>CM069908.1:156450362-156692862 GCA_036172215.1 Camellia granthamiana
GACGAATATAGGCACACGAGTTGGACCGAATTCCTTTTTGTTAGGTAGGCAAGACAGGAACCTACGCGAGGCAGAAGGCAAAATTTTCTCTTCAAGCATGAATGAAGAGGAATGCACCAGAGGAGTTCGTTGCACAGGCAGGGATCCATCCAACTCGCACAAACCAATCACAACTCACACGCCATGACGTACACTATACACGAGCCCCCCAAAATGAATCGCACCACGAAAGACTAAGAAGCCCGACGAACGTGTGAAAACATTAGAGAAGCCGAGCAAGCACCGGTTAGCATGACTGCTAATAACAAAGGCAACAAGAAACTTCTAAAGGATATACTTTTCGCAACAAGCTTCGACTAGGAAAGCACAGGCAACTCGTACGTAAGTCAAAGCCAACCAAATGGCAATTACCCGAGGGACATGCTTTTTGCAAGGGTGCTTCCACTAGGCAAGCGCAGGCAACTTGTAGGCAAGTCGTGGCCAACCTAATGGCAATTAATGAGGGACATAACTTTTTGCAAGGAGCTTCTACTTGGAAAGCGTAGGAAACTTGAAGGAATCCCATGAATGATAAAGAGGAATGTAGCAGTGGAGTTCACTACATAGGTAGGGAGCCATCCAACTCGCACAAGCCAATCACAACTCACGTGGACATGACGTACACTATGCACCAGCCCCACAAAATGAAACACCACGAAGGACTAAGAAGCCCAACGAATGCGCAAAATCATTTAAAGAAGCAGAGCAAGCACCGATTGCCGCGACTGCAAATAACAAAGGCACCAAGTAACTTCGGAGGGACATAGCCTTCGCAACAAGCTTCCACTAGGAAAGCACAGGCAACTTGTACGTGAGTCAAAGCCAAGCTAATGGCAATTACCCGAGGGACAATCTTTTTACAAGGCAACTTCCACAAGGGAACCACAGGCAACTTGTAGGTAAAAGTCAAAGCCAACCTAATGGCAATTACCTAAGGGACATACTTTTCGTAAAGAGAAGGGCAAGACCGGCTGCCAAGGCCGCCTGCAGGCCGGGCTGGCATGCTGACAAGACTGTGAATAGAGAAGGCTACAAAGGTCACACGCGGGCCAGGTTACATGCTACCAAGGCCGCGGGAAGACCAGGCAACCAAGGTTACCCACGAACCAGGCTTCCATGCTGTTGAAGCCATACGCATGCCATGCTACCAAGGTCGCGCGCAGGTTAGCCTGCCATGCTGTCAAACCCATGGGCATGTGAGGCTCCATGTTGCCCAAGCCGTGCGCATGACACGCAGCCAAGGCCGCACACAGGCCAGGCTGCCATGCTGCCGAGGACACACACAAGCCAGGTTACCATGCTGCTTAGGCTGAGGAAATGCCATGCTGCCAAGGCCGAGCGCATGCCTGAAAGCCATGCTAGCTAGACCGCAGGCATGCCATGTTGCCTCAGCTTAAGGCCTTCTATACTCCCAAGGTTGCATACAGGCTAGGCTGCCATGCTACCTAAGACGTGCACATACGAAGCTGGCAAGGCAGCGTGCAGGCCAGGTAGCCCTGCTGGATTGGCCGTGGGCATGCCACGCTACCAGGACTACACGCTACCCAGGCTGCTATGCTGCTAATGCCACAGGCTTTACATGCTGCGAAGGCCGTGCGTAGGCCAGGCTGCTACGCTTCAAAGGCTGCGGCCTTGACATGCTGCTAAGGTTGCGCGCAGCCCAAGCTGCCATGTTGCAAAGGTCGTGGGCTAGTCAGACAGCCGTGCGACCTAGGCCGCGGGCATGCCATGGTGCCAAGGCCGCGCACACGCCAGGCTTCCACACCGTATAGGCCTCGGGCATGCCATTGTGCCAAGGTTGCGTGCACTCCAGGCTGCCATGCCACCTAGGCCGCGGGCATGCCATGCTGCCAAGACCATGAGCAAGCCAGGCTAACATGCTGCCTAGGCCGCGGGCGCGCCACACTACCAAGTCCACTAGGCTGCCAAGGCCGCGCGCATGCCATGTTGCAATGTCAGCTAGGCCGTGTGTGTGCACGCTAGGCTAGCATGCTGACCAGGCCGTAGCCAAGGCTGCGCATTGGCCACGCCGTGCTGCCTGCCAAGGCTGCCGTGCCACCGCCACCACCGTGGGCCGCCACTCGACACATCCCATGCTTGGCTATGGAGTTTCAATGTCACAAGCCAAGAAACGACATATGCCATGAGCGCGCAACGGCATATGCCATGCGTGCGCACTGGCATGGGCGTGGCCTAGCCTTGTTGGCCAGCCTTAAGGGTAGTGGCCCCCCTTATAGTAGCCTGTTAAGCCTTTTTCCGTCTGGTAAGAGGAAACGTCACCTATGCTCGAGGAGTCATAATGAGGTTTTTATTTTTAAAAGTAACGTTTTCTTTTATGAATTTTCAATCGCAACTTTAAGAAAATAAATCAACAAAAAAAAAAAAAAAACAAATCGGCGATCGGACTATTTTATTTTAATTTATTTCTATTTTAATATTTAAAAAATAAAAAATAGTAAAAATGGTGAAAAACTTGTAAAAAAATGATACCAATAATTAAAGGGTGAGGCACTAGTAATTATAGTAATTTTTCATTTTTTTAATTTTTATTTATTTTATTTAAATTTTTATAAAAAAATGAATATTTAAGAAATTCAAAAAATTCAAGAAAAATGGCCAAAAAAATAAGAAATGACATTTAAAATTATTACAAATGAATTATTAATTATCTGGCATGGTTTAGGTAAGAATATAAAAGAATCATGTTCAAAACAAGCGGTAAAAATATACGAAAGACGACACATTGTTGGACAAAGCGATAAAAAACACAATAGGTGATAACAAAACAACCAGTGCAATATGACTTGTAACATTTTGCAATTGAATAAGATGATGATGCCACAAAAAGAAATTGCGGCTCGATGTGCGACGGCCTAGGCTGCGGCCAAGGCGGGTGTCAAGGTCGCGGTCTGGGCTGCTGCCTTCGCTGCGGCCTTAGCTGCTGCCTGCAGCCAGTGTTGCTATGTTTGCTACCTTGGATGTGACCTGGGCTACTTCCTTCACTGCCTTTGCTGCGGCCTTTGTTGCAACCAGTGCTGCTGCCTTACCTACCAAGGCTGTGGCCCAGGTTGCTGCCATGGCTGCCTTGGATGCGGCCAGTGTTGCTGCCTTGGCTGTGGCCTGTGCTGCTGTCTTGGCTACGGCCTGGGCTGCTACCTTTGCTGCCTTGGATGCAGCCTGGGCTGCTACCTTGGCTGCGGCCCCTGCTGCTACCTTAGCGGCGGCCTATGTTGTGGCCAGTGCTACATTGGCTGCGGCCTCTGCTACTGCCTTGGCTGCGGCTCGGGCTGCTACCTTGGCTGTGGCTCGGGCTACTGTACGTGCTACTGCCTTGGCTGCGGCCAGTGTTGCTGCCTTTGCTTCCTTGGATGCGACCTGGGTTGCTGCCTTAGATGCAGCTTAGGCTGTTGCTAGTGGTGCTGCCTTAGCTACGGCTTATGCTGCTGGCTGCGGTTTATGCTGCTGCCTTGGCTACAGCCTGGGCGGCCTCCTTCGATATGACCTTTGCAAGTACCGCAGCCCTGGCCATGTGCATACAAGCCAAGCCGTGTGCTGCCGATGCACAACTAATCTTAAAGTGTTAGCAATCCCCTTAGGCCTTAGGAATTTTGTTTTGGTTTGCACGTAAATAGTTTTTGTGTGTCGAGGCACACACTTGGGCTATATTACATGTTTCCAAACCTCTGGGGCAATCGGGAAAGGGACAAATCGGAGCGACGCCAGCCTGAATCTCAGTGGATCATGGCAGCAAGGCCACTCTGCCACTTACAATACCCCGTCATGTAATTACGTTAGATGCAAAGGATTCTACCCGCCGCTCGAGATAGGAATTGTACTTTAAGGCGGCTTACGTAGCTCATTAGCCGCACGGGCTTCACCAATGACACGTGCCTTTGGGGGCTAGGCTAGTCAAATGCGTCGCTTCTAGCCCAAATTCTGAGTTAGAGGCATTCAGTCATAATCCAGCGCACGGTAGCTTCGTGCCACTGGCTTTTCAGCCAAGCGCGATGACCAATTGTGCGAATCAACGGTTCCTCTCGTACTACGTTGAATTACTATTGTGACATTGTCATTTGTAGGGTAAAACTAACCAGTCTCACGATGGTCTAAACCCAGCTCACTTTCCCTATTGGTGGGTGAACAATCCAACACTTGGTGAATTCGGCTTCACAATGATAGGAAGAGCCGACATCAAAGGATCAAAAAGCAACGTCGCTATGAACGCTTGGCTACCACAAGCCGATTATCCCTGTGGTAACTTTTTTGACACCTCTACCTTCAAATTCCGAAGGTCTAAAGGATTGTTAGGCCATGCTTTCACGGTTCCTATTCGTACTGGAAATCAAAATCAAATGAGCTTTTGCCCTTCTGTTCCACACAAGATTTCTATTCTCGTTGAGCTCATCTTAGGACACCTGCGTGATCTGTTAACAGATGTGCCACCCCAGCCAAACTCCTCACCTGACAATGTCTTTCACACGAGATTTCACTTTTGCCATTTCTGGCTCCCACTTATCTTACAGCTCTCAAGTCATTTCACCAAGTCGGAATAAGGTCAAGCTCAACAGGGTCTTCTTTCCCCACTGATTCTGTAATGTTATTTCACCGGATAGTAGACAGGGACAGTGGGAATCTCGTTAATCTATTCATGTGCGTCACTAATTGGATGACGAAGCGTCTGGCTACCATAGACACCCCATTTTGACCGCCCTTACGACTTGGATGCCACCGATTGATCACCCAATGATGATGTTTCACGCTTGTCGGACAGTCGATTTCCTTGGTAGAAAGCCTCGATTTTAAGCCTCAAAAGCCAACAAACCTTGCATCTTTTTTGGACCACAATAGCATTTTTTTTAAGCCTGACCACCGAAAGGCCTGCAGGCCACAAATGCGTGTATGGTCGTCCCTTTAGTGGACGACCAGCCACTTATGCAAGCAAAATAGATATTTTCTGCCAATTATGCCAGCTGTGTCCACAGGTACATACACTGCACCAGCTGTTTCTAAACTGATATTTCCGAGGGAGTAACATAATTTTCTATATATACTTGACCCCCTCTTATAAAATTAGGATAAAAAATTTCGGTGATGCAAAATTCTTAGAAAAAATATCTCTCTCTTCCTTGCAACCTATACACACCTCACCTAGACTTCCTAAACTAGATTTTTTAGGTCTCTTTGCTGAGGTTATTGAGCTTGAATATTAGCTCTTGAGGTTGAGAAATTGGTCATTTATAACTCAGAGGGTCACTTCTCTTCAAAAGGTATAACACTTAGCTCTTTTACACTACTTTACTATCTTCTTTTACTATTTTTTGATCATTTTTCACATGTTTTTTATAGGCTAAAACTTGTGGTTTAAAGCCATTAAAGGTAGAGGGGTTAACCACCCTTCTTTGAACCTTGTCTTCTAAGCTTTTACCCTTGTGTTTCCCATCTCTTTATTAAATTTTTTTGGGGCTTTTTACCACTGAATTTCAGAGGTTTTGAAAGGCTAAAAATGTGGTTTTGCAGTCCCAAAAATGAAGGGGTAAGCCTCCCTTCCTTGTGCTTATTTACTAGCTCTATTTCTCCATAATTGTAGCTAGCTTTTTCAACCTTTTCCATGTGAATTTCAGTGCTATTTTTGACTATTTTACGTTGTTCATTTCCTTTATGCTTTGTATAGTATGCTTGTAGTATAATAGTCCTCATAGGTTTGGTGTTTTAGGCATTAGACACCAACCTATTTGAGTTGATAGCATTTATTTCAAGCTTTCCATACTTGTGTTCACCTCTAATCATCTCTACAACCTCCCTCCTTTCTTGGCTTTTTAATTTCTTTGAGAGTTGTTTCAATCGATTATTGTTTAAGCTTGAGACAGAGACTCTTTCATGCTTAATGGTTTAATCTTTTTGGAGGTTCATTACCAAGGGCATTGATGTCTCTCTTGTGCTTAATGGTTTAATTTGTTTGATGATAAAGAGAGGTAGGGTAGACAAACATCCTGTAGACACCCCATTTTTAACAGCCTGCAAGGCTCGACTGCTTTGCCCAGTACACTCGATGATGAAAGTGGTGTTGTGCGTGGTTCGAGGTCTTAACGAATGGGCTACGTTTAAGCTCTGAAACAATCCCAAACCCTCCATATTCCCACTGTTTGGACCACAGAAATCAATTTTTACACATTTTGCCACCCTATGTTGAGTCTGAAGCAAAGAGACATGAGATCACGTTGAGGCCCCGCCATGCCTCATTGGGAGTCGGTTGTGGCCATTTTTGGCCAGCCATGCCTTGGTAGCGAGAAATACTGTTCTAGGTAGAAGCCTACCAGCTATCTATTTTTGAAGATATTTATGACC
Organism: Camellia granthamiana; assembly: GCA_036172215.1. Lineage (NCBI taxonomy): Eukaryota > Viridiplantae > Streptophyta > Magnoliopsida > Ericales > Theaceae > Camellia > Camellia granthamiana. The sequence continues at coordinate 156,456,747 of CM069908.1, forward strand.
TCTTCTGCTCAAATTCTATAAAAATGAAGTTGTATCTCTATTTTGAGGGTTGAACAAATTCTGAAAAGCTTATACAACTTCTTCAGAGCTCCTTCTTCTTGTGCAAGCAATCTTTGAGCAAGCTTATGACCTTTAACCTATATCCATACACTATATAATGCATGATAAATGGCAAATAAACACCACAATTACATATCTGCCATCATGCAAGAGGGTCTAAATAAGTGTCCGAGTATTCGAATCTTAATGCACGAGAAATGGCAAATGAACACCACAATTACATATCTGTCATCGTGCAAGAGGGTCCGAAAAAGTGTCCAAGTGTTGGAATCCTAATGCACGAAAATGACAAGTAAACACCATAATTACATATCTGTCATCATGCAAAATGGTCCAAATAAGTGTCCGAGTGCTTAAACCCTAATGCATGGGAAATGGAAAGTAAACACCATAATTACATGTCTCCCATCATGCAACAGGGTTCGAATAAGTGTCCGAGTGTTCGAATCCTAATGCACGAGAAATGGCAAGTAAAAACCATAATTACATATTTGCTATCATGCAAGAGGGTCTGAATAAGTCTCCGAGTGGTTAAACCCTAATGCATGAGAAATGGAAAGGAAACACTATAATTACATATCAGCAATCATACAAGAGGTTCTGAGAAAGTGTCCGAGTGTTTGAACCCTAATGCACGAGAAATGGAAAGTAAACACCATAACTACATATCTGCTATCGTGCAAGACGATCCGAATAAGTGTCCGACTATTCGAATCCTAGTGCAAGAGAAATGGCAAGTAAAAACATAATTACATATCTGCAATCATGCAGGAGGGTCCGAAAAAGTGTCCGAGTGTTAAAACCCTAATGCATGAGAAATGGCAAGTAAACACCATAATTACATATCTGCCATCATGCAAGAGGGTCCGAATAAGTGTCCGACTGTTCGAATCCTAACGCACGAGAAACGGCATGTAAAAACCATAATTACATATCTGCCATCATGCAAGAGGGTCCAAATAAGTGTCCGAGTGTTTAAACCCTAATGCATGAGAAGTGGAAAGTAAACACCACAATCACATATCTCCCATCATGCAAGAGGGTTCGAATAAGTGTCCGAGTGTTAGAATCCTTATGCACGAGAAATGACAAGTAAACACCATAATTACATATTTGCCATCATGCAAGAGGGTCCGAAAATGTTTCCGAGGGTTTAAACCCTAATGCACGAGAAATGGCAAGTAAACACCACAATTACATAGCTGCCATTATGCGAGAGGCTCTGAATAAGTGTCCGAGTGTTGAAACCCTAATGCATGAGAAATGGCAAGTAAACACCATAATTACATATCTGCCATCATGCAAGAGGGTCCGAATAAGTGTTCGAGTGTTGGAATCCTAATGCACGAGAAATGACAAGTAAACACCATAATTACATATCTTCTATCATGCTAAAGGGGGCAAATAAGTGTCTGAGTGTTTAACCCTAATGCGTGAGAAATGGAAAGTAAACACCATAATTACATATCTCCCATCATGCAAGATGGTCCGAATTAGTGTGCGAGTGTTGGAATCCAGTAAACACCATAATTACATATCTGCCATCATGCAAGAGGGTCTGAATAAGTGTCCGAGTGTTGGAATCCTAATGCACGAGAAATGACAAGTAAACACCATAATTACATATCTTCCATCATGCTAAAGGGGGCAAATAAGTGTCCGAGTGTTCAACCCTAATGCGTGAGAAATGGAAAGTAAACACCATAATTACATATCTCCTATCATGCAAGAGGGTCCGAATTAGTGTGCAAGTGTTGGAATCCTAATGCACGAGAAATGGCAACTAAACACCATAATTACATATCTGCCATCTTACAAGAGGGTCTGAATAGGTGTCCGAGTGTTTAAACCCTAATGCATGAGAAATGGCAAGTAAACACCATAATTACATATCTGTCATCTTGCAAAAGGGTCCGAATAGGTGTCCGAGTGTTTAAACCCTAATGCATGAGAAATGGCAAGTAAACACCATAATTACATATCTGCCATCACGCAAGAGAGTCCGAATAAGTGTCCGAATTTCGAACCTGAATGCACAAAATGTGGTAAGTAAGCACCATAATTACATATCTGCCACCATGCAAGAGGGTCCGAATCAGTTACCGAGTGTTTGAACCGTAACGCATGAGAAATGGCATGTAAACACCATACTTACATATCTACCATCACGCAAGAGGGTCCGAATAAATGTCCGAGTGTTCGAATCCTAATGCATGAGAAATGGCAAGTAAAAACCATAATTACATATCTGCCATCGTGCAAGAGGGTCCGAATAAGTGTCCGAGTGTTGGAATCCTAATGCACGACAAATGGCAAGTAGTCCCCATAATTACATATCTGCCATCATGCAAAAGGGTCTAAATAAGTGTCCCAGTGTTTAAACTCTAATGTATGAGAAATGGAAATTAGACTCCATATTTACATATCTCCCATCATGAAAGAGGGTATGAATAAGGGTACGGGTGTTCTAATCCTAATGCATGAGAAATGGAAAGTAAAAACCATAATTACATATCTACCGTCACGTAAAAGGGCCCGAATAAGTGTCCGAGTGTTTAAATCCTAATGCATGAGAAATGGCAAGGTAACACCATAATTACATATCAGCCATCATAGAAGAGGTTCTGAGTAAGTGTCTGAGTGTTCGAACCCTAATGCACGAGAAATGGCAAGTAAACACCATAATTACATATCTGCCATCGTGCAAGAGGGTCTGAATAAGTGTCTAACTGTTCGAATCCTAATGCTCGAGAACTGGCAAGTAAAAACCATAATTATATATCTGCCATCATGCTGGAGGGTCGGAATAAGTGTCTGAGTGTTTAAACCTAATGCATGAGAAATGGGAAGTAAACACCATAATTACACATCTGCCATCATTGAAGAGGGTCCGAATAAGTGTCCGACTGTTCGAATCCTAATGCACTAGAAATGACAAGTAAAAACCATAATTACATATTTGACATCATGCAAGAGGATCCGAATAAGTTTCCGAGTGGTTAAACCCTAATGCATGAGAAATGGCAAGGAAACACCATAATTACATATCAGACATCATACAAGAGGTTCCGAGTAAGTGTCCGAGTGTTCGAACTCTAATGCACGAGAAATGGGAAGTAAACACCATAATTACATATCTGCCATCATGCAAGAGGGTCCGAATAAGTGTCCGAGTATTGGAATCCTATGGCACGACAAATGGCAAGTAAACCCCATAATTACATATCTGCCATCATGAAAAAGGGTCCGAATAAGTGTCCGAGTGTTTAAATCATAATGCATGAGAAATGGAAATTAGATTCCATAATTACATATATCCTATCATGCAAGAGGGTATGAATAAGGGTCTGAGTGTTCGAATCTTAATGCACGAGAATTGGCAAGTAAAAACCCTAATTACATATTTGCCGTCATGCAAGAGGGTCTGAATAAGTGTCCGAATGTTTAAATCCTAATGCATGAGAAATGGCAAGGTAACACCATAATTACATATCAGCCATCAAACAAGAGGTTCTGAGTAAGTGTCCGAGTGTTCGAACCCTAATGCCCGAGAAATGGCAAGTAAACACCATAATTACATATCTGCCATTGTGCAAGAGGGTTTGAATAAGTGTCCGACTGTTCAAATCCTAATGCTCGAGAAATGGCAAGTAAAAACCAAAATTACATAGCTGCTATCATGCTGGAGGGTCGGAATAAGTGTCCAAGTGTTTAAACCTAATGCATAAAAAATGGCAAGTAAACACCATAATTACACATCTACCATCATGGAAGAGGGTCTGAATAAGTGTCCGACTGTTTGAATCCTAATGTACGAGAAATGACAAGTACAAACCATAATTACATATCTGCCATCATGCAAGAGGGTCCGAATAAGTGTCAGAGTGTTCAAACCCTATTGCATGAGAATTGGTTAGTAAACACCATAATTACATATCGGCCATCATGCAAGATGGTCCGAATAAGTGTCTGAGTGTTCCTACCCAAAAACACGAGAAATGATAAGTAAACACCATAATTACATATCTGCCATCATGCAAGAGGGTTTGAATAAGTGTCTGAGTGTTCCTACCCAAATGCATGAGAAATAGAAAGTAAACACCATAATTACATAACTGCCATCACGGAAGGGGGTCCGAATATGTGTCCGACAGTTCCAACCCAAACGCATGAGAAATGCTAAGTAAACACCACAATTACATATCTACCATCATGGAAGATGGTCCGAATAAGTGTCCGAATATTCGAATCCTAATGCACGAGAAATGGCAAGGAAAAACCATAATTACATATCTGCCATCATGCAGGAGGGTTCGAATAAGTGTTCGAGTGTTTAAACCATAATGCACGAGGAATGGCAAGTAAACACCATAATTACATATCTGCCATCATGCAAGAGGGTCCGAATAAGTGTTCGAGTGTTTAAACCATAATGCACGAGGAATGGCAAGTAAACACCATAATTACATATCTGCCATCATGCAAGAGGGTCCGAATAAGTTTTCAAGTGTTGAAACCCTAATGCATGATAAATGGCAAATAAACACCACAATTACATATCTGCCATTATGCAAGAGGGTCCGAATAAGTGTCCGACTATTCGAATCTTAATGCATGAGAAATGGCAAGTGAACACCATAATTACATATATGCCATCGTGCAAGAGAGTCCAAAAAAGTGTCCGAGTGTTGGAATCCTAATGCACGACAAATGGCAAGTCAACACCATAATTACATATCTGTCATCATGCAAAATGGTCCAAATAAGCGTCCGAGTGTTTAAACCCTAATGCATGAAAAATTGAAAGTAAACACCATAATTGCATGTCTCTCATCATGCAATAGGGTTCGAATAAGTGTCCGAGTGTTTGAATCCTAATGCACGAGAAATGGTTAGTAAAAACCATAATTACATATCTGCCATCATGCAAGAGGGTCCGAATAAGTCTCCGAGTGGTTAAACCCTGATGCATGAGAAATGGCAAGGAAACACCATAATTACATATCAGCCATCCTACAAGAGGTTCCGAGTAAGGGTCCGAGTGTTTGAACCCTAATGCACGAGAAATGGCAAGTAAACACCCTAATTACATATCTGCCATTGTGCAAGACGGTCCGAATAAGTGTCCGACTGTTCGAATCCTAATGCACAAGAAATGGCAAGTAAAAACTATAATTACATATCTGCCATCACGCAGGAGGGTCCGAATAAGTGTCCGAGTGTTTAAACCCAAATGCAAGAGAAATGGCAAGTAAACACCATAATTACATATCTGACATCATGGAAGATGGTCCGAATGAATGTTCGACTGTTCGAATCTTAATGCACGAGAAATGGCAAGTAAAAACCATAATTACATATCTGCCATCATGCAAGAGGGTCTGAATAAGTGTCCGAGTGTTTAAACCATAATGCATGAGAAATGAAAAATAAACACCATAATTACATATCTGTCATCATGTAAGAGGGTCTGAATAAGTGTCCGAGTGTTGAAACCCTAATGCATGATAAATGGCAAGTAAACACCACAATTACATATCTGCCCTCATGCAAGAGGGTCCGAATAAGTGTCCGAGTATTCGAATCCTAATGCACGAGAAATGGCAAGTGAACACCATAATTACATATCTGCCATCTTGCAAAAGGGTCCGAATAAGTGTCCGAGTATTGGAATCCTAATGCACGACAAATGGCAAGTAAACCCCATAATTACATATCTGTCATCATAAAAAAGTGTCTGAATAAGTGTCCGAGTGTTTAAACCGTAACGCATGAGAAATGGAAATTAGACTCCATAATTACACATATCCTATCATGCAAGAGGGTATGAATAAGGGTCCGAGTGTTCGAATCTTAATGCACGAGAAATGGCAAGTGAAAACCATAATTACATATTTGCCGTCATGCAAGAGCGTCCAAATAAGTGTCCGAGTGTTTAAATCCTAATGCATGAGAAATGGCAAGGTAACACCATAATTACATATCAGCCATCATACAAGAGGTTCTGAGTAAGTGTCCGAGTGTTCGAACCCTAATGCACGAGAAATAGCAAGTAAACACCCTGATTACATATCTACCATCGTGTAAGAGGGTTCGAATAAGTATCCGACTGTTTGAATTCTAATGCACGAGAAATGGAAAGTAAAAACCATAATTACATATCTGCCATCATGCAAGAGGGTCTGAAAAAGTGTCCGAGTGTTCAAACCCTAATGCATGAGAAATGGCAAGTAAACACCATAATTACATATCTGCCATCATGTAAGAGGGTCTGAATAAGTGTCCGAATGTTCCAACCCAAATGCATGAGAAATAGAAAGTAAACACCAGAATTACATAACTGCCATCATGCAAGGGGGTCCGAATATGTGTCCGAGAGTTCTAAGCGAAACACCTGAGAAATAGTAAGTAAACACCATAATTACATATATGCCATCATGCATGAGGGTTCGAATAAGTGTCTGAGTGTTCGGACCCTAATGCACGAGAAATGGTAAGTAAATAGCATAATTACATATATGCCATCACTCAAGAGGGTCTGAATATGTGTTTGAGAGTTCCAACCCAAACGCATGAGAAATTCTAAGTTAACATCATAATTACATATATGCCATGAGGCAAGAGGGTTTGAACAAGTGTCCGAATGTTTTAACCCCGACGCATGAGAAATGGTAAGTAACACCATAATTACATATATGCCATCATGCAATACGGTCCGAAAAGGTGTCCGAGTGTTCAAACCCTAATGCATGAGAAAAGGTAAGTAAACACCATATTTACATATCTGCCATCATGCAAGAGGATCCGAATAAGTGTCCGAGTGTTCGAACCCTAATTCTTGAAAAATGGTAAGTAAACACCATAATTACATATCTGTCATCATGCAAGAGGGTCTAAATAAGTGTCCGAGTGTTCAAACCCTAATGCTTGAGAATTAGTAAATAAACCCCATAATTAAATATCTGACATCGTGTAATAGGGTTCGAATAAGTGTCTAAGTGTTCGAACCCTAACGCAATAGAAATGGTAAGTAAACACCATAATTACATATATGCCATCATCCAAGAGGGTCTAAATAAGTGTCCGAGTGTTCAAACCCTAATGCACGAGAAACGGTAAGTGAACAACATATTTACATATCTGCCATCATGCAAGAGGGTCCGAATATGTGTCCGATTGTTCGAACCCTAATGCATGAGAAATGGTAAGTAAACACCATAAGTACATATCTGCCATCATACCAGAGAGTCCGAATTAGTGTCCGAGTGATCAAACCCTAATGCATGAGAAATGGAAAGTAAACACCATAATTATATATCTGCCATCATGCAAGAAGGTCCGAATAAGTGTCCAAGTGTTCGAACCTTAATGCAAGAGAAATGGTAAGTAAACACCATAATTACATATTTTCCACCATGCAGGAGGATCCGCATATGAGTCTGAGTGTTCGAACCATAATGGATGAGAAATGGTAAGTAAACACCATAATTACTTATCTGCCATCATGCAAGAGGGTCTAAATAAGTGTCTGAGTGTTCTAACCCTAATGCAAGAGAAATGGTAAGTAAACACCATAATCACATATTTGCCATCGTGCAGGAGGGTCCGCATATGTGTCCGAATGTTCGAACCATAACGCATGAGAATTGGAAAGTAAACACCATAATTACATATCTGCCATCATGCAAGAGGGTCCGAATATGTGTCCGAGAGTTCCAACCCGAACGCATGAGAAATGATAAGTGAACATCATAATTACATACATGGCATCATGGAAGAGGGTCCGAATAAGCGTCCGAATGTTTTAACCCTAATATATGAGAAATGGTAAGTAAACACCATAATTACATATATACCATCATGCAATAGGCTCCGAATAGGTGTTCGTTTGTTTGAACCCTAATGCATGAGAAATGGTAAGTAACACGATAATTATATATTTGTCATCATGCAGGAGGTTCCGAATAAGTGTCCGAGTGTTCGAACCCTAATTTATGAAAAATGGTAATTAACACCATAATTACATATCTACCATTATGCAAGAGGGTTCGAATAAGTGTCTGAGTGTTCAAACCTTAATGCATGAGAATTGGTAAGTAAACACCATAATTACATATCTGCCATCGTGCAATAGGGTCCTAATAAGTGTCCGAGTGTTCAAACTCTATTGCATGAGATATTGTAAGTAAACACCATAATTACATATCTTCTATCTTGCAAAAGGGTCCGAATAAGTGTCCGAGTGTTCCAACCCAAACGCATGAGAAATAGAAAGTAGACACCATAATTACATATCTGCCATCATGCAAGAGGGTCCGAATATGTGTCTGAGAGTTCCAACCCAAACGCATGAGAAATGGTAAGTAAACACCATAATTTCAAATATGCCATCATGCAAGAGGGTCGGAATAAGTGTCCGAGTGTTCGAACCGTAATGCGTGAGAAATGGTAAGTAAACACCATAATTGAATATATGCCATCATGCGAGAGGGTCCGAATAGGTGTCCGAGTATTCGAACCCTAATGCATGAGAAATGGAAAGTAAACACCATAATTACATATGTGTCATCGTGAAGGAGCGTCCGAATAAGTGTCCGAGTGTTCGAACCCTAATGCGTGGGAATTGGTAAGTAAATACCATAATTACATATCTGTCATCATGCAAGAGAGTTTGAATAAGTGTCCGAGTGTTAGAACTCAAATGTATCAGAAATGAAAAGTAAACACCATAATTACATATCTACCATCAAGGAAGAGGATTCGAATATGTGTCTGAGTGTTTGAACCCTAATGCAAGAGAAACGGAAAATAAACACCATAATTACAGATTTGCCATCATATAGGAGGGTCCGAGTAAGTGTCCGAGTGTTCGAGCCCTAATGCGTGAGAAATGGCAATAAAACCCCATAATTACATATCAGCCATGATGCAAGAGGGTCCGAATAAGTGTCCAAGTGATCGAACGCTAACGCATGAGAAATGTTAGGTAAACTCCATAATTACATATTTGCCATCATGCAAGAGAATCCGCATAAGTGTCCTAGTGTTCAAACCCTAATGGATGACAAATGGTATGTAAACACCATAATTACATATCTGCCATCATGCAAGAGAGTACAAATAAGTGTCCGAGTGTTCAAACCCTAATTCATAAGAAATGGAAAGTAAACACCATAATTACATATCTCCCTTGATACAAGAGGCTCTGAAAAAGTGTCCAAGTGTTCGAACCCTAATGCATGAGAAATGATAAGTAAACACCATAATTACATATCTACAATCACGCAAGATGATCCGAATAAGTGTCTGAGTGTTCTAACCCTAATGCATCAGAAATGGTAATAAACACCATAATTACATACCGGCCATCATGCAGAAGGGTCTGAATAAGTGTTCGTGTGTTCGAACCCTAATGCATGAGAAATGGTATGTAAACACCATAATTACATATCTACCATAATGCAAGAGAGTCCGAATAGCTGTCCAAGTCTCCGAACCCAAATGCGTGAGAAATGGAAAGGAAACAGCATAATTGCATATCTGTCATCATGCAAAATGGTCCGAATAAGTGTCCGAGTGTTCGAACCCTAATGCATAACAAATGGTAAGTAAACACCATAATTACATATTTGCCATCATGCAAGAGAGTCCGAATAAGTGGCCGAGTGTTCAAACCATAATGCATGAGAAATGGAAAATAAACACCATAATTACATATCTGCCATCATGCAAGAAGGTCCGAATAAGTGTTCGAGTGTTGGAATCCTAATGCACAATAAATGGCAAGTAACACCATAATTACATATCTGCCATCATGCAAAAAGGACCAAAAAAGTGTCCGAGTGTTTAAACCGTAATGCATGAGAAATGAAAAGTAAACACCATAATTACATATCTCCCATCATGCAAAAGGGTCCGAATAAGTGTCCGAGTGTTCGAGTCCTAATGCACGAGAAATGGCAAGTAACAACCATAATTACATATCTGCCATCATGCAAGAGGGTTCGAATAAGTGTCCGAGTGTTTAAACCCTAATGCATGAGAAATGGCAACGAAACACCATAATTACATGTCAGCCATCATACAAGAGGTTCCGAGTAAGTGCCCGATTGTTCGAACCCTAATGCACAAGAAACGGTAAGTAAACACCATAATTACATATCTGCCATCATGCAAGAGAGTCCGAATAAGTGTCCGAGTGATCATACCCTAATGCGTGAGAAATGGAAAGTAAACAACATAATTACATATCTGCCATTATGTAAGGGGGTCCAAATAAGAGTCCGAGTGTTCGAACACTAATGCATGAGAAATGGTAAGTAAACACCATATTTACATATTTACCATCATGCAGGAGGGTCCGCATATGTGTCCGAGTGATCAAACCCTAATGCATGACAAATGGAAAGTAAACACCATAATTACATATCTACCATCATACAAGAGGGTCCGAATAAGTTTCCGAGTGTTCGAACCCTAATGCATGAGAAATTGTAAGTAAACACCATAATTACATATTTGCCATCATGCAGCAGGGTCCGCATATGTGTCCGAGTGTTCGAACCCTAATGCATGAGAAATGGTAAGTGAACACCATAATTATATATCCGCCATCATGCAAGAGGGTCTGAATAAGTGTCCGAGTGTTCCAACCCAAACGAATGAGAAATGGAAAGTAAACACCATAATTACATATCTGCCATCATGCAAGAGGGTCCGAATTTGTGTCCAAGAGTTCCAACCCAAAAGCATGAGTAATGGTAAGTTAACATCATAATTACATATATGCCATCAAGCAACAGGGTCTGAATAAGTGTCCGAATGTTTGAACTCTAATGCATGAGAAATGGTAAGCAAACACCATAATTACGTATATGCCATCATGCAAGAGGGTCCGAATAGGTGTCCGAGTGTTCGAACCCTAATACTTCAGAAATGGCAAGTAAAAATCATAATTACATATCTGTTATCATGCAGGAGGTTTCGACTAAGTGTCCGAGTGTTCGAACCCTAATGCATGAGAAATGGTAAGTAAACACCATAATTACATATCTACCATCATGCAAGTGTGTCCGAATAAGTGTCCGAGTGTTCGACCCCTAATGCCCGAGAAATGGTAAGTAAACAATATAATTACATATCTGAGATCATGCAAGAGGATCCGAATAAGTGTCCGAGTGTTCGAACCGTAATGCATGAGAAATGGTAAGTAAAAACCATAATTACATATCTGCCATCATGCAAGAGGATTTGAATAAGTGTCCGGGTGATCGAACCCTAACGCATGAGAAATGGTAGGTAAACACCATAATTACATATCTACCATCATGCAAGAGGATCCGAATAAGTATCCGAGTGCTTGAAACCTAATGCATGACAAAAGGCAAGTAAACACCATAATTACATATTTGTCATCATGCAAGAGAGTCCGAATAGGTGTCTGAGTGTTCAAACCCTAATGCATGAGAAATGCAATGTAAACACCATAATTTCATATCTGCCATGATGCAAGAGGGTCCGAATAAGTTTCCGAGCGTTCGAACCCTAATGCATGAGAAATGGTAAGTAAACACCATAATTGAATATCTGCCATCATGCAAGAGGGTCCGAATAAGTGTCTGAGTGATCGAACCGTAATGCATGAGAAATGGTAAGTAAACACCATAATTACATATCTGCCATCATGCATGAGGATCCAAATATGTGTCCGAGTGTTCGAACCCTAATGCATGAGAAATAGAAAGTAAACACCATAATTATATATCTGCCATTATCCAAGAGGGTCCGAGTAAGTGTACGAGTGGTCGAACCCTAATGCATTAAAAATGGTAAGTAAGCACCATAATTACATATCTGCCATCAAGTAGGTGGGTTCGAATAAGTGTTCGAGTGTACGAACCCTAATGCATGAGAAACAGTAAGTAAACACCGTAATTACATATCTACCATGATGCAAGAGGGTCCGAATAAGTGTCCGAGTGATCGAACCCTAACGCATGAAAAATGGTTGGTAAACATCGTAATTACATGTCTGCCATCGTGCAAGAGGATCCGAATAAGTGTTCGAGTTTTCGATACCTAATGCATGACAAATGGTAAGTAAACACCATAATTACATATCTGTTATCATGCAAGAGGGTCCGAATAAGTGTCCGAGTGTTCCAACCCAAACACACGAGAAATGGTAAGTAAACACCATATTTATATATCTGCCATCATGCAAGAGGGTCTGAATAAGTGTCCGAGTGTTCCAACCCCAACGCATGAGAAATAGAAAGTAAACACCATAATTACATATCTACCATCATGCAAGAGGGTCCGAATATGTGTTCGAGAGTTCCAGCCCAAACGCATGAGAAATGGTAAGTAAACACCATAATTACATATATGCCATCGTGCATGAGGGTCCGAATATGTGTGCGAGTGTTCGAACCCTAATTCGTGAGAAATGGTAAGTAAACAGCATAATTATATATATGCCATAATGCAAGAGGGTCTGAATCGGTGTCCGAATGTTCGAACCCTAATGCAGGAGAAGTGGTAAGTAAACACCATGATTACATATCTGCCATCACGCACGAGGATTCGAATATGTGTCCGAGTGTTTGAACCCTAATGCACGATAAATGGAAAGTAAACACCATAATTACATATATGCCTTCATCCAAGAGGGTCCGAATAAGTGTCCGAGTGTTCGAACCCTAATGCATGAGAACTGGTAAGTAAACACCATATTTACATATGTGCCATCATGCAAGAGGATCCGAATATGGGTCCGATTGATAGAACCCTAATTCATGAGAAATGGTAAGTGAACAACATAATTACATATCTGCCATCATGCAAGAGGGTCCGAATAAGTATCCGAGTGTTCGAACACTAATGCATGAGAAATGGTAAGTAAACACCATAATTACAAATTTGCCATCATGTAGGAGGGTCCGCATATGTGTCCGAGTGATCAAACCCTAATGCATGATAAATGGAAAGTAAACACCATAATTACATATCTACCATCATGCAAGAGGGTCCGAATAAGTTTCCGAGTGTTTGAACCCTAATGCATGACAAATTGTAAGTAAACACCATAATTACATATTTGCCATCATGCAGGAGGGTCCGCATATGTGTTCGAGTGTTCGAATCCTGATGTATGAGAAACGGTAAGTAAACACCATAATTACATATCTGCTATCATGCAAGAGGGTCTGAATAAGTGTCCGAGTGTTCCAACCCAAACGCAAGAGAAATGGAAAGTAAACAACGTAATTACATATCTGCCATCATGCAAGAGTGTTCGAATATGTGTCCAAGAGTTCCAACCCAAACGCATGAGAAATGGTAAGTTAACATGATAATTACATATACGCCATCATGCAACAGGGTCTGAATAAGTGTCTGAATGTTTTAACTCTAATGCATGAGAAAAGGTAAATAAACACCCTAATTACGTATATGCCATCATGCAAGAGAGTCCGAATAGGTGTCCGAGTGTTCGAACCCTAATACTTCAAAAATGGTAAGTAAAAACCATAATTACATATCTCATCATGCAGGAGGTTTCTATTTAGTGTCTGAGTGTTCGAACCCTAATGCATGAGAAATGGTAAGTAAACACCATAATTACGTATCTACCATCATGCAAGAGGGTCCGAATAAGTGTCCGAGTGTTCGACCCCGAAAGCCCGAGAAATGGTAAGTAAATAATATAATTACATATATGCGATCATGCAAGAGGATTTGAATAAGTGTCCGAGTGTTCGAACCCTAATGCATGAGAAATGGTAAGTAAACATCATAATTACATATCTGCCATAATGTAGGAGGGTCCGAATAAGTGTTTGAGTGTACGAACCCCAATGCATCAGAAATGGTAAGTAAACACCAAAATTACATACCTGCCATGACGCAAGAGGGTCCGAATAAGTGTCTGAGGGTTCGAACCCTAACGCAAGAAAAATTGTAGGTAAACACCATAATTACATATCTGTCATCATGCAAGAGGGTCCGAATAAATGTCCGAGTGTTCGAAACCTAATGCATGACAAATAGTAAGTAAACACCATAGTTACATATCAGCCATAATGCAAGAGGGCCCGAATAAGTGTCCGAGTGTTACAACCGAAACACACGAGAAATGGTAAGTAAACACCATAATTACATATCTGCCATCATGCAAGAGGGTTTGAATAAGTGTCCGAGTGTTCCAACCCCAACGCATGAGAAATAGAAAGTAAACACCATAATTACATTTCTACCATCATGCAAGAGGGTCTGAATATGTGTCCTAGAGTTCCAGCCCAAACGCATGAGAAATGGTAAGTGAACACCATCAATACATATATGTCATCATGCATGAGGGTCCGAATAAGTGTCACAGTGTTCGAACCCTAATGCGTGAGAAATTGTAAGTAAACAGTATAATTATATATATGCCATAATGCATGAGGGTCCGAATTGGTGGCCGAATGTTCGAAACCTAATGCAGGAGAAATGGTAAGTAAACACCATGATTACATATCTGCCATCATGCATGAGTATTCGAATATGTATCCGAGTGTTCGAACCCTAATGCATGAGAAATGGAAAGTAAACACCATAATTACATATATGCCATCATGCAAGAGGGTCCGAATAACTGTCCGAGTGTTCGAACCCTAATGCATGAGAAATGGTAAGCAAACACCATATTTACGTATGTGCCATCATGCAAGAGGATCCGAATATGGGTCCGATTGATAGAACCATAATTCGTGAGAAATGGTAAGTAACACCATAATTACATATCTGCCATTATGCAAGAGAGTCCGAATAAGTGTCCGAGTGATCAAACCCTAATGCATGAGAAATGGAAAGTAAACAACATAATTACATATCTGACATCATGCAAGAGGGTCCGAATAAGTGTCTGAGTGTTTGAACACTAATGCATGAGAAATGGTAAGTAAACATCATAATTACATATTTGCCATCATGCAGGAGGGTTTGCATATGTGTTCGAGTTATCAAACCCTAATGCATGATAAATGGAAAGCAAACACCATAATTACATATCTACCAACATGCAAGAGGGTCCGAATAAGTTTCCGAGTGTTCGAACCCTAATGCATGAGAAATTGTAAGTAAACACCATAATTACATATTTGCCATCATACAGCAGGGTCCGCATATGTGTCCGAGTGTCCGAACCCTAATGCATGAGAAATGGTAAGTAAACACCATAATTACATATCTGTCATCATGCAAGAGGGTCTGAATAAGTGTCCGAGTGTTCCAACCCAAACGCATGAGAAATGGAAAGTAAACACCATAATTACATATCTGCCATCATGCAAGAGAGTCCGAATATGTGTCCAAGAGTTCCAGCCCAAATGCATGAGAAATGGTAAGTTAACATCATAATTACATGTATGCCATTATGCAACAGGGTCTGAATAAGTGTCCGAATGTTTTAACTCTAATGCATGAGAAATGGTAAGTAAACACCATAATTACGTATATGTCATCATGCAAGAAGGTCCGAATAGGTGTCCGAGTGTTCGAACCCTAATGCTTCAGAAATGGTAAGTAAAAATCATATTTACATATCTGTCATCATGCAGGAGGTTTTGATTAAGTGTCCGAGTGCTCGAACCCTAATGCATGAGAAATGGTAAACACCATAATTACATATCTGCCATCATGCAAGAGTGTCCGAATAAGTGTCCGATTGTTCGACCCCTAATGCCCAAGAAATGGTAAGTAAACAATATAATTACATATCTGCGATCATGCAAGAGGATCCGAATAAGTGTCCGAGTGTTCGAACCTTAATACATGAGAAATGGTAAGTAAACACCATAATTACATATCTGCCATCATGCAAGTGTATCCGAACAAGTGTCCGAGTGTTTGAACTCTAATTCATGAAAAATGGTAAGTAAACACCATAATTACATATCTGCCATCATGCAAGAGGGTCCGAATAAGTGTCCGAGTGTTCAAACCCTAAATAGGAAGTAGACACCATAATTACGTATTTGCTATCATGCAATTGGCACTACAACAAAAGTAACCTATGGTGATGAAAAGTAGTGAAGAAAATAAATTGCGTCACTAAATAAAAATAATCCGTGACGAATTATAAAATTTTGTCACATATAAT
This sequence comes from Camellia granthamiana, assembly GCA_036172215.1. Classification (NCBI taxonomy): domain Eukaryota; kingdom Viridiplantae; phylum Streptophyta; class Magnoliopsida; order Ericales; family Theaceae; genus Camellia; species Camellia granthamiana. The sequence goes on from CM069908.1 coordinate 156,472,951, forward strand.
AAAAAAATAAAAATAATAGGTGACGAAATTTATTTTCTTCACCAAATATTTCTTTTTAGGTGAGGAAATATTAAATTTCGTCACCGAAGGTTTTCCCACTAATTTTTTTTAGTGGCGCCAAAATTTTGAGACTTTTGGTGAGAAAAATATTTGTCACCAATTATAAAATTATTAGTGAGAAATATATTTTCATCACCAATAATTATATATATATATATATTTTAAGAAACTTGATTTTAAATATTTTAAGACCATTTGGTGAGAAATATATTTTTGTCATTAATAATTTTTAATATTTTGAGACTTTTTAGTGAGAAAATTATTTTGTCACTAATTTTGTAGAGAAAATTTTGACATATTGGGCGGTAATGAAAAAAATAGACTATTAACTTTCCCTCCCTTTTTTTTTTGTTTATCAGTTTTCCTCTTCTTCCCCCTCTCTCTTTCTCTCTCTCTCTCTCTCTCTCAAAACAGAACACAAGTTAATTAGCTCTCTAAGTAACTTATGGTGACGAAAAGTAGTAAAGAAAATAAATTTCGTCACTAAAAAAAATAATCCGTGACAAATTATAAAATTTTGTCACATATAATAAAAACGTAAAAATAATAGGTGACAAAATTTATTTTCGCCAATAAATTCTTTTTTTAGGTGAGGAAAAATTAAATTTCATCACCAAAGGTTTTGCCTCTTATTGTTTTGGGTGGCGCCAAAATTTTGAGACTTTTGGTTAGAAAAGAATTTGTCACCAATTATAAAATTATTAGTGAGGAATATATTTTCATCACCAATATTTTAAAAAAATATATTTTTTTTTGAGAAACTTGATTTTAAATATTTTAAGACCATTTCCTCACTGATAATTTTTAATATTTTGAGACCTTTGATGAGAAAAATATTTTCTCACTAATTTTAAAGGGAGAATTTTGACATATTGAGCGATAATGAAAAAAAATAGATTAATATTTTTCCCCCTATGTTTTTTTTTTTTTGTGTGTGTTTATTAGTTTTCCACTCATCTTTTTTTTTTTTTTTTTTTTGTGTTTATTAGTTTTCCTCTCATCTCTCTCTCTCTCTCTCTCTCTCTCTCTCTCAAAAACAAAACACAAGTTAGGTCTCTTCCTTTAGCATTCCATGTCCTCCTTCAGTGTGTTTTTCTCTAGCGCTGCCGCCGACGTCGCCCGTTCTCCTCCTTCATTAGCGCCGTCGACGTCGCATCTTCGAGTCCGTCCGCCGTCTCCTTTAGTGCCATGTGTTCTCTTCCATCAATGCCTCTTATTATTCAATTTCTTTGCTTTGTATTTTCAGGTATGGGTCCTCTCTCTCTCTCTCTCTCTCTCTCTCAATTTCTCTATTTTTCTATCTCCGTTTTCCCTAATTTTCGAAACTAATGAGACACGTAGTGTCCCATTTGTGATTTCTTCAGACTGTATTTTGCATTTAAAGGTTGTGATTTCTTCGGATTGAATGGTGGGGACATGATTGATTTGATTGCTAATGTTTCTCCCTGGTAAGCAGGTTGACAATTACTTATTTGCTTGGTTGTTTTCACAACATTGATTGACTTCCGTTGCCTTCACAGGTTTCCCTTATTGAACAGGTTTCTGAATAACATATTGACGAAATAATTACTCGGGGAGGGGAGGGCGGGTGGGGTTAACCTTAACTAATTATTTATTGTAGGTAGAAGTGAAAAAAAAGGATTGTCAATAGATTTCTAGCAAAGGTTTATTAGTTGACGCGACATGATTGTGCTAGTGTAACTCCATAAATTTTTTATCTATTTAACCTCTCTACATGATAGGATTTTCCTACAATGTTACAGAGTAGAATTGAGGGGTTTTTGGTGGTTTCTTGGAACTTGTTCTCTGGTTGAGAAAATTGTTTGCATTTCTGGATCTTTGGCCTTCAGTTTTTTGAGTTTCAAGTTTTGTATTTCTGGATGCTTTTATCTCAGCAAAAAGAGGTACTTCAAGTGAAGTAGTATTATTTGGATTGGAATTACTTTGTATTGTTAAATAGTTAATTATTTTTCTTTTCTTTTCTGTTTTTTTTTTTTTTGGGGTTCTTTTTCCTAATCTTCATCTTTTGCTGTTGAAACCTTTTACTCCTCCATTTTATATTTGAATAGTGATATGTCATGAATAATATTTTATTTAAAGGCGTCAAACTTTGTTGTAAGATGTTTAAGATTGTGAATTTTTTAAATAAGCAGCTGATTGATTGGAGATGTATTTTCTTATGCACCATTCTCCACATATCAATAATTATGTTAAGTTTGTCAAATCTTTTGTGAATGAGTATTGACCATTCAGTTATAATAGAATAGGGCTTAACTACATGTTCTTTTCTCATTTTGTACCAGGGTACATTCTTTTTGAAAGATTTGAGTTTGTCACATAGGGGGAAGCATTGATTATGGCTAGCCCAGTAAACAATCATGGTAGTCTATCGATTTTGTGGTGATTGGTGACTAATTTGTTAACAAATGTAATTGGTACATTTCATTCTTGAAAATTGACATTTTTGGAGCAAAAATATTGCGTGTAACCACATTGTTGGGGAATGCATCATTTTTAGATCAAAGTGGGTTGGAACATGCTAGCTCCCTTGCTTTAGGAGGAATATTTTCAAATGGAGGAGCCAATGTGAACAGATGGGCATCACCATTTCAATCAAAAGTATGGATACTAACTATTAACATAACCTTTTGTTCCATCTAATTTTACTGTTTTTCAAAAGCATTCCTGACTCATTTTTTAAACATTTCATTCTAACTTCATTAGTCTATTTGAGTGCTTGTATTGAAATTCTGTGTCTTTCATGACGGTTAGTTTGAGGCTAACATCATTAAGAATAACACAAAGATTTAATCAAGTGTCCTAATCCAGCATAACAAGATAGTTAACACAATGTTGGAAAGGACATTTACCTATAAGGGCTGAGACAATTGGAGGACTTTTGTTCTTACTGCTGACTTCTCAATTAACATGATGTTTAGTGGTGTACATTACAAGGGGAGACTTATTGGCAGAGACCAATTCATTTGTTTTTGGTTCTAAGAAGTGACTAATTTATTATGTTGTCGATACAGTAGTTAAATATGCTATCATCTGAATGCAAAGAAAAAATTTACCAAAAAAAAAAAAAACTCATAAGAGCTGGTAGTATTTGCAAAATGATGTATATATCTTGGTTTCAATACTCTGGAGTTTGTTTTCAAATATATAGGAATAAGTTCAAGCTCTTGTATGATTTGTACTCAAATGCGAGCATATGTTTTTGGTGTTCCATTCATATATATGTTGAGGTGCACCTATTTACTTCGGTGGGTTATCTTAATTTCAATGTTCAGCAGTTCTAAGGTACTTTTCTTTGTGATAGTTTTTTTTGGAAATTTGGTAGATCTTGCTTTGCAAAACAGTATTATAGGTGTATCTATCTTTTACGTTCTTTTAACGTTGGCTGTGTTTTTATTACACAGATGTCAGGTTTATTGCAGCTCTCATCTGCACAAAACAACCTTGGTTCTCAAGGCAGCTCATCTGGTCTTATAGTGAAAAGAACAATGAGGGTGGATATCACAGTTGATCAATATCCTAATGTACGAGTTATTCTCTTATTCCATTGCATCTTTTTCATGGTGTGGTTTACTGCATTTCATGTTTAACTTCCTGTTACCCACTTGTTGTTGCAGTTCAATTTTGTCGGCCACCTCTTTGGTCCTAGAGAGAACTCACTCAAGAGAGTAGAGGCAAGTGCTGATTGCCGTGTTCTAATCAAGGATCCTGTTAAGGTAATTTTGATTGTCTTTTCAACCAGAATGCTTGTGTTTCTTGGATACTTACTATTGTGTTTTATGGTTTGATGTGTTAATATATGAAATGCTGAAACCATAATATTCTGGATACTGAATAGAGCAATGACGCACTTTTAATCTCTCTCTAAATGAAAGCTAGAGGTGTAACATGGGCTATGCTCCTTATATATTTCTATTGGAACTTGCTCCTTGTAGAAGAAATCAATGGCTAACATTGACAATAGAAAACAATTGAAGACGAAGCATAGATGTGGGTCGAACTTGCTTCTTTTTGGTAAGTCTCGATTGTTTTATCTTTTCATTTTCTAATGTTGGTTAGTATATACTAGTTAAAGCACAATAGTTTAAGAAAGTTACCAACCTTTCATATCCACTTATAGTTGTAATCATGTCAAATGTTGTAGATTCAGTTGGAATTAACAGTTACAAGCTAATGTGTGAGCCTATAACATCATTCAACTTCTTCTTCGCTTTCTTGTCCCATTGTCTGAATGTCAGCTGTTATGCGGACTCTACAATATCAATAACAAGCTAATCTGCGTAATATCAGTTTTTGAATGTTAATTGTTGACTTGCAGACTCTGACTAAAGAAAACACAACTTCATTTTTGTTTAATTCTTTACAAAACATAGTTCAAGGTCAACAATAGAGTGTTGGATGAGACTCTTTTCTTTTGTTTTCTTCCCATTTTTCTTCCCTTTCTTGTCCATGGTCTGTCCTATATCATTTATCTCCCTTCTCTCATATAACACCTACACAGCCTAGGTGTTTGGCGAAGTGGCTACTGGGTTTTGTTTTAGAGGTGGTTGATAGCCATGGTGGACAAATTAACAAAGAGGCAAAAGTGTTATTATATATATTTCTTAGATTCACACATGCTCAATTAAGTGTGTATTGTACACGCACGGTTAACTTAACCAAAATTTGCAACTTTTGCACTTCACTCCAAATTTCAAGAGGGTTATGTGTATATTTTTAAACATGAAGGAGGTAAAGTGTATTTGGACAAAACCATATAAAATGTAATTAACCCAAACTGTTTGGAGGTCTAATTATATTTTTATTTCAATATCTATTCATATGTGTTTGTTTTTGTTTTTATGTTTGCTTGCATGTGTATGTTTTGACCTTTTTTTTAACCTCTTTGAGGTTAAAAATAAAATAGAAAAAATATCTAGATTTAAATGAAAATGGTAACTCCTATAAAAACCATGGGCTGATTAGTTTGTATCAAACACGTCCTGTGATTCTCTTTGGTTCTTGTTGGCATTAGTGCTAATAATACATGGTATTCGTACAATCTTTTGTCATCTTCTGTTATCCATGTTGCTTATCATCAAAGATAACCTCAACTCTTTGAAGTTTTGGATTCTTATATGCATTTTTACTAAATTGGTTTATAAAATAAATTTTTTTTAAATATGAGTTTAGATGTAATTGATAATATATTAATGTTTTCTTTGTTTATTTTCTTTGCAGATTGGTTTTTGATGACATTTGGAAGCATCCTTGCAAATCATGATCAAGTGTTGAAATTTTTTTTTTCCTAAACTGATACTTAGTTCTAGTTGCAAATCAAGATCAAGTACTGATTTTTTTTTGTGGACTCCATGTTAGTTTATTTTGGGATTTGCTATGATGGTTTTTTTTTTTTTTTTTTTTTTTTTTTTTTTTTTTTTGTGATACATAATGGTTTATTATTAAATTTGTTGGATGAATATATTTTGACTTATAATATAAATTGTTGAGTGAATTTTTTTATTTTTTTTGTGGAGTTGTGTATAATAGTTTATGAATTTCATAGTACATTTAAAAGGCTATTGGGATATGAGCAAGGATATTTGTGAAATAATAATTTTAATTGAAATATAAAATATGGAACAAGTTTAGTGACGAATTTTTTTGTCATCTATACTTGTTATTATGACAAAGTGATTATTCGTCACTAATAATTATTTTTTGTGACAATTTATCATAGTTTATTTATGAATGTTTTCATTGATTTTGTTGTTTAGTGACTAAAAATTTCGTCACGTATACATATTTTTGCCACGAACACATTTCGTCACCCATGTATGACTTTTGGAGACGAAAAATTTCGTCAACTTTACATCTTACTATGATGAAATTATTTCCTCATCAATGATTAACATGTGCCAAATTTATTCCTCAACTAAAGTTATAAATATGGTATTAAATAACTATTTGGTGACGAAGATGGGGATTTTTTGTGACAAAATATTGTTTTATTGGTGACAAAAAATTTCGTTATTGAAGTAATTTCATTGGTGACAAAATTATTTTTTGTCACGATGGTTTTTAGTGACAAACATTCAATGACGAAACTGGTGACGAAAATATTTCCTCACAAATATCTATAGTGATGAAATTAGCTCTTTGGAGACAAAAAAAATTCGTCATTCAAGACCCAACTTGTTGTAGTGTGGGTCCGAAAAAGTGTCCGAGTGTTAAAATCCTAATGCATGAGAAATGGTCAGTAAACACCATAATTACATATCTGCCATCATGCAAGAGGTTCTGAATAAGTGTTCAAGTGTTCCCACCCAAACGCATGAGAAATAGAAAGTAAACACCATAATTACATATCTACTATCATGCAAGAGGGTCCAAATATGTGTCCGAGAGATCCAACCCAAACGCATGAGAAATGGTAAATAACACCATAATTACATATATGCCATCATGCAAGAGGGTTCGAATAAGTATTCGAGTGTTCCAACCCTAATGTCTGAGAAATTGTAAGTAAACAACATAATTCCATATATGTCATCTTTCAAGAGGGGCCGAATAGGTGTCCGAGTGTTCGAACCCTAATGCATGAGAAATGATAAGTAAACACCATAATTACATATCTGTCATCATGCACGAGGATCCAAATATGTATCCGAGTGTTTGAACCCTAATGCAAGAGAAATGGAAAATAAACACCATAATTACATATCTGCCATCATGTAAGAGGGTCCGAATAAGTGTCCGAGTGTTCGAACCCTAATCCATGAGAAATAGAAAGTAAACACCATAAATACATATCTACAATGATGCAAGAGTATCCGACTAGGTGTCCGAGTGATCGAACCCTAACGCATGAGAAATGGTAGGTAAACACCATAATTACATATCTACCATCATGCAAGAGGATCCGAATAAGTGTCAGAGTGCTTGAAACCTAATGCATGACAAATGGCAAGTAAACACCATAATTACATATTTGTCACCATGCAAGAGAGTCCGAATAGGTGTCCGAGTGTTCAAACCCTAATGCATGAGAAATGGAATGTAAACACCATAATTACATATCTGCCATGATGCAAGAGGGTCCGAATAAGTTTCCTAGTGTTCGAACCCTAATGCATGAGAAATGGTAAGTAAACACCCTAATTAAATATCTGCCATCATGCAAGAGGGTCTGAATAAGTGTCTGATTGTTCGAATCGTAATGCATGAGAAATGGTAAGTAAACACCATAATTACATATCTGCCATCATGGATGAGGATCTGAATATGTGTCCGAGTGTTCGAACCCTAATGCATGACAAATAGAAAGTAAACACCATAATTACATATCTATCATTATCCAACCGGGTCCGAGTAAGTGTACGACTGGTCGAACCCTAATGCATGAAAAATGATAAGTAAACACCATAATTACATATCTTCTATCAAGTAGGAGGGTTCGAATAACTGTTCGAGTGTACGAACCCTAATGCATGAGAAACGGTAAGTAAACACCATAATTACATACCTGCCATGATGCAAGAGGGTCTAAATAAGTGTCCGAGTGATCAAACCTTAACGCATGAAAAATGGTAGGTAAACACCATAATTACATATCTGCCATCATGCAACAGGATCCAAATAAGTGTCCGACTGTTCGAACCTAATGCATGAGAAATAGTAAGTAAACACCATAATTACATATCTACCATCATGCAAGAGGGTCTGAATAAGTGTTCAAGTGTTCCCACCCAAACGCATGAGAAATAGAAAGTAAACACCATAATTACGTATCTGCCATCATGCAAGAGGGTCCAAATATGTGTCCGAGAGATCCAACCCAAACGCATGAGAAATGGTAAATAACACCATAATTACATATATGCCATCATGCAAGAGGGTTCGAATAAGTGTTCGAGTGTTCCAACCCTAATGTTTGAGAAATTGTATGTAAACAGCATAATTCCATATATGTCATCATTCAAGAGGGTCCGAATAGGTGTCCGAGTGTTCGAACCCTAATGCATGAGAAATGATAAGTAAACACCATAATTACATATCTGTCATCATGCACGAGGATCCAAATATGTGTCCGAGTGTTTGAACCCTAATGCAAGAGAAATGGAAAATAAACACCATAATTACATATCTGCCATCATGTAGGAGGGTCCGAATAAGTGTCCGAGTGTTCGAACCCTAATCCATAAGAAATGGAAAGTAAACACCAAAAATACATATCTACAATGATGCAAGAGTATCCGACTAGGTGTCCGAGTGATCGAACCCTAACGCATGAGAAGTGGTAGGTAAACACCATAATTACATATCTACCATCATGTAAGAGGATCCGAATAAGTGTCCGAGTGTTTGAAACCTAATGCATGACAAATGGCAAGTAAACACCGTAATTCCATATTTGTCATCATGCAAGAGAGTCCGAATAGGTGTCCAAGTGTTCAAACCCTAATGCATGAGAAATGGAATGTAAACACCATAATTACATATCTGCCATGAAGCAAGAGGGTACGAATAAGTTTTCGAGTGTTCGAACCCTAATGCATGAGAAATGGTAAGTAAACACCATAATTAAATATCTGCCATCAGGCAAGTGGGTCCGAATAAGTGTTTGAGTGTTCGAACCGCAATGCATGAGAAATGGTAAGTAAACACCATAATTACATATCTGCCATCATGCACGGGGATTTGAATATGTGTCCGAGTGTTCGAACCCAAATGCATGAGAAATAGAAAAGCAAACACAATAATTACATATCTGCCATTATCCAAGAGGGTCCGAGTAAGTGTACTAGTGGTCAAACCCTAATGCATGAAAAATGGTAAGTAAACACCATAATTACATATCTGCCATCAAGTAGGAGGGTCTGAATAACTATTCGAGTGTGCGAACCCTAATGCATGAGAAACGGTAAGTAAACACCATAATTACATACCTGCCATGATGCAAGAGGGTCCGAATAAGTGTCCGAGTGATCGAACCTTAACGTATGAAAAACGGTAGGCAAACACCATAATTACATATCTGCCATCATGCAAGAGGATCCAAATAAGTGTCCGAGTGTTCGAACCTAATGCAAGAGAAATGGTAAGTAAACACCATAATTACATATCTGCCATCATGCAAGAGGGTTTGAATAAGTGTTCGAGTGTTCCCACCCAAACGCATGAGTAATAGAAAGTAAACACCATAATTACATATCTGCCACCATGCAAGAGGGTCCAAATATGTATCCGAGAGATCCAACCCAAACGCATGAGAAATAGTAAGTAACACCATAATTACATATATGCGATCATGCAAGAGGGTTCGAATAAGTGTTCGAGTGTTCCAACCATAATGTCTGAAAAATTGTAAGTAAACAGCATAATTCCATATATGTCATCATTCAAGAGGGTCCGAATAGGTGTCCGAGTGTTCGAACCCTAATGCATGAGAAATGGTAAGTAAACACCATAATTACATATTTGCCATCATGCACGAGGATCCAAATATGTGTCCGAGTGTTTGAACCCAAATGCATGAGAATTGGAAAATAAACACCATAATTACATGTCTCCCATCATGTAGGAGGGTCCGAATAAGTGACCGAGTTTTTGAACCCTAATCCATGAGAAATGGTAAGTAAACACCATAAATACATATCTACAATGATGCAAGAGTGTCCGACTAGGTGTCCGAGTGACCGAACCCTAACGCATGAGAAATGGTAGGTAAACAGCATAATTACATATCTACCATCACGGAAGAGGATCCGAATAAGTATCCGAGTGTTTGAAACCTAATGCATGACAAATAGAAAGTAAACACCATAATTACATATTTGTCATCATGCAAGAGAGTCCGAATAGGTGTCCAAGTGTTCAAACCCTAATGCATGAGAAATGGAATGTAAACACCATAATTACATATCTGCCATGAAGCAAGAGGGTACGAATAAGTTTTCGAGTGTTCGAACCCTAATGCATGAGAAATGGTAAGTAAACACCATAATTAAATATCTGCCATCAGGCAAGTGGGTCCGAATAAGTGTTTGAGTGTTCGAACCGCAATGCATGAGAAATGGTAAGTAAACACCATAATTACATATCTGCCATCATGCACGGGGATTTGAATATGTGTCCGAGTGTTCGAACCCAAATGCATGAGAAATAGAAAAGCAAACACCATAATTACATATCTGCCATTATCCAAGAGGGTCCGAGTAAGTGTACTAGTGGTCAAACCCTAATGCATGAAAAATGGAAAGTAAACACCATAATTACATATCTGCCATCAAGTAGGAGGGTTCGAATAAGTGTTCGAGTGCACGAACCCTAATGCATGTGAAACGGTAAGTAAACACCATAATTGCATATATGCCATGATGCAAGAGGGTTCGAATAAGTGTCCGAGTGATCGAACCTTAATGCATGAAAAATGGTAGATAAACGCCATAATTACATATCTGGCATAAAGCAAGAGTATCCAAATAAGTGTCCGAGTGTTCGATACCTAATGCTTGAAAAATGGTAAGTAAACACCATAATTACATATCTGCCATCATGCAAGAGGGTCCGAATAAGTGTCCGAGTGTTCCAACCCAAAGACGCGAGAAATGGTAAGTAAACAACATAATTACATATCTGCCATGATGCAAGAGGGTCTGAATAAGTGTCTGCGTGTTCCAACCCCAACGCATGAGAAATAGAAAGTAAACACCATAATTACATATCTGTCATCACGCAAGAGGGTCCGAATATGTGTCCGAGAGTTTCAGCCCAAACGCATGAGAAATGGTAAGTAAACACCATAGTTACATATATGCCATCATGCATGAGGGTGCGAATAAGTGTCTGAGTGTTCGAACCCTAATGCGTGAGAAATGGCAAGTAAATAGCATAATTATATATATGCCATAATGCAGGAGGGTCTGAATTGGTGTCCTAGTGTTCGAACCCTAATGCATGAGAAATGGTAAGTAAACACCATAAATACATATCTGCCATCATGCACGAGGATCCGAATATGTGTCCGAGTGTTCGAACCCTAATGCATGAGAAATGGAAAGTAAACACCATAATTACATATATGCCATCATCGAAGAGGGTCCGAATAAGTGTCCGAGTGTTCGAACCCTAATGCATGAGAAGTGGTTTGTAAACACCATATTGACGTATCTGCCATCATGCAAGAGGATCCAAATATGGGTCTGATTGTTCGAATCCTAATTCATGAGAAATGGTAAGTAAACACCATAATTACATATCTGCCATCATGAAAGAGTGTCTGAATAAGTGTCCGAGTGTGCAAACCCTAATGCATTAGAATTGGTTTGTAAACACCATAATTACATATCTGCCATCATGCAAGAGGGTACGAATAAGTGTCCGAGTGTTCGAACCCAAACACATGAGAAATGTTAAGTAAACACCACAGTTACATATCTGCCATCATGCAAGAGGGTATGAATAAGTGTCCGAGTGTTCCAACCCAAACGCATGAGAAATAGAAAGTAAACACCATAATTATATATCTGTCATCATGCAAGGGGTCCGAATATGTATCAGAGAGTTCCAACCCAAACGCATGAGAAATGGTTAGTAAACACCATAATTACATATAGGCCATCATGCATTAGGGTCCGAATAAGTGTCCGAGTGTTCGAACCCAAATGCGTGAGAAATGGTAAGTAAATAGCATAATTGCATATATAACATCATTCAAGAGGGTTCGAATATATGTCCGAGAGTTGCAACCAAAACGCATGAGAAATTGTAAGTTAACATCATAATTACATATATGCCATCATACAAGAGGGTCTGAATATGTGTCCGAATGTTTTAACCCTAATGCATGAGAAATGGTAAGTAAACACCATAATTACGTATATGCCATCATGCGATAGGGTCCGAATAGGTGTCCGAGTGTTCGAACCCTAATGCATGACAAATGATAAGTAAACACCATAATTACATATCTGTCATCATGTAAGGGGATCCGAATATGGGTCCGATTGTTCGAACCCTAATGCATGAGAAATGGTAAGTAAACACCATAATTACATATCTGCCATGATGGAAGAGAGTTTGAATAAGTGTTTGAGTGATCAAACCCTAATGCATGAGAAGTGGAAAGTAAACAACATAATTACATATCTGCCATCGTGTAAGAGGGTCCGAATAAGTGTCCGAGTGTTCGATCCCTAATGCATAAGAAATGGTAAGTAAACACCATAATTACATATTTGCCATCATGCAGGAGGGTCCGCATATGTGTCAGAGTGATCAAACCCTAATGCATGATAAATGGAAAGTAAACACCATAATTACATATCTGCTATCATGCAAGAGGATCCGAATAAATGTCCGAGTGTTCGAACCCTAATGCATGAGAAATTGTAAGTAAACACCATAATTGCATATTTGCCATCATGCAGGCGGGTCCGTATATGTGTCTGAGTGTTCGAACCCTAACGCATGAGAAATGGTAAATAAACACCGTAATTACATATCTGCCATCATGCAAGAGGATCTGAATAAGTGTCCGAGTGTTCCAACCCAAATGCATGAGAAATGGAAAGAAACATCATAATTACATATCTGTCGTCATGCAAGAGGATCCGAATATGTGTCCGAGAGTTCCAACCCAAACGCTTGAGAAATGGTAAGTTAACATCATAATTGCATATATTCCATCATGCAATAGGGTCCAAATAACTGTATGATTGTTTTAACTTTAATGCATGAGCAATGGTAAGTATACACCATAATTACATATATGCCATCATGCAAGAGGGTCCAAATAGGTGTCCGAGTGTTCAAACCCTAATGCATGAGAAATTGTAAGTAAAAACCATAATTACATATCTGTCATCATGCAGGAGGGTCTAATTAAGTGTCCGAGTGTTCGGACCCTAATGTATCTGAAATGGTAAGTAAACACCATAATTACATATCTGCCATCTTGCAAGAGGGTCCGAATAAGTGTCTGAGTGTTCGACCCCTAGTGCATGAGAAATAGTAAGTAAACAACATAGTTATATATCTGCGATCATGTAAGAGGATCTGAATAAGTGTCCGAGTGTTCGAACCCAAATGCACGAGAAATGGTAAGTAAACACCATAATTACATATCTGCCATCATACAAGAGGATCCGAATAAGTGTCCTAGTGGTCGAACCCTAATTCATGAAAATTGGTTAGTAAACACCATAATTACATATCTACCATCATGCAAGAGTGTCACGACCCAAACCCGCCCCTAAAAGTATGGTCCATGACCGACCTGTGCCTCGGCATCAAAACAGAATTTGAGAATAATATTTAATTACATACGGGGCCTTAAGCGGAAGCAATAAAAGACAACATCCATTGAGCTTCTGCATACATGAGAGTTTAATTGGATTTAAGCATTTAAATACACTTCCAACTACACATATATAATCACAGAATTCATATAGATCTTAAAGATACGGTTCATTAGGTCCATAAATGCTGCAGGTGCATTAGTCACTCCAAATGGCATAACAAGAACTCATAATGACCATACCTCGTTCTAAATGCTGTTTTCTCAACATCTTCTACCTTCACTTTCAACTGGTGGTACTCGGATCTCAAATCAATTTTGGAGAACACCTGTGATCCCTACAATTGGTCAAATAAGTCATCAATACGAGGTAAAGGATATTTATTCTTTATTGTCACCTTGTTTAGTTCTCTATAGTCAATACACAGGCACAAGGTCCCATCCTTCATTTTCACAAATAACACCGGTGCACCCCATGGTGAAGTGCTAGGTTGGATAAACCCTTTGTCAAGTAAGTCTTGTAGCAGTTCTTTCAGTTCTTTCATTTCTGCAGTCGCCATTCTGTAGGGAGTTTTAGAAATAGGCTGGGTGCCGGCATAATCTCAATCGAAAACTCTATCTCCCTATCTACCAATTCCCCTGGTAATTCATTGGGAAACACATCTGGCAATTCTCTAACAATAGGGATACTGTTCAATTCAACATTCACAGATTGTTCAGATAGCACATAACACAAATAACCCTGGTACCCTTTCCTGATTAATTTACATGCTTTCATTGCAGATATCAAATAAGGTGGAGGCACTACCCCATTACCCATAAACACAATCTATTTATGTCCTGGTGGTTTAAATACAACCCGTTTTGTCACACAATCAATGGTGGCACAATATTTGGTTAACCAATCCATGCCCAAAATTACATTGAAATGTCTAAAGTTCAAGGGCAACAAATCTACATATAGGATAGCATCCTCAATGCGCATGTCACAAAACCGGTATATAGATTCACACAATACAGATTCCCCAGATGGAGTAGATACGCATAGTAGATATGGCAATAATTCTAGAGGTCTACTCAGTCTAGATGCAAATGCATATGTTACGAAAGAGTGTGTTGATCCGGAGTCAATTAACACAAAAGCATCCTTATTACATATAGAAATAGTACCTGAGACAACTGCGTTAGCATTCCGTGCGGAACAAGCGCAAAAACTCTCCCTTGTCTCACGGTTTCTCCGGTGGTGGCAGATCTCATAGTATTTCTCGGCTTCGGGATTGATGCAGTTGAGCTAGTAGCTAGCTTCCCACTGTTATGATTACAATCTCTGGCCATATGCCCTTGTTTACCACATTTAAAACAGGCTCCTGACACATGGTAACAAACCCCATGATGCCTTTTACTACAAATATTACACATTGGGGTTGTATCTCGGGAAGAATTCAAAGTATTTGAGGAGCCCGTGTTTGCTTCTTCGAAAATTTCTTCTTCAAAAAGAAGCCTTGTCTCTTACTACCTTTCCAGTCGGATGTTGGTTTAGTTTGTCTAGCTATATTAGCTTATGATATTATGGCCCTGTCTAGCACCCCAATGCAAGTTTCCAGCTTCAAGACATTCACCCTTTCTAAAATGTCGCTTCGAAGCCCACCTTCAAAATGCCTCGCTTTCTTATAATCAGTATCGATCACATGTGGTGCAAACTTGGCAAATTCAGTGAATTTGGCCTCATACTCAGCTACAGTCATACTGTCTTGCCTAAGTTCCATGAACTCTGATACTTTCCTGTCACGGACACATTGAGGGAAGTACTTATCATAGAAGACTTCCAAGAATTTTGCCCAGTTAACATCTTTATGATTCTCACGCATTAACATCGACCATCTTCTTGCTTCGTCCTCTAGCATAAAGGTGGCTAGGAGCACTTTCTGTGTCTCCGAACAAGGGAACACTTCACATAGCTTTTCGATGCCGAGAACCCATGCTTCGGCTTTCAACGGATCTAATCCACCGTGGAACTGTGGCGGCTTCATTTTCTTAAACTCTTTGGTGAGAGCTATTATTCGGTCATCATTCTGTAAGTTTGGCATGGGTGGTGCCAGAGGTGGAGTTGAAGGATGTGGCTGCTGCCACTGTTGTTGCCACTCTTGTTGTTGCCTCAATGTTTCTGCCATTTCCTGAATCAATCTTTCCATTCTATCCATTCTGGCAGTAGAGGACTCCTCTATTTCATCAACTATTGTTCTTACCATCTGATTAGACTTGCATTATATTTTATATAAAAGATTCACAGGTATGCATATACTAAAGAGCATACATATTCAAATAATTTACAACGCAAGCAAATCACGAACTTATAACACATAATCGTTCACATTAAACATTTAAGCGTATTCTTGATGCTTTCAAATTCATACTAATCACATGAATGCATCCTAGATCTTTTCTAGACGCTTATTACTCATTTGGACAAGTGTGTGAGTTGTTAACTCGTGCTCTGATACCACTTTGTCATGACCCAAACCCGCCCCCATGGGTTAAGGACATAACCGGCCAGTAATCAAGGGATTACCTACGGCCTTAAACCAAACCAGACGTAACTCATCAGAGTAAAGGGGTCAAACGGAAACAAATTTAAAACTTTGTCCATAGAGTTGTGCTTACATGGCACATCATAACAAACATATACATACATGTTAATAACTCACATCAAAATATGTAGTAACACAAAGTTCTGTACATACAAGATCATTTAAGTCTAAGTCGGTCAGACCAAAAGTTTATATACAAAAGTGATCCAACGTTTCGCCAGTACAACAAACCACATCAAGAGATCAAAAAAGGCGAATAGAAGTCTCGTGCATGAGACATTTGGGCTGACTCTTCAAAACCTTGACTGTATCACACAAACTTCACTGTGGCTGGGTTTGGACCTCCCTTGGCTCACCTAAGATGTCCTTGGGCCCAATTCATATTTCTATTCAATATATATAGGAATATAAGTCAAGTGCCTGCTGTTCCAAGCACATCAAACGGCCTCGGGCCCAATTTATCCATAACCGATGGCCTTTGGCACAATCATTCATGTCAGCCGGCCTTTGGCCCATCCATTCATGTCATATGGCCTTTGGCCCATTCATTTATGTCATACGGTCTCTGGCCTATTGACTCTTGTCATACGGCCTCTGGCCTATTCATTCTTGTCATACGGCCTCTGGACCATTCATTCTTGTGACACGGCCTCTGGCCCGTTCATTCTTGTCATTCGTGTTAGACTATCATTCGAGTCAGGCTATCATTCACGTTAGACTATCATTCATATCAGACTGTCATTCATGTCAGAGTATCATTCATGTCAGACTATCATTCACGTCAGACTATCATTCGTGTCAGACTATCATTCGAGTCAGACTATCATTCATGTCAGACTATCATTCATGTCAGATGGCCTTCGGCCCATTCATTCTTTCATCCGTAGCAGACGGCCTTAGGCCCAATCATATGGCATAGCAAACATTTGTCCACAATTCAATTTAACAAACTTATAAGACTTATAGGGAAATAAGTAATTGGACAAACAACATACTTCAAAATATCTTTATTAAGATACTACTCACAGTATTCTGCCGGTGGATTCACCCTTGAGCTCGACCCTACACATTACATAACACATATGGGTCACAAATGATTCAATCCGTTCTTAATTTATACATTCCTCTTAGGCTTCTTTCTTATTCTTTTAATTCATTCATAATGCTTAATGCATGCCTAAGAGTGCTTAGAAGTGAAAGAGAACGGAAAACGAAACATAGAACGTCTTTACAAAAATTCCTGAAACAGGGGTCCCCGTTCGAGCGTGGACTTCCCCGCTCGAGCGGACCCATTAGGTCTGCAAAAGTACTGGTTGCCTCATTTTTATGCTTGAGCGTGAATTCGGATGCTCAAGCGGAAGGTCACTCTACATAGCTTCCCGCTCAAGCGGACATCCTTGTCTGCAAAAGTTCTGGGAGCTCGCATTTCCCGCTCGAGCGGCGCCTTCCCCGCTCGAGCGGACATGCCAAATTAAGAAAAATCCAGAATCGTTCTTGAGCTTCAAACTGGCATTCAAATCGACATATCTTGCATATTATGACCCAAACTTCACATATACATTTACTAACATGATCCCACACCAAATTCATCACCTTATGAAGCTCAATTTCATGAATTACTTACATGCATGCCCCAAATTACACCAAACTTGTTTCCAACATAACAATTTCATGCATTCAAAACTCATACTCTTATGAATTGTACATGCATGTGGAACACAACTTTTATTCTCAACTTGGATGTTGAAGAGATGGTCAAAAATATGAGGTTTAACTAAAATCTCACATGGATTATACATTTTATGCTCAAACATGCAAATTCAAAGCAATTTCTCACATGCATGTGCATATTGACTTCCAATTCGACAAAACCAATTCAATTTCATCATAATCAATCCAATTCATGTTCTTGATCATCATTCAACTTTGAATTCACAAAGTTACAAACTAGAATCCATGAATTTACTCACCTAGAAGCTCAATGTTCCCAATTTATGGTAAATTCTTGAGTGTAGCTTCAAGATCACCAAGTTCCCTAGCCAAATCTCTACCTTGAGCTCCCTCTCTCTCTAAATTCGGCCCCTCTCCCTCTCTAGAGTGTAATTTTCAGATGTTGAGTTCCAAAACAACAAAATGAGAGTGTAATTGGCCTTTTATATAATCTCCTCTAATCACATTATTTTAATAAAAATAAATTGAGCACTATTTCATCGATTTAATCTATTTAATTTGATCCGAATCAATTTTCAATTGAATTTCACCGTATGCTCTAAAAATTATGCTAATCACAATGGCGTAGTCAATTTCGATTTCTGTGGCTGTTAGGGCCTTCAATTTAAATTCCACAACAAAAAGTCAAACAGATTTTCCTACGGTGAATAGATAGAAATTCAAAACCACATATATTCATATAAATGGCACTCAAAATCACATCAAACACATAATCATATTCATAATAAGTATCAATTAGCATAATACGGAACTGGCTTATCACAGTCTTCCTCCATTTAGGAAGTTTGGTTCTCCGAACTTATTTTACCTTCGTCGGGAAACAAATGTGGATAGCATAGTCACATTTCCTTCTCTTTTTCCCATGTGGCATCCGTCCCATAGTGTTCTTTCCATTCCACTTTCACCATTGGGATGGACTTGCTTCTCAATTGTTTCACTTGCCGGTCAATGATTCGTTCCGGCCATTCGGCGTACTCCATATTTTCATCCAGAGCTACCCGGTGATAATCAATCACATGAAATGGGTCTTGGAGATAACCCCTTAACATCGACACATGAAACACATTATGGATTTGTTCGAATCCCGGTGGCAAAGCTACTCTATAAGCAACTGGGCCAAGCCTTTCTAGAATTTGAAACGGCCCAATGTAACGGGGTGACAATTTACCCTTCTTTCCAAACCTCACTTGGCCCTTCATCGGAGTCACACGAATGAACACATGGTCACCAACCTCATACTCAAGAGGTCTTCTTCGAACATCTACATAATTCTTTTGTCGGTCCTGAGCTGTTTTGAGCCTCTGTTGGATTATTTTGATCTTCTCAGAAGTGTCTTGCACAATTTCAGGCCAAGTAAAGCTCTATCCCCGACTTTTGTCCAACAAATTGGTGATCTACACCTTCTACCATACAGAGCCTCGTATGGCACCATACCAATACTGGAGTGAAAACTGTTATTGTAGGCAAACTCTGCTAGTGGCAAATAATCTTCCCAACTCCCCTGAAAATCTAAGGACACATTCTCAGCATATCCTCTAACGTTTGTATAATCCGTTCTGATTGCCGATCTGTCTGTGGATGGAATGCCGTATTGAACCTCAATTCTGTCCCCACAGCCCTCTGCAAACCTTTCCACAATCTAGACACAAATTTCGGATCTCTATCCGACACAATAGATACCGGAACTCCGTGTAAACGGACAATCTCATCAACATATATAGTAGCCAGTCTATAAGCATCAAACGTAGTTCTAACAGGTAGAAAATGTGCAGACTTAGTCAGTCTATAAACTACAACCCAAATAGAATCCATGCCTCGAGGAGTTCGGGGTAGACCCACAACAAAATCCATAGTCACATGCTCCCACTTCCATTCAGGAACATAGAGAGGTTGAAGTAGACCGCCTGGTTTCTGATGTTCAGCTTTAACTTGCTGACATTGAAGGCACTTGGACACATATTCTGCAATTTCTTTCTTCATTTTAGGCCACCAATAGCTTTGTTTCAAATCTCGATACATTTTGTTATTACCCGGATGCATAGCAAACACTGATTTATGGGGCTTCATCTAGAACTCTTTTCTTTAGTTCCGGAATATCTGGGACACACGTTCGGTTTCGAAATCTCAACACTTCGCTTTCAATGCTGAACTCTACTTTTGGACTTGTCTCAAATTCATCAATCACTTTCTTGAGGAACTCATCCTCTTTTTGCTTCTGTTTAATCTCATCAATGATTGCCGGTTCAGCTGAAATAGTGGCTATCAATCCGCCCTGTTTACACAATACCACTTCAATTTCAGACTTCTCAAAATCTTGCAAGATCTTTTTCTGTTCAGTAAGCAAACAAGCCAAATTCCCCGTTGATTTTCTATTCAAGGCATCAGCAACTGTATTAGCTTTCCCGGGGTGGTACTGAATCTCAAGATGATAGTCTTTTATCAGTTCAAGCCATCTCCTCTGTCGCATATTCAGCTCCTTCTGCGTAAAGAAGTATTTCAGACTTTTGTGATCCGTGTAGACTTCACACTTTGCCCCATACAAATAGTGTTGCCAAATTTTCAAAGTGAATACAACTGCGGCCAACTCTAAATCATGTGTTGGGTAGTTTTTCTCGTGTGGTCTCAACTGTCGGGAGGCATAAGCAATCACTCACCCATTCTGCATTAACACACAATGCAAACCTTTATAAGATGCATCACTGAAAATTACAAAGTTTTTTGTCCCTGATGGCAATGTCAATATTGGTGCAGTAGTCAGTCTCGTGTTTAGTTCCTGAAAGGCTGTTTCCCTTTCGTCATTCCATTCAAATTGTTGCCCCTTGCGTGTCAGTTGGGTAAGAGGCACTGCTATTTTTTAAAAGTCTTTTACAAACCTCCTGTAGTATCCAGCTAAGCCCATGAAGCTGCAGACTTCCGTCACATTAGTCGGTGTAGGCCAATTCACAATTGCCACTATCTTCTATGGGTCCACTGAAATCCCCTCTTTGTTGATCACATGCCCTAGAAACATGACGTCATCCAACCAGAATTCACATTTCTTTAGTTTAGCAAATAACTTCTTTTCTCTAAGTATCTGTAACACAGTCCTCATATGTTGTTGATGTTCAACTCTATCCTTGGAGTATATCAAAATGTCATCAATAAAAACTACAACAAATTCATCAAGGTAGGTCTTAAAGATACGGTTCATTAGGTCCATAAATACTGCCGGTGCATTAGTCACTCCAAATGGCATAACAAGAAACTCATAATGACCATACCTCGTTCTAAATGCTGTTTTCTCAACATCTTCTGCCTTCACTTTCAACTGGTGGTACCTGGATCTCAAATCAATTTTGGAGAACACCTGTGATCCCTGCAACTGGTCAAATAAGTCATCAATACGAGGTAAAGGATATTTATTCTTTATTGTCACCTTGTTCAATTCTCTATAGTCAATACACAGGCGCAAGGTCCTAGCCTTCTTTTTTACAAATAACACCGGTGCACCCCATGGTGAAGTACTAGGTCGGATAAACCCTTTGTCAAGCAAGTCTTGCAGCAGTTCTTTCAGTTCTTTCATTTCAGCAGTAGCCATTCTGTAGGGAGTTTTAGAAATAGGCTGGGTGCCTGGCATAATCTCAATCGAAAACTCTATCTCCCTATCTACCAATTCCCTTGGTAATTCATTGGGAAACACATCTGGAAATTCTCTAACAATAGGGATACTGTTCAATTCAACATTCACAGATTGTTCAGATAGCACACAACAGAAATAACCCTGGTACCCTTTCCTGATTAATTTACATGCTTTCATTGCAGATATCAAATAAGGTGGAGGCACTACCCCATTACCCACAAACACAATCTATTTATGTCCTGGTGGTTTAAATATAACCCATTTTGTCACACAATCAATGGTGGCACAATATTTGGTTAACCAATCCATGCCCAAAATTATATCGAAATGTCTAAAGTTCAAGGGCAACAAATCTACATATAGGATAGCATCCTCAATACGCATGTCACAAAACCGGTATATAGATTCGCACAATACAGATTCCCCAGATGGAGCAGATACGCATAGCAGATATGGCAATAATTCTAGAGGTCTACTCAGTCTAGATGCAAATGCATATGTTACGAAAGAGTGTGTTGATCCAGAGTCAATTAACACAAAAGCATCCTGATTACATATAGAAATAGTACCTGAGACAACTGCGTTAGCATTTCGTGTATCGCCCAAAAAAAGCGCAAAAACTCTTCCTTATCTCACGGTATCTCCGGTGGTGGTAGATCTCATAGTATTTCCCGGCTTCGGGATTGATGCAGTTGAGCTAGCAGCTAGCTTCCCACTGTTCTGATTACAATCTCTGGCCATATGCCCTTGTGTACCACATTTAAAACAAGCTCCTGACACACGGTAACAAACCCCACGATGCCTTTTACTACAAATATTACACATTGGGGTTGTATCTCGGGAAGAATTTGAAGTATTTGAGGAGCCCGTGTTTTGCTTCTTCAAAAATTTCTTCTTCGAAAAGAAGCCTTGTCTCTTACTACCTTTCCAGTGGGTTATTGGTTTAGTTTGTCTATCTATATTAGCTTATGATATTGTGGCCCTGTCTAGCACCCCAATGTAGGTTTCCAGCTTCAAGACATTCACCCTTTTTAAAATGTCGCTTCGAAGCCCACCTTCAAAATGCCTCGCTTTCTTATAATCAGTATTGGTCACATGTGGTGCAAACCTAGCAAATTCCGTGAATTTGGCATCATACTCAGCTATAGTCATACTGTCTTGCCTAAGTTCCATGAACTCCGATACTTTCCTGTCACGGACACATTGAGAGAAGTACTTATCATAGAAGACTTCCAAGAATTTTGCCCAATTAACATCTTTATGATTCTCATGCATTAACATCCACCATCTTCTTGCTTCGTCCTCTAGCATAAAGGTGGCTAGAAGCACTTTCTGTGTCTCCGAACAAGGGAACACTTCAAACAACTTTTCGATGTCGAGAACCCATGCTTTGGCTTTCAATAGATCTAATCCACCATGGAACTGTGGCGGTTTCATCTTCTTAAACTCTTTGGTGAGAGCTATTATTCGATCATCATTCTATAAGTCTGGCACGGGTGGTGCCGGAGGTGGAGGTGGAGGATGTGGCTGCAGCCACTGTTGTTGCCACTCTTGTTGTTGCCTCAATGTTTCTGCTATTTCCTGAATCAATCTTTCCATTCTATCCATTCTGGCAGTAGTGGACTCTTGTATTTCATCACCCCTTGTTCTCACCATCTGATTAGACTTGCATTATACTTTATACAAAAGATTCATAGGTATGCATATACTAAAGAGCAAACATATTCAGATAATTTACAATGCAAGCAAATCACGAACTTATAACACATAATCGTTCATGTTAAACATTTAAGCGTATTCTTGATGCTTTCAAATTCATACTAATCACATGAATGCATCCTAGATCTTTTCTAGACGCTTATTACTCATTTGGACAAGTGTGTGAGTTATTAACTTGTGCTCTGAAACCACTCTGTCATGACCCGAACCCGCCCCCATGGGTTAAGGACATAACCGGCCAGTAATCAAGGGATTACCTACGGCCTTAAACCAAACTAGACGTAACTCATCAGAGTAAAGGGGCCAAACGGAAGCAAATTTAAAACTTTGTCCACAGAGTTGTGCTTACATGGCACATCATAACAAACATATACATACATGTTAATAACTCACATCAAAATATGTAGTAACACAAAATTCTGTACATACAAGATCATTTAAGTCTAAGTCGTTTAGACCGAAAGTTTATATACAAAAGTGATCCAACGTTTCACCCATATAACAAACCACATCAAGAGAACAAAATAGGGAAGAGAAGTCTCGTGCATGAGACGTTTGGGCTAACTCTTCAAAACCTTGATTGTTTCACACAAACTTCACTGGGGCTAGGTTTGGACCTCCCTTGGCTCACCTACAAACACATGAATGAGCGTGAGCGAAAGCCTAGTGAATAATATCAAATAAAGAAGATACACGAACGGTATTTAGAACAACGTACATCAGACGGCCTTGGGCCCAATTCGTATTGCTATTTAATATATATAGGAATATAAGTCAAGTGGTTGCGGTTCCAAGCACATCAAACGGCCTCGGGCCCAATTTATCCATATCCGACGGCCTTTGGCCCAATCATTCGTGTCAGACGGCCTTTGGGCCATCCATTTATGTCATACGGCCTTTGGCCCATTCATTTATGTCATACGGCCTTTGGCCCATTCACTCTTGTCATACGGCTTTTGGCCCATTCATTCCTGTCATACGGCCTCTGGCCCATTCATTCTTGTCACACAGCCTCTGGCCCATTCATTCTTGTCATTTGTGTCAGACTATCATTCGTGACAGACTATCATTCACGTCAGACTATCATTCGTGTCAGACTATTATTCTTGTCAGACTATCATTCACGTTAGACTATCATTCTTGTCAGACGGCCTTCGGCCCATTCATTCTTTCATCTGTAGCAGATGACCTTAGGCCCAATCATATTGCATAGCAAACATTTGTCCACAATTCAATTTAACAAACTTATAAGACTTATAGGGAAATAAGTAATTGGGCAAGTAACATACTTCAAAATATCTTTATTAAGATACTACTCACAGTGTTCTGTCGGTGGATTCATCCTCGAGCTCGACCCTACACATTACATAACACATATGGGTCACAAATGATTCAATCCGTTCCTAATTCATACATTCCTCTTAGGCTTCTTTCTTATTCTTTTAATTCATTCATAATGCTTGATGCATGCCTAAGAGTGCTTAGAAGTGAAAGAGAACGGAAAACGAAACATAGAACATCTTTACAAAATTTCCTGAAACAGGGGTCCCCGCTCGAGCAGACCCATTAGGTCTGCAAAAGTGCTGGTTGCCTCATTTTTACGCTCGAGCGTGAATTCGGACGCTCGAGCGGAAGGTCACTCTACATAACTCCCCGCTCGAGCGTGGACTTCCCCGCTCGAGCGGATATCCATGTCTGCAAAAGTTCTGGGAGCTCGCATTTCCCGCTCGAGCGGCGCCTTCCCCACTCGAGCGGACATGCCAAATTAAGAAAAATCTGGAATTGTTCTTGAGCTTCACACTAGCATTCAAATCGACATATCTTGCATATTATGACCCAAACTTCACATATACATTTACTAACATGATCCCACACCAAATTCATCACCTTATAAAGCTCAATTTCATGAATTAATTACATGCATGCCCCAAATTACACCAAACTTGTTTCCAACATAACAATTTCATGCATTCAAAACTCATACTCTCATGAATTGTACATGCATGTGGAACACAACTTCTATTCTCAACTTAGATGATGAAGAGATGGTCAAAAATATGAGCTTTAACTAAAATCTCGCATGGATTATACATTTTATGCTCAAACATGCAAATTCAAAGCAATTTCTCACATACATGCGCATATTGACTTCCAATTCAACAAAACCAACTCAATTTCATCATAATCAATCCAATTCATGTTCTTGATCATCATTCAACTTTGAATTCACAAAGTTACAAACTAGAATCCATGAATTCATCACCCAGAAGCTCAATGTTCCCAATTTATGGTAAATTCTTGAGTGTAGCTTCAAGATCACCAAGTTCCCTAGCCAAATCTCTACCTTGAGCTCCCTCTCTCTCTAAATTCGGCCCCTCTCCCTCTATACAGTATAATTTTCAGATGTTGAGCTCCAAAACAACAAAATGAGAGTGTCATTGGCCTTTTGTATAAGTTCCTCTAATCACATTATTTTAATACAAATAAATTGAGCACTATTTCATCAATTTAATCTATTTAATTTGATCCGAATCAATTTTCAATTGAATTTCACCGTAGGCACTAAAAATTACGCTAATCACAATGGCGTAGTCAATTTTGGTTTCTGTGGCCGTTAGGGCCTTCAATTCAAATTCCAAAGCAAAAAGTCAAACAGATTTTCTTATGGTGAACAGATAGAAATTCAAAACCACATATATTCATATAAATTGTACTTAAAATCACATCAAACACATAATCATATTCATAATAAGGATCAATTAGCATAATACGGAACATGATTATCACAGTCCGAATAAGTGTCCAAGTGTTCGAACCTCATGCATGAGAAATGGTAAGTAAACACCATAATTACATATCTTCCATCATGCATTCAAACCCTAATGCATGAGAATTGGAAAGTAAATACCACAATTACACATCTGCCATGATGCAAGAGGGTTCGAATAAGTGTCCGAGTGTTAGAATCCTAATGCATGAGAAATGGTAAGTAAATACCATAATTACATATCTGCCGTTATGTAAGAGGGTCCGAATAAGTGTCCAAGTGCTCGAACCCTAAAGAATGAGAAATGGTAAGTAAACAACATAATTACATATCTGCGATCATGCAAGAGGATCCGAATAAGTGTCTGAGTGTTCGAACCCTAATGCGTGAGAAATGGTAAGTAAATACCATAATTACATATCTGCCATCATGCAAGACGATCCGAATAGGTGTTCGAGTGTTCGAACCCTAATGCATGAGAAATGGTAAGTAAACACCATAATTACATATATGCCATCATGCAAGAGGATCCGAATAAGTGTTCGAGTGTTCGAACCCTAATTCATGAAAAATGGTAAATAAACACCATAATTACATATCTGCCATCATGCAAGAGGGTCCGAATAAGTGTTCGAGTGTTCAAACCCTAATGCATGAGAAATGGTAAGTAAACACCATAATTACATATCTGCCACCATGCAATAGGGTCAGAATAAGTGTCCAAGTGTTCGAACCCTATTGCATGATGTAGACGCGCCCTAGGGCTTCATGCTACAGTTCAGACTCAAATGTCACGGTTCTTAATCTGATCTCACAATGTGCTATGTGAGATTGATAAATCACCAAAGAGTCCAAATCCGGCAAATCATTTTGGAAAACTGATTTTTGTAAAGAAGTGCCAAACATGGATGGCTTTGCCAGATACAGAGTCGCCACCTAAATATTTATTTTGGGGGAATTTAGGAAACCCTGACTCGTGCCTAAGGCCACGTGTCCGTCATCACCAAAGTTGCCTCGGCTCGGGAACTTGGGTATGATTGAGGAAGGTCATCTATGAGCACCCCTGCTCGCCCGATCAAAGATCGGCCTGTACTAAACATGATATTTTGTTTTTGAAAGCAGATGTGCTCTTATTCCGGTTAATTAGCTAATCTTACTACGTGATGCGCACAAGACACAAGTATAGACTAGATCGCCTAAGTTGGAACAAAGCATTGCATATTTGTTTGTTTAAAAATGGTTTGAAGTTTGCTACTCGCAAGTAGGCTAAAATGTGAATTTCAATGAATTGTTCCAATTCAAGTAATCCAACCTTCACCCACAGGCATTCAGGCAGTTATATCAACTAAGCAGTTAGCCTCATGGTAAGCATGCTGTCATGGCAATCAATAACACACATGCAAGGATGCTAAAGCATAAATACTCACAGTGTACTTCGATCCTAGTTCATGTTAAGATGGCTAATGCATCACATGCAAAAATGCAACTAAGATAGGCTTGGTACGATGGCATATGAAATGCAACTTGATACATGTATTCAACTTGGTATTGAGATACAATGCAGTTAGTATGATGCGCCGAGCCCGGTGCATGCAAGACAGATGAATAGATGCACGCATGGAAGCATAAGGTATGCTAAATGAAATATGCCCTAAAACTAACCACTGAAAGCAAGTAAGTAAAAGGGAGAAAGAAATGGAGGTTGGAAGACTTGCACACACGCACGCACACTTATTACAAAATTCGCCCTCTCGATAGAGGGTCTGAATAAATAATACAAACCAACTAATTAACTAACTAACAAGCTA
Organism: Camellia granthamiana; assembly: GCA_036172215.1. NCBI lineage: Eukaryota > Viridiplantae > Streptophyta > Magnoliopsida > Ericales > Theaceae > Camellia > Camellia granthamiana. The sequence continues at coordinate 156,500,540 of CM069908.1, forward strand.
ATTAATTATTACATAACCAAATGAATAACTAGCTACAACTAATTATTACAAAACTTAACTAATTAACAAATGAATTAATTAATTACAAAACCAAACGCTAACTAACAAGTTAGAAAAAAACAGTAAGCCATGCTGTTCCAGCTCTGGTTGAAGGAGAAGAGGATGCATGCTCGGTTGTCGTCCCGAAAAGCTCTCTGGTTGCTCTCAAGAGGCTCTGTCTGCAGGGTGTCCTCAAGGAATTCCTGCTGAACCTTACCAAAACCAGTCTGAGGAATACACCAGTGGCTTGCCGGCCATGGGGGATTACCTCCGGCCATCTGCCAGCCAAAGATGGGCCACTACCGGCCAATGATGAAGGCCTGCCGGCCATCTGCAAGGCACTGCCGGCCACTGGTGTGCTGTGACACCAAGCTGCAACATAGCACAAAATAGAACAAAGTGAGGGTCTCCCAAGGATATGTGCGCACTATGCCACCCCATATCACCTCAAAATGTCAAGGGAGAGGCATAGTCGGATCCAAGACCATCAATCACGCATCCCAATGCATGATGGCCAAAGATCCAACTTGTGCACATCAATGTGAAATGAATGCACAACTAAACATATAAAGCCTAAAACTCTATCATGTGTGATCAAGAGCGTCGGCGACCGAGAATTGAGACACGTCTCATCACTTAAAGTATGAAACGTCCCTCGTTTCTCGTGCTCGGATTAAGACCTAATCCAATCAACAATGCAACACAAGCATGGCATGCACAATGCGACGCAAGCATGTAAACACGCAATATAATAAGCATGTAACAACAATGCTAAATGAACAACCTAACAAGGCTAATGGCATGCACAATGCAATGTAACCTAAGCATGCACAATGCGATGAACATGGCATACACAATACGATGTAATGCAAGTATGCAAACAACATGTAATCAAACATGCTCAATGGACTTAAACCAAAATGGACAGACCTCAGCTATGCCCAAATCAGTGGCCAAACACCAAAACAAAGGCACCAAAAGACAAGGCATGCGTACACAATGCATTGGCCCAAGAATTAAAGCATAAGGACACAACTCTCAAACATGAGCAAAGAGTGATAATCATGATGAGATGGCCATGAGGTGAACTCTGAAATCTCATGTAAATGGATGCCAAACCCACTAAACAATGTAAGCATAGCATGCTAGGATGTTCAAAGCACGAAACTAGCAAAGGGACTTAAGCCAAGGCCACATGAATCATACCCCAAAGGGCCAAGGATAACCAAAATAGTCCTAGATCATGCCAAAATGAATCTAAAACATGCATGGAAGTAAGCCAAAATAAGCTAGCATGGTGAGCATGAGGCATGATGCATACAAGGCAAATAAGGTGGATTGCACTACACCTATTAAGACCAAGCATGGGATGACTCAACTAACAAAAATTAGAGTTATATCATGGCATAATAACCCCAAAAACCCACTGAGATGGCATCCCAAAGACCTAAGCATAGAGGCATGAACAATGATCCATTCATGAGGCATAAAACACTGACTCTCCAAGGCATTGAAAGCATGTCAAATGCAAGTGTATGACCACATTACATGGGCTGAAATAACATTTCAAATGATATCAAAGCATGCAAACATCACAAGTATAGCATGGTAGGGGCCTCAAAGCTCAAGACTAGTCAAAGCATTTACACTATAGCTATACAAAACATGAGTGATAGGACCATGGCAGCCTAAAACTATCCTAGAACAACCCAAAATATGAATAAAATCATGTTGGAGCATAGCAAAAATATGCTAGAATAACATTATGCACACAAGGCTACTAAGCAAGATTTGTTCTACAAGTATATGAGCCACTCAAGGGACTACCAAACCAACTTAGACAGAATTATGAAATGTCAAATGATGATAAAAAATCCACTGAAATGGGACCAATACATGCTAGCAAGACATGCTACTTTGATGAGCCACAAACGGGATTACACTACACATACAAGAAGCATGCACAAGGTGACCAAACCAGCCATGGAAAGACTTAAGGCAGGTCCTAAAAGTCACAAAAAAGTGCCTAAACTAGGCCTCGAAAGTAAAACGATACATGCTCCTTTGGTAGGCCAATGATACAAGCAAACAAAAACAAGAAAAATGGGGGTCACCCCCTCTGATTTGAGGGCTCAAAACCACATGCCTACCACTAAAAATCCACTGGATTTTAGTGGCTAAAAGGCCAAACCAAGACTATTCCAAAAGCCTTAAAGCATGGCACAAAATAAGGACAAACAAAGCATACAAGAGGGTTATACACCCCTAACACCAAAAAGACCTTAAACAATCATCAAAAGCACTTAGAAATAAAACTTTTTTTCAGTTGAAAGCAAGGCCTAAAACAATATGCAAGGATGGCCAAAATGAGATACAAACAAAGGCTTAAATGGGGAATACACTCACCCTTGAAGATCAACTTCGAAATCAGCAACCTCAAAGGCTAGAAATCAAGTTTTAGAGCTCAAGTAACACCCCCAAGAACCTCAGCTCAAATATGGTGGTGTATCACTATGTGTTGTAGTGCAAAAGTGCAAGAAAAATGGACTTTAGAGCACTATTCTATGCAATATATAGAGAGAGAGAGAGAGAGTGAGAAATGTATAGAGAGAGAGATACAACTTCTCCAAAAAAATCTTCAACCTCTGATAGAGAGGAAGGGTCTCTCCTTATATAGAAGAATGCAAGAAGAAGCTTGTTAAACAAGCTTGGCAAGAGCTTCATCCCTCCATACACGTGTATGGAGGGGAAAGGAGTGAAAACCAGCTGGCTCAAAAGATCTGGCGTGAAACCTGCTGAGATAAGGGGTCTGCTGGTCATCAGTGGTGGCCAGCAGTGGCTTATTGATGGCCGGCAGGCATCATCAATGGCTGGCAGTAACAAAGGCATGGCTGGCATGGCCAAAAGGGGGCCGGCAGTGCACCAAGAAAACAAGCTGGAAGGGCCAATACATGGTCCAAAAATGAGACAGAAAGAAAATAGGGTTTGGAACGCTAAACCTGTGATGTTCCGCCGCGACAGTCGAGTACTCGACGAGCAATCGAACTAGTTGTCGGATGTACCTGCAAGCACAACCAAGTCTCGAGGATGGTTAAAAATGGGGTGTCTACACATGAGAAATGGCAAATAAACACCATAATTACATATCTGCCATCATGCAGGAGGGTCCAAATAAGTGTTAGAGTGTTCGAACCCTAATGCATGAGAAATGGTATGTAAACACCATAATTACATATCTGCCATCATGGAAGAGAGTCCGAAAAAAGTGTCCAAGTGTTCGAACCCAAACGCATGAGAAATGGAAAGCAAATACCATAATTACATATCTGCCATCATGCAAAATGGTTCGAATAAGTGGCAGAGTGTTCAAACCTAATGCATGAGAAATGGTAAGTAAACACCATAATTACATATCTGTCATCATGCAAGAGAATCCAAATAAGTGATCAAGTGTTCGAACCCTAATGCATGAGAAATGGTAAGTAAACACCATAATTACGTATCTGCCATCATGCAAGAGGGTCTGAATAAGTGTCCGAGTGTTCAAACCCTAATGCATGAGAAATGAAAAGTACACACCATATATACACATCTGCCATGATGTAAAAGGGTCCGAATAAGTGTCCGTGTGTTCGAACCCTAATGGATGAGAAATGGTAAGTAAACACCATAATTACATATCTGCCATCATGTAAGAGGGTCCAAATAAGTGTTCGAGTGTTCGAACCCTAAAGCATGAGAAATGGTAAGTAAACACCGTAATTACATATTTGACATCATGCAAGAGAGTCCGAATAAGTGTCCGAGTGTTCAAACCCTAATGCATGAGAAATGGAAAGTAAACACTATAATTACATATCTGTCATCATGCAAGAGGGTGCGAATAAGTGTCCGAGTGTTCGAACCTAATGCATGAGAAATGGTAAGTAAACACCATAATTACATATCTGCCATCATGCCAGAGCGTCCGAATAAGTTTTCGATTGTTCGACCCCTAATGCATGAGAAATGGTAAGTAAACACCATAATTACATATCTACGGTCATGCAAGAGGATCCGAATAAGTGTTAGAGTGTTCGAACCCTAATGCATGAGAAATGGTAAGTAAACACCATAATTAAATATCTGCCATCATGCAAGAGGATCCGAATATGTGTCCAAGTGTTCGGACCCTAATTCATGAAAAATGGAAAGTAAACACTATAACTACATATTTGCCATCATGCAAGAGAGTCCGAATAAGTATATGAGTGTTCAAACCCTAATGTATGAGAAATGGTAAGTAAACACCATAATTACATATCTGCCATCATACACTAGGGTCCGAATAAGTGTCCGAGTGTTCGAACCCTAATGCATGAGAAATGGTAAGTAAACACCATAATTACATACTTACCATCATGCAGGAGGGTCTGCGTATGTATCTGAGTGTTCGAACCCTAATGAATGAGAAATGGTAAGTAAACACCATAATTACATATCTACCATCATTCAAGAGGGTCTGACTAAGTGTCCGAGTGTTCCAACCCAAACGCATGAGAAATGGAAAGTAAACACCATAATTACATATCTGCCATAATAGTTACGGAGTTGTTGGTATTATTGCTTGTTGATGGTTATGAAAAATTGGAACCCCTAATCTTTGATGGTTGTTAACCCTCTTTTGGTTCAATGTGAATCCCATTACACATAATGTTAATTTTTGCATCAGATTGTAAAATATTGGTAATGACTTATTTGTCTTAAATTGTCATGTGCTATTATTTTGTAAAACACTCATCATCTCCTCCCTTGTGTCAATATCAAACTTGGTGTTGTTGGTTGTTGATGGTCATGAAATAATTATAGACCAAACTTTGGATAGTTGTCAACCTTATTTTGGTTACATCTGAATTTTTGTAGGCATGTTGTAAATAATATCTTATTGTTTCAGTTGTTATTGAGTGACATCAATGTCAATATACACATTCTGAGCATAATGTCAATAATTACATTCTGGACATAATGTTAATATTCATAATGTAACATTCTGAACATAATACCAATAATTACATTATGAACATAATGTTAATACTCATATTGTAACATTATGAACATAATTTTAATATTCACATTCTGAACATAATGTTAATATTTACATTGAATATTCACACCATATATTTGGCTTCGAACATTCATAGTCAAATATATAATGTAATAATGTAAAGATTAACATCATGTATACATCGTGTTAGTTTAATAATTGTAATATGTTATTATTATATATTTCATCTGTTATTTTCCTATCATTTTTTGGTTGTTATCCTTGTTGGAGTTGTTGATTATGATCAAATGATTTGAACTCCAAAAATTTTGTTCATTTTTCAAACACATGAACTAATGACATGATATATGATCCATGTGAATGTTCACACCATTTATTTGATTTTTATTGTTTTATCCTATGTTGTACAGTGTTCATGTGAATATTGACATCATGGTTTTGCTCAATGCAACCATGGTCATATCATTTTACTATTCATAGCACATATAGTCTGCACTTGTTATGATTTGCCATTTGTGACCATTAACAGTAAATTTATTTCTAATTGAACAAACAAATGTTCTTCATAGATTTCATGGCAAAAGAAAAAGAGAACAGTTCCACGTTAAAGACAAACTTGAACAAACAGCCAGTCCCCCGAAAGTGAACATGAAAAAGGTCAACTACTGATCTAACATCATTGGGTTAGTGAAACTGATGACGAGTACCAAGTTCTCGCATCCTCAGCTAGATTGTTTGAAGGAAACACCATTTTGGTAGTTGTTTGATATGTTGAGAATTGGTAAAGTTGACCTCAACAAATGCATAAAGTTCAACGATGTCATTGTATGTGTGCTAGAGACGTACAAGGCATCAAAAGACATGTTTTACATCGACGAGAAAAATATGACTATGAATTTCACATCATTTGCGATTTTGTAAATATTAGAATACATTAGACAAAATAACTATAATTAGTTATTTTGATTGTGCTTAATAAGATACAATGATATGTTGTCATAATATTTGCTACTAGAAAGTCAATGTTAATATTCATATTTGTTTATGTTGTCTTATAAATATGTACACATAACCATTGGCTTAATGTAACTAAATTAATTTATTTGATGTTTTATTCGTGATATTAACATTCACATCAATAATCTAATTGTGCATAAATGTACACTTCATGTTTGTGTACATACAGAAATGATGGTTTGTGGTTAATGCAACGCTGATGTAGTCATATTTTTAGAAATTAAAAAATCGATGTGAACGTTCACATTGTTGTCAGCTGCTTTACAATTGTGTACACATAATCATTGGCTTAATGTGATATGTGGGCAATGCAATTTTGGTGCGAACTTTAATATCATCATTCCATATTAGTAATTAATACTTTGAAACCATAGTGCATTTATCTATATTCTAGAATTCATGTAAACCTTCACATTCGTATGTTTGAGTGTGAATATTCACATCATGTTTGTATTCAAAATAAAAGTTGAGACTTATGGTTGTGTAATTTGATGCAATACTGATGTGAAGCTTAACATCACCTTGTCACAGTGGTAATGAACACAACGAAAACATATTCATCATTTAATATTAATATTAACGCCAATTGATAACACAATGACAAATTTTGAATTCAAATTAATTGTGAATATTAACACTGATTAATAATATCAACATTTACATCATTTTTATATCAGACACATTACCAATCTCAAAAAATCATTGCTGCATTGAAATCCAATAATAAAAAATCAAAATCAATGACAATAACAAAATCATATTCACTAACCCAAACAAATATCACTGGAGATGTGTGGACGCGCCCCGAGGGCCCTGCTACCATAGTTCGGACTTGATTTGTCACGGTTCTTAATCTGATCTTGCGAAGTGCAATGCGAGACTGATAAATCACCAAAGAGTCCAAATCCGGCAAATCGTTTTGGAAAACTGATTTTTTGAAAGAAGTGCCAAACATGGACTGCTTTGCCAGATACAGAGTCGCCACCTAAATATTTTATTTTGGGGAATTTAGGAAACCCTGACTCGTTTGCCTAAGGCCACGTGTCCGTCATCACCAAAGTTGCCTTGGCTCGGGAACTTGGGTACGATTGGGGAAGGTCAGCTATGAGCACCCCCTCTCACCCGATCCGAAGATCGGCCTCTACTAACCATGATATCTAGTTTTGAAAACATTATGCATTCTTATTCCGGTTATTAGCCTAATCTTACTATGTGATGCGCACAACACAAAAGTATAGACTAGATCGCCTAATTTGGAACAAAGCATCGCATATCCGTTTGTTTGGAAATGATTTGAAATTTGCTACTCACGAGTAGGCTAAAACACGGATTTCAATGAGTTGTTCCAACTCAAACAATCCAACCTTCACCCATAGGCATTAAGGAAGTTTACATCACATAAGCACATAGCCACACGGTAAGCATGCTGTCATGTTAACATTCACACTCATGCGAGATGCTAAAGCATAAAAACACTCACAGCGTACTCCGGCCAAAACAAGAAACTAGTTAGCAATCATGCATGATCCTAGTTCATGTTAAGTGGCTAATGCATCACATACAGAATGTCGCTAGAATAGGCTCGGCTACTCCTAGGATGACATGTGGAATGTGATAAATAACACGTATTCAAGTTAGATTTGAAATACTTATCCAGTTAGCATGATGCGCCGAGCCCGGTGCATGCAATACCGATGAATGAATGCACGCATGCATAGCATAAGGTATGCTAAATTAAATATGCCCTAATACTAACCATCAAAAGCAGGTAAGTAAAAGGGAGAAAGAAGTGGGGGTTAGAAGACATGCACACACGCACCTACACTTATTACAAATTTGCCCTCGCTCGGAGGGACTGAAAGAATAATACAATTTAATTAACCTACAAGCTAATTAAATAATTTATAGACCACCTAATTAATTAACAAATCAATTAAGCTAAAGAAAGCGGTAAAAGGCCTCGGGAAGAGGGATGCACGCATGCTCGGATTGGCTTCGCCCGGAAATCCAATGCCATGCAAAAGCTGCCTCTGTTTACCCTGCTCTGCTCCTCTGAGGACTGCACAAGTCCCAAGGTACACCTTATGAACACTAGGGAATTCCACTGGTCATGAGGAATGGTCACCGGCCAAAGGGAAGTGGTCATCGACCATCTATGGAGCTATCGGCCATCCATCATTGGTCGATCGGCACTTGATGTAGTCGACCGGCCAAAGCTTCCTGCAGAACCTGTTTTGACAGCAGCAGAGGGCAAAACAAGGCATGGCAATGCATTTCAAGCAATGTTTGCACCAACCACACTCCTTATCATATTCGTGACTCAGAGGAGCTTGGTACTCGGCCTTCGGACCATCAATCGCACATTTCAATGCGTGATGGCCCAAGAAACCAAGTTGTGCATTTTGATTTCAAATGACATGCAAACCAAATAAACACATAAAGCCCAACCTCTATCATACTCAATTCAGGAGGCGAAGCATGCATGCTCAATGCAATGCAACCTAGGCATGGAGGCTAAGTATGCAACATGAACATGAGGGCAAGTATGCAAGTTAGCAGACATGCAAAGTGTAATCTTAGCCATGCAAGCATGCAAGATGCAACATGGACAACATGTTAAGTACAATGCATGCCAAATGCATTACAACCTAAGCATGCAAAGGGGCAATGTATCAAACATGCAAAATGCAATGTAACAAGCATGGAACAAGGCCAAATATGCAACAACATGCTAGAATGCTCTTAAACTAATTTGGGCAGCTCTCAACTAGGCCCAAAACATTGGCCAAATGCTAAGGAAATGGGGGCCAAGTACACATATAATCATACATGCAAATGGACCAACACTTAAGCATAAAGGAGGGACTCTTAAGCACACTTAAAAAGAGATAATCATGGACACATGGCAAGCATACCAAACTCTGAAATTGCATGAAATAGAGGTGCCAAACCAACTAATTAAAGCAAGCAAAGTATGCAAGCAAAGTCCACACACCTAAGGCTAACAAGCCAAAATGCAAGGTGGCTATACAAAGCATGTCAAGCATGGCCAAATCAACTAAAAACAGAGCTAAAGCACACTAAAACATACACAAAAGCTTCACAAAGCTTGGCCAAAATCACGCTAGAACAAGGCTCAAAGCACAAAGCATGTTAAGGCTATTTCATGGCATTATAAGACAAATATGCAAAGCAAGCATGGTGTGTCTAAACAAACTTAAAACAGAGGCAAAACATGGCAAAATACTACCAAATACCTATTAAGACATGGCCAAAATGGTCTTAAGAAGGGTGCTCACACATGAGGCTAAAATGGTACATATTGAAGGCAACAAGGAGAGGGGATGGTCCTCTCCTTCTTAGGACCTTAAGACACCATCCTCACCACTGAAATCCCTCAAGATTTCAGTGGTGAGTAGGCCTAAACAAGGTGGTCCTAGAGCTCACCAAAAATGCACAAAATGGGGGCCAAACAAGGCCTAAGAGGGGTCAAACAACCCCAAAGCTCAAAGCAACCTTAAACAACTATTTTAAGCAAGCAAAATCAGAACTTTTATATGTTATATACTAAGCTTAAAAAAGGATTCAAGGTAGGCAAAAATACTATGCAAAAATGGGGTATTAAAGGGCAAGATTCTTACCCTTGAAGACCTTCTTCAAGAATGGTGCTCCAGCAGCCTCCTTAGGTTGAAACCAGCCCAAAAACTTTGAAAACAAACCTCTAATGCCTCAGCAACTAGGGTATAGTGTAATACTAGGTGCTTGTATACAAAACTATGAACAAACACACACTTATACACAATGAGAGAAAGATGTAGAGATAGAATAGACACACACTTCTAACCCTAAAAACCAGACCTCTGGAGCTTTTTTCTAACACCCTTGAGGAGGGAGGAGAAGCCCTCCTCTTATAGAAGATCACTCTTGCAAAGCTTACAAAACAAGCTAAGCAAGAGTGAAATCCCTCCATACAGGTGCAAAGTGTATGCCAGCTAGCACAGCTGGCATAAAAATATCTGCAAAAGCAGATGCACAGTGGTCAGCCAGCCAAAAATGCCAAAGTGACCAAATAAATGGTCGACCGACCGGCCAGACATTTGGCCGATGGAAACAAAACACAGCTGGTGGCCTCAAGCCATGGCCGGTGATGTGTGGGGATGGCCATCAAGCCACTCCCTACCCCTCAAAGGCAAGACACAAGTGTTTGGTGCAAAACCAAACACAAAACAATCGAGTCGAGAGATCCTAAGGCAAGGCGCGTGGTCGAGACCTCCGGGAACTCAAGACGAACACAAACGTGGATGATCACCGAGTGTTCAAACGGTGACGTCCAAGTCTTGAGGACGGTCAAAAATGGGGTGTCTACAGTTGCCCCTCTTTGACAGAACTCGAAAGTCATTACAATGACGAGAGTGAGTGTCAAAGCCCAGAGACGACCCATTTTTGACAAGGCCGAAGACTTAGACAAACATGCAACACAATAAAGATATACGCCCGAAGGCAGGGGCAAAATGCAACTGACAATGCAAGAAGCCGAGCATAACTTATGATCATGCAAAGAAAAGCTGTAACGAAGCACATACAATGCGACAGTTTTAAGCTAGCATACACCAAACTACACTACAATGCAGAGAGGGTGTAAGAGAATTATGTAATTCTCACTACGTTTCACGCGGAGAATACAATACCTGTGCGGTTTGTCTAGTCGCGCCAGCTTCAAATGAATCGTACATACAATATCGTGCCTGCAAAAGAAAGAAAACTTAACAGGTACGATATCGTTAGCAACATGCATAACAACGCAATGGAAAGCTGCGTGACAACGCAACGCACTAACAAGTGCGAATGAGGTGCGCAAGATAGCGCAATGCACAAAATAGCGCGATTGAAATGCATGCAAAATGCGAGCAAGGTGCGCAAAACAGTGCGATTGAGGATGTAGGATTTAAGGTCTCCTTAGACCGAGAAGTGCACAAACAGTGCGATGATATGCAAATGATATGCAAAATTACAAAACAATGTAAAAACAATGGAAATGATATGCAATTGAATCACGATCAAATCATGAACAATTCAAAACCACACAAATGTCATATAGATGATGGAGATACAAAGTCCGTCTACCATAGAAAAGGTGCCGCAACCCTCAAACCACAATACCAGCAGTGGAATAGGCGCGTACATATGCAGAACTATGAGTAATGTAGACAGACACAAGAACAAGTAATTGGGTGGAATGACATAAGTGGGGAAATGACCCGTTGAGGAAAGAACATGATCCTAAATGCTGGATGCAAAATACATTACACTACAATGCAATATATAAATGGATAAGGCCTACAGCCAAACCGTATCTTGCCTAGGAAAGGCATGGACACAAACAAGCCACATTAACACAGAAACGGTGCCGTCACCCACAACACTAGGTGCGTACACATAATATCATAACTGTGCTTCAACGCGAAAAGTATGGGCACATACCAGACCAAGCTCAACAAAGAAAGGCGCAAGCCATAGATGGATGTGATGCAGTAAATGCATGCAATACAAACTATGTACAATACAACGAATGCATGACAATGCACTATTTACAATGAATGCATGACATATGCACTATTTACAATGCAACATACATGCTAACATGCGATGGATGCAGTGGATAATGCCTGCGGCCAAACCGTATCTTGCCTAGGAAAGGCATGGACACATACAAACCGCGTCTAACACAGAAACGGTGCCGTCACCCTCAAACCACAATACCAGCAGTGGAATAGGTGCGTACACATAATATCATAACTGTGCTTTGACGTGAAAAGTATGGGCATATACCACACCAAGTTCAACAAGGAAAGGCGCAAGCTGTGGATGGAGGTGATGCAATGAATGCATGCAAGCTACAATGCAATGTATACAATATGCAATGGAATGTAAATGTAATATTTACAGTGCATGTAAATGCCATATTTACAGTGAATACATGCAATATGCACTATATACAAGGGATGCATGACATATGCAAAGTTTTTTTTTTTTTTTTTTTGAAAATGCATGAAAAGTGCATGATGATGCATGTATTTTTTTGCTTTTCTTTTTTTTTTTGAAAATGCATGAAAAGTGCATGATGATGCACATGAACTTGAATGCACAACAACGCGCGTCTCTTGAAATGCATGACAATGCATGTGAACTTGAATGTGTGACGACGCGAGTCGCTCGAAATGCATGACAATGCATGTAAAGTGTGCATGACAATGCGACATAAAGAAGATGCATATTTATGCAAGTATGGCGTGCGCATGACAATGCGAGTGGAATGACGTATAACTCAACGCGCCTTTACGACAAAGCGTTGTAACGTATGCACGTAGGGAAACTTTCGAATCTCTCAGGAGACAAAAGGATATAGAAAGGATACGCCGCGCACGTATTTGAGTGCTACGCACAGAAAACACGCTCCGAGGTCAAAACGGAGACTGGTTGAGCTTCAGAAATGCACTTTCTTGCACTGTGTTGAGCAATGGAGGTCCCAAACCACATCAAAAACCCAAACAAAGGTGTAGGAGGTTCACCGGCCATCGGAGGAGGTCACCGGCCATCCATCGGCCACCAAAAAAGTCTATCGGCCAAATATTTGGCCGATCGGCCAACAGTGTGGCCGACCGGCCAAAAGTGCCTGAATCGAGGCAGTTTGGTCCTTTGGCCATGGGTCTTTAAATATAAGGGTTTAAACCCTATTTTGTTCACTTCCTCTTGCTCGAAATTTCTTCCCCTCTCCCTCTAGATCATTTTTCCTCCTTCATTCCTCCATTTTCCTCGGTTTTAGAGCCCATTTTGACGTTTGATTCGCGAATACCTTCGCGTTTCGAGCACTTTGAACCGAACAAAACTTTGTTTCGGTGTCTCTTTTTTGATTTCCACCACTCGGGGCTTGTTTCCCTCAAGTTCTCCTCGATTTCTGTGCCTTTTCTGCACCCCGACCTTTCTGCCCATTTTTCACCCTCTCGGGGTTGACTTTTCGGTTGGCTTTTCCTATTCTTGCCCGGTTTTCACTTTTTCGGTCATTTTCACACTTTCTTCGAGGTGGCAGACGACATTCCAGGTGGTGGGGCTCCCCCGGAGCAGGAAATGGGCCTCGAGGACGAGCTCTTGCCTCTTCACATCCGGCCGTTCGATCCGGCGACATACAGGCCGGCGATTCACGAGTTGCCTCTTGACGGTCTTCGCCAGTTCAGGAGTTTTGACAGGAGGGTGCCATCAGAGCTGCTTCTGTGCAAGCCGGAGACGCATCTGTCATACGGCGCTTCCGAGGTATACTCTCCCCCGTTTTATTTTCTGCAAAGTATAACACTTAACTTCCATAGTCGACTCTGCCTTTAACTGTTTGATCCGGATACACCGATCAACCACGTGCTGTAATCCACCGTGAACCCACTTGAACCTGATATCTGCTTGAATCGTAACATGTGCACACACGCTGCAGTTTTATCGAAACACCCAAACACATTGAGACATCATATGCTGTAGTTCACTGTGAGCACACCGGCACCTGATATCTGTTTGAATCTGAACACATGCACACACGCTGTATTTGTACTGAACCATTCGAAAACACTGATGCATCATATGCCGTAGTTCTCTGCTAGCACACCGGCACCCGATGTCTATTTGAATCTGAACACGTGCACACACGATATCAATTCTGAATGTTCTTCAAAACTGTATTTTGAATATTGCTTCGCAACTGTTTGTTTTTGAATACAGGGGGATTCCCATGCCTTCCGGGGATATGGGAATGTTGCTGCCCGCGGATGGTACATGGAGTTATCGGATGCAGTCCGTCACATCGTAGACTAGGTCAGTTTCGGCGCCTTCTGCAAGGGACTTTCCCGCCTTACCGCGAGCAGGCCTCTCCTTGCCGCTCTGGTGGAGAGGTGGTGGGACACCACCGATTCCTTCCACTTCTCTGCCACGGGAGACATGACGATGACTCCCTATGACTTCTCGATGCTCACCGACATCGGGGTAGGGGTGATCTGATCCCCTTTGATACAGACATGGATGAGTGGGAGGCCGCTCAGATATATTTGCTTGGCGAGCTGCTGCCTCTTGCTCGGGCAGGGTTCGTTAGATATTCATGGTTCGAGGACCACTTCCGGACTTAGCCGGCCTTAGCTGAGGAGGCGCTGATGACTCAGGAGGAGGTGGAGCGTTACGCACGTGGCTTCCTCATGTTCCTATTGGGGATGACCATCTTCGCTGACCGGGCGAACACCGTGCCCCTCTGTTTGCTGAGCGCCTTGGTGGATGTCACACGGATCCTGCGCTACGACTGGGGTGGGGCAGCCTTGGCCACACTCTACGGATATATGAGCTCATCCTCCCAGTGCAGCGGGCAGTTGCTCGAGGGCTACTGGCAAGCTTGGAAGGTACATCTTCTTTCTCTTTTACATTTCTACTTTACACTATCTGTACTCTGTGCACTGCACACACTGCGGTCTGCCTCACGCTGACTGTATACTGCACACACGGCACACATATAATCTGCTTTACACTGACTGTATACTGCACACACTATACACGGTTCTGCTATTTTTGCTTTATTCTGCATTCTACTTTATCCGATAAGCATACTGGTATTTACTCTGCAGTTGTGGGTCTACGCCTACTTCCTGAGGCTCGCGCCAGTGCCTGACGAGGAGACCCTCGCGCCAGTACCTCGGGAAGAGGGATGCACTCATGCTCGGATTGGCTTCGCTCGGAAATCCAATGCCATGCAAAAGCTGCCTCTGTTTACCCTGCTCTGCTCCTCTGAGGACTGCACAAGTCCCAAGGTACACCTTATGAAAACTGGGGAATTCCACCGGCCATGAGGAATGGCCACCGACCAAAGGGAAGTGGTCATCGACCATCTATGGAGCTATCGACCATTCATCATTGGTCGATCGGCACTTGATGTAGTCGACCGGCCAAAGCTTCCTGCAGAACCTATTTTGACAGTAGCAGAGGGCAAAACAAGGCATGGCAACGCATTTCTGGCAATGTTTGCACCAACCACACTCCTTATCATATTCATGACTCAAAGGAGCTTGGTACTCGGCCTTCGGACCATCAATCGCACATTTCAATGCGTGATGGCCCAAGAAACCAAGTTGTGCATTTTGATTTCAAATGACATGCAAACCAAATAAACACATAAAGCCCAACCTCTATCATACTCAATTCAAGAGGCGAAGCATGCATGCTCAATGCAATGCAACCTAGGCATGGAGGCTAAGTATGCAACATGAACATGAGGGCAAGTATGCAAGTTAGCAAACATGCAAAGTGTAATCTTAGCCATGCAAGCATGCAAGATGCAACACGGACAACATGTTAAGTACAATGCATGCCAAATGCATTACAACCTTAGCATGCAAAGGTGCAATGTATCAAACATGCAAAATGCAATATAACAAGCATGGAACAAGGCCAAATATGCAACAACACATAGGGCAAGCATGCAACAACATGCTAGAAAGCTCTTAAACTAATTTGGGCAGCTCTCAAGTAGGCCCAAAACAGTGGCCAAATGCTAAGGAAATGGGGGCCAAGTACACATACAATCATGCATGCAAATGGACCAACACTTAAGCATAAAGGAGGGACTCTTAAGCACACTTAAAAGGAGATAATCATGGACACATGGCAAGCATACCAAACTCTGAAATTGCATGAAATAGAGGTGCCAAACCAACTAATTAAAGCAAGCAAAGTATGCAAGCAAAGTCTACACACCTAAGGCTAACAAGCCAAAATGCAAGGTGGCTAAAGAAAGCATGTCAAGCATGGCCAAAGCAACTAAAAACATAGCTAAAGCACACTAAAACATACACAAAAGCTTCACAAAGCTTGGCCAAAATCATGCTAGAACAAGGCTCAAAGCACAAAGCATGTTAAGGCTATTTCATGGCATTACAAGACAAATATGCAAAGCAAGCATGGTGTGTCTAAACCAACTTAAAACAGAGGCAAAACATGGAAAAATACTACCAAATACCTATTAAGACATGGCCAACATGGTCTTAAGAAGGGTGCTCACACATGAGGCTAAAATGGCACATATTGAAGGCAACAAGGAGAGGGGATGGTCCTCTCCTTCTTAGGACCTTAAGACACCATCCTCACCACTGAAATCCCTTAAGATTTCAGTGGTGAGGAGGCCTAAACAAGGTGGTCCCAGAGCTCACCAAAAATGCACAAAATGGGGGCCAAACAAGGCCTAAGAGGGGTCAAACAACCCCAAAGCTCAAAGCAACCTTAAACAACTATTTTAAGAAAGCAAAATTAGAACTTTTATATGTTATATACTAAGCTTAGAAAAGGATGCAAGGTAGGCAAAAATACTATGCAAAAATGGGGTATTAAAGGGCAAGATTCTTACCCTTGAAGACCTTCTTCAAGAATGGTGCTCCAGCAGCCTCCTTAGGTTGAAACCAACCCAAAAACTTTGAAAACAAACCTCTAATGCCTCAGCAACTAGGGTATAGTGTAATACTAGGTGTTTGTATGCAAAACTATGAACAAACACACACTTATACACAATGAGAGGAAGATATAGAGATAGAATAGACACACACTTCTAACCCTAAAAACCAGACCTCTGGAGCTTTTTTCTAAGCCTTGAGGAGGGAGGAGAGCCCTCCTCTTATAGAAGATCACTCTTGCAAAGCCTACAAAACAAGCTAAGCAAGAGTGAAATCCCTCCATACATGTGTATGGAGGGGGTGCAAAGTGTATGCCAGCTAGCACAACTGGCATAAAAATATCTGCAAAAGCATATGCACAGTGGTCGGCCAGCCAAAAATGCCAAAGTGACCAAATAAATGGTCCATCGACCAAACAGAGTGCCGACCGGCTAGACATTTGGCCGATGGAAACAAAACACAGCCGGTGGCCTCAAGCCATGGCCGGTGATGTGTGGGGATGACTATCAAGCCACTCCCTGCCCCTCAAAGGCAAGACACAAGTGTTTGGTGCCAAACCAAACACAAAATAGTCGAGTCGAGAGATCCTGAGGCAATGCGCGTGGCCGAGACCTCCGGGAACTCAAGACGAACACAAACGTGGATGATCACCGAGTGTTCAAACGGTGACGTCCAAGTCTTGAGGATGGTCAAAAATGGGGTGTCTACAAGATGTGAATATTCACATGAATGTGTTTAATTTTTACATGATAAATTTTTAATTCAAATTAATGTGAATATTAACACTGTTAATAATATGAATATTTACATCATTTTTATATCAAACACATTACCAATCTGAAAAAATCATTAATACATTGAAATCCAATAACAAAAAATCAAAATCAATGACAATAACTGAGTCATGTTTACTAACCCAAGCAAATATCACTGGAGATGTTTCCAATGGGAACAACTTTTTCTGCTGAATTTCTCATTTGAACATATAATCAAACACTTGGTAGGCGATAATTTTAACAATTGTGAAAAAGAACATCATCCGAAAGAAGAACAATATGAAATGTAAACATTCACACTAATTGACAGAAAAACCAGAAACAAAGCACAAACTCCTCTATCTCCTCTTTCTCTTTGATTCAATCCAGTTGAATGTGGGTTTCAATCAATCGACTGAACAAGTTTGTAAGCCATCTCATCTGTTCCTTCGATTCAAATCCTCCTCTTTTCCTTTGATTTCCGATTGAAATAGTAACTATGACAGAAAAAAATAGAGCACAAACTCTGACTCGTCATCTTCTTTCCTACAGGAATGAAACTATACCACAACGAAACACTACCACAAACTCTGTGTCGTTGTTTTCTCTTCTATAGGAATAAAACCCTACCACAACAAAAACTGAGGGAAATATGTATATCATTTTTGTATATAATATATGTCAATAATAGATATAAGGGTATAATAGTCTAACAAAAAATATAAATCAGGAAAAAAGGACCTTATGAAATTAAAGTATAAACACATGAGACTAACTAGGTTAAAACTTTCCTTTGTGGACTTATTGGGATAGAACGACTCTAAATTGAATTTATCAATAAAAAACCCTTTGTAAAAAGTTGAAAATTTATTTGAAAAAAAAAAATCAATTTCCAAACAAACCTAGATCTTTAATGAGTTTATTGAATTATTTAGAGTTGAATACGCTTTCGACTTCAAGTATTGTCAAACTATCTAATTTGGGCTCGATTGGAAATTAATTTTTTAGTTATTTTTAACTTTTTATGGAATAATGTGCAAAAAAAAAGAATAGAAATAATGATTTGATAATTTGTAGTATTTTTTTGACTTTTAGACTAAAATATATAAATCAAAATTAATTTAATTTTTGAATTATTGATTAAATCTATTAAATTTATGAAGTATTTAATTTCAATCAAGTTGGTCTTGAAAGAATTACAAAAATATAATATAAGCTCATTATAAATTAATAAAAGATAGTTAAAAAAAACTATTTAAAAAAAAAATCTTATTTCTATTGTATTTTTAAAAAGGTGGTACTTCTTCTGGTGAAGTTCTTTTATAAGACTAAGAGTGTAGAATGTTTTTACTTATATTATGTAATAGTTACTTGCTTGTATTTATCTACTGTTATATGCCAATTTCGTTTATACTAATTTTCAATTGACTGTATTTATGTTTTTCATTAAGTTTTTAAAATAACCTAATTAATATATTATTTTGTTTTATTATTATTTGTAGCAAATGCTATTATTTAAATTATTTGATTATATTTGTTTAGTATATTTAATACTCATAATTTTATTACAAGATTGGGAAATTAGATTCTAATACTAATTTAAAAACACAGCAAAATAAAACAATAAAAAGTTATTGTCAAAAAATAAATATATCACAATTCAGTTTGGAGCCAAAACCAAAGCTTTCAAATCGAAAATTAGATTGATTTGAACAATTCCATCATTTTCAAAACTAGAACTAGAATCAAAATCAATAAAAACTATACTAAATTGACAGTTTGGACTAGATTGGATCAGTTTACCTGTTTCACCAATTTTTTTAACACCCCTATTAGTACCAATATGAGAATTATTTTGAGGAGGACAATAGAATTCAAATTGAGGGGGTGTTTGGGACACAAGTTTTTTGCTAAAATAGTCAATAAAGACAAAAAAAAAAAGTTAAAATAATTAATAAAACAAAATGTTATATTCAAACCATGATTATTTTATTTTTTTTTTCTTTCAATCATCAAATAAATTACAAAAAAAAAAAAAAAAAACTATAAACTAAAAATCATCTCAAACTCAAATTTTTTAGACAAGTTAAAATAGTCAAAAATATCAAGTAAAATAGCAAAATTTCTAAACCAACCCTAAAATCAACAATGAAAGAGAGGGTTACCTCCAGAAGTAAAGCATTAAGCAGTCATCCAAGCAATTAATTGCATGACCATAATAAGTTCTCCCATATTCCGTCCCTATTAAGCAGTCATTTAAGCAATTAATTGCATGCCCATAATAAGTTCTCCCCTATTCCGTTCCTCTCAGTAGTTATAATTTTATGGGAGAATTTTAGATTAAGATAAAACTTGAAAAATAATTATAAATTAGTGATGAATTTCATCAATATTAATAATTAAGGCAAATTACATCGGTTGTTCAAACATTTTGCTCTTTATGTCATTTTGGTCCCTCCACTTTCAATTGACTCAATTTTGAATTTGAATTTTAAATTTTGTATCAATTTGATCCAATTGATAATGCCGTTAATGGTTTTTGATAGAAAACAATTATTGACATAGTTGAGGTTAACTAACTGAATTTAGTAAATTTATAGTTTTATTGTAAAAAATATAACAGATACTACTTATTTACATACTTTTCATAAAAATGTTAAGAATTATAATCAATTAGACCAAATTAAAAAAAATCATAAATTTAAGGTCAAAAAGTCAATTGAAATTACATAGATTAATTAGGGATATTCCCCAGGGAAGTGGAGTAGAAAAAAGGGCCACTCAAGTAGAACCTTGACCTTTAGCTAGCTCTAAAATGACGCAACCTAATGACGGATCGGGTCAAAGAGCTGGATAAGGATATTCAATCGGTGGAGACTAAGAAAGGGTTCTAACATGAAATAAAATGGAAGTTCAGATCATCGCTACATGTAATGTAGATTGCAGGTGTAGGTTGAAAACCAAAGAATTTTTTTAAGACAAAGTCTATAGGTGAAGGTGTTCACTAAAGCAAAAATTTGGGCAGAAACCTAGCTTGTTTTCACTGAAGCAGAAATCTGGGCAACAGTGAAGGTGTGTGAGGGTAACAAGGCCCCTGGACTAGACGATTTTAATCTAGCTTTTTTAAAAAAGTATTGGAAAGTGTTCAAAGCTAAAATTGTTTGTTTCTTCAATGATTTCCACAAAAATGAGAGGTTGTCTAAAGGTTTAACAAGCTCTTTTGTGACTTTAGTTCCTAAGGAGTGCCCAAGGGGTCTCACATTTTTCAAACCGATAAGTCTGATTGGTTCAATATACAAAATCCTCGCCAAAGTGTTGGCAAATAGATTAAAGCAAGTTACACCTAAGGTAGTAAGTGAAGTACCATTTGTTTTATTAAAAGGTAGAAACATCTTTGTTGGAGTCTTGATTGTAAGTGAGGTGGTTGATTGGTGGAAAAAATCTCACACGAAGAACTTAATTCTAAAATTGGATTTTGAGAAGGTGTATGATTCGGTAAATTGAGATTTTTTGTTGTCCGTGCTCACAACTATGGGGTTCGGTTCTAAGTGGGCTAGCTGGATGAAAGAGTCATATCATCTGCTAGGGTATCCGTATTGGTGAATGGATCTCCTATATCTGAGTTCACTATAGAGAAAGGGCTTAGGCAAGGTGACCCACCAACTGTCGCAATTCCTTTTTAACATTGTTGCTGAAGGTCTTAATGTCTTGTTGACTAGAGCACAAGACTAGGGCTTGATTAGAGGTGTAAGATTGGATCTTGTGGTGTTACCCTAACACACCTCCAGTTTGCTGATGACACAATTATTTTCTGTGAAGCGGACTAGTATGAAGTTTCAATAATCAAGAGAGTACTCAGGTGTTTTGAGCTCATGTCCGGCCTTAAGATCAATTTTCACGAAAGTAGTGTGAGTGGGGTGGGAGTGACTGATGAGTTAGTGTCGGATTTTGCAGCTAAATTGCATTGTCTATGTAAAAAATTGCCTCTTACTTATCTTGGGTTGCCATTGGGAGCAAGCCCAAAGAGGAAGGGCACTTGGAAGCCTATCATTGATAAGTTCAAGGCTAAACTGGCCTCTTAGAAGAGGAAATTGTTGTCCTGCGGTTGTAATTACTTTGATAAAGTCAGCATTGTCAAGTTTGCCAGTGTATTATTTGTTATTCAAACTACCTGAGGGAGTGGCAAAAACAATTGATAGATTGCAAGCTACTTTTCTTTGAGATAGTTTTATCTCAGAGAGGAAATTACATATAGTGAAGCAGTCGGAAATAACCAAGAGCAAGGAACGAGGCGGGTTGGGTATCAGGAAAATCAGGGAGTTCGATGAGTGTATGCTTTCAAAATGGTAGTGAAGGTATGGCACTGAGGATCATGCGCTGTGGAAACAGATCATATGTGCCAATTACCCTTCTATTGGAGGGGGATGGGTACCTTTTTAGATGCTATGAGTAGAACTTCAAGGGTTTGGAAGGACATTTTATCAATTGCTATTAGTAACCCTCAACTAGGGAGTTATTATCTATCAAATGTTGTGGTAAAGGTTGGAAATGGGAAGAGAATTAGGTTTGGACTAATAAATGGGTAGGGGCAATGTTTGAGAGACGAATTTCCAAGACTTTTTATGTTGGGTACAGAGAAGGAGGAATCTCTGAGGATGGTATTTGATAGAAGATATGAGAGTTCATATTTAGAAGGGCTTTACGGGCATGGGAGGAGATCGATGTGTCAAGGCTAACGATTATCCTAGATGCAGCTCCGCAACTACTAGCCAGCTTTCGGGATTGGCTATGCTGGACATCATCCTCTTCAGGTCAATTTTCTGTTGTATCCATGTACAACAAGACTAATGATGAGGCTACTTCTGTTGTCCCTTCCTTTATTTGGAATAATCCTTCTCCTCCTAAAACTCAATTCTTTGTTTGAATGGCATGGAAGGATATGATTAAATCATCTACTTAGCCTGAATTCGCTCCGCGCCCCTCCTTTCGGAGAGGGCGCGAATTGGGTTCATAGCTACTACAGTTCGGACTCCTGTCACGGTTCTGAATCTAATCTCACAAAGTGCAATGTAAGACTGATAAATCACCAAAGAGTCCAAATCCGGCAAATCGTTTTGGAAAATCGATTTTAATCAATAAGTGCCAAACATAGACTGCTTTGCCAGATTTCAGAGTCGCCACCTAAATAGTTTATTTTGGAAAATTTAGGAAACCCTGACTCGTGCCTAAGGCCACGTGTCCGTCATTACCAAAGTTGCCTCGGCTCAGGAACTTGGGTACGAGGGGGGAAGGTCATGAAATGAGCACCCTCGCTCGCCCAATCAAAGATCGGCCTCTACTAAGCATGATATGTTGTTTTTGAAAACACATGCGTTCTTATTCCGGTTATTAGCTAACATTACTACGTGATGTGCACAACAGACAATTATAGACTCAATCACAAGAATTGGAACAAAACATCTCATGTTTGTTTTTCGAAAATGGTTTGGAAGATGCTACCCTCAAGTAGGCTAAAGTGCGGATTTGCCATCCTTAAGTGGGCTTGAAAACATGATTCGCCACTCTCAAGTGGACTTAAAACGCACATTTTGATGAATTGTTCCAATTCAAGTAATGAAGCCTTCATCCACAGACATTCATATAGTTAAACACTTAAGCAGTTAGCCTCATGGCAAGCATGCTATCATGGCAGTCACTTACACACATACAAGGATGCTAAAGCATAAACACTCACAGTGTACTCCGAGCCAAAACAGGAAACTAGTTAGAAATCATGCATGATCCTAGCTATGTTAAAATGCCTAATGCAACACATGCAAAATGCAACTAAGTAGGCTCGGCTTGCTAAGATGGCATATGAATGAAACTTGATAATATGCTTTGAAACACGTATTCAAGTAAGTATTGAAATACGATGCCGTTTGTATGATGCGCCGAATCCAGTGCATGCAATACGAATGAATGATGCACGCATGCAAGCATAAGGTATGCTAATCGAAACATGCAATAAAACTAATCATCCAAAGCTGGTAAATAAAAGGGAGAAAGACATGGGGTTGGAAGACATGCACACATTCATGCATCCTTATTACAACATTTGCCCTCTCAACGGAGGGTCCGAATGAATTTAGTCAACTAGCTACGCTAATTAAACTAATTATTACAAACCAACTAATTAAATATGCTAAGGTAATTAATTATTACAAAAATTTAAATAATTAAACAAATCAATTAAGTTACAAAGCCAATTAAACTTACCAAATAAAGCTTTAAAATATGCTGCCACAGCTCTGTTTGGAAAATGAACATGCATGCACTCAGTTTCTAGCCCCGAAAAGCTCTCCGGATGCTCTTTAGAGGCTCTGTTTGTAGGGTTTCTTCCAGTTCTTGTTGCTGAAACTTACCAAAACAGTGCTGTGGAGTGCACCAGTGGCTTGCCGGCCATGAATGGTGGCTGTCGACCCCTCTGCCGGCCAAGGATGAACACTGCCAGCCACAGATGAAAGGGTGCCAGCCATCAGTGAAAGGGTGCCGGCCACTGGTGTGCTGTGACACCAAGCTGTAATAGAGCACAAAATAGAGAAAAGGAAGGGTCTCCCTAGAACATGTATGTACTATGCCCTTCCATATCATCTCAAAACATCAAGGGAGAGGCATAATTGGATCCAAGACCATCAATCAAGCATCGCAATGCGTGATTGTCATGCCCCCAACTCACCCCTAAAAGTTTGGGCATGACCTATTCAGAAACAGACATTTAACCTGATGTATATAACATACGGGGCCCGAATGGAAGCATTAAACATAAAAAAAAAAAATAACGGAAAACAATCTCCATTGAGCTATCACTACTATGCCAGGATCCCAAACATCATATTAGGAAATAATATACAGAAACATGCATCGGTGCAGCGGTTATATACCTACGTAAATACAGACCCAGCCCTAAGATTGGGCGTTTAAAAAAAATATTATGTACATTTCAACCTTAGTCAGAAACTAGAGTACAAGCCAAAAGTCCAACCAACTCCACTAAAGTGCACGGCTTCTCCAAGTGCCTTACTAGACTCAGGTTGACAAAAGAGAGACGGGTATCAGGGTTAGGACTGACCTCCCAGTTGCTTACCTACAGAAACAGACAAAATACGGAGTGAGCTACGCTCAGAGAATAATAGTATTTAAACAGTTCAATGCACAATTCAAATTATAATACATAATAACGCGTAGGTAACTACAAGGTTCACATGGTTATGCCGATGCTATGTTACTTGCAGGACGGCCATTGGCCCAGAAATAACAGATTGGCCATCGGCCCAGAAATAATAGAACGGCCATCGGCCCAGAAATAACAGAACGACCATTGGCCCAGAAATAACAGAATGGCCATTGGCCCAGAAATAACGGAATGGAATAGTTCCGGAGTGATCCAGCTGTATACAAATTCCTTCAACGTTTACATTCGCACGAATTCCACTTGTCAATATACATGTTATTGCAGTGACTTATGGAGAACAGAACGTTAATAGCAATATGCATTAACGGTAAACAAATGTACGTTGATTGCACTATTACTCATAGTGTTGTGGCGGAGCGCTAGTTCCTCCCGGAGTGTGCCCTGTCTACATACATAATTCACAAGTTAGTCCTTTTTCCTATTAAATCATTTCCGGACTCGTTTTACTTCGAACGAATTTACAATTACCAAAAAGGCATCAAATACATATTTCGACAACATCAGAGGGTTAAGCACATAAAACAGAGCAACCTGAGTTTTTCAGCATAGGCCGCACGTGCGGCTGTGAGCTCCGCACGTGCGGAAAATCCTCCCGCATGTGCGGCAGTGATGCCCCACACGTGCTTTTTAGACAGTGTTCAAAACCCAAAATTGCACCATCTCCCCGCACGTGCGGCCATGACCCCCGCACGTGCGGCCAAAGATTCCGCACGTGCGGCCATGACTCCCGCACGTGTGGCGATTTTTCCCAAAACAGTCCAAAAATTCATACAAAATCCCATTTTTTTTTGGTAAGTGTTTATGAGGCTCCAAATAGGTTCAAAACTTATGTTAGTAGGATTACAACACATACCAATCTAACTTTAAACTGGATCTTCAACCCTTACAACTCATAAACATAATTCAAAGCTCATAAACATAACTCAATTCATGAGATCGATAACATAGACCTTCATGGCCATGTTCATATATTGTTGTACAAGCATGTCAAGGAGAAATGAAGTGTTCTTTACATGGTTCAAATTACATAAACAATAACATGATGAAAGACACTTATTCAACTCTTTAGGTGCCATAACACACACACACACACCATCACAAGCCTTAAGTGCATGAATACACAAGGAATGTCCTCCACCATAAGCAAGAAAGAAGTCAATCAAAGTAAACTTCCATACCTTGAGCTTCACAATCTCTAACACTCTCTTTTAATTCTTCAATCTACAAGTCAATCAAAGTAAACCTCCATACCTTGAGCTTCACAATCTGTAACACTCTCTTTTAATTCTTCAATCTCTTCCTTGTAGGTCTTCTCCTCCCTTTCCCTAATTCTCTTCCTAACCTTCTCAGGTTATTTGGGTTTCTTGATTCTAAGCCAAAAGCCTAGGGAGCCATGTATATATATATATAGAAGTGAATGAGGACAAAATTCAATCGCTTTAATTATTCTAAATCAAATTTCTATGGGAGTGACTATTATTACCTAAAAATTATGCTGATTTCAAATGTAAAATCAATTTCGGAATATCAAGCCTCTAGGACCCTCAATTTCTGGTTCAAACATTCTAATGGTGACAGATAACTTTCTTACCAAATAGATATCGATTCCAAATCACAAGACCCGTGTACTTAAACTTAATTTCTCATAAAGTTTCACAATAAACATTTAAACGCACAGAACGTGGGACTGAAAATATACTAGTGGCAGATATGAGGGTCGGGTTATTACACTCTCCCCCCCTTAAATAAGTTTTGTCCCTCAAACTTGTTTTACCTCAAGGTAGAAACAGATGTGGATATTTGTGTTGCATTTTCTCTTCTTTTTCCCAAGTAGCTTCGGTTCCGTAATGTTCTTGCCATTCAACTTTCACCATTGGAATTTCCCGATTGCATAACTATTTCACTTGTCCGTCCAGAATTCAAAGTGGCTTTTCTTCGTACTCATCTAGAACGATTTGGTGATAATCAATGATATGGGACGGATCCAAAAGATATCCTCGAAGCATAGAGACATGGAACACATTATGTACTTGACTCATACTTGGCGGAAGGGCAACTTGGTAAGCTACCAGACCCACTCTTTCCAAATTTTGGAAGGGACCCACATATCGGGGTGTTAACTTACCCCTTTTCCCGAATCTCGGATGTCCTTTCATTGGGGTGACTTTCACGAACACATGACTATCTACTGCAAATTCCAAATTCCTTCGTCGGTTATCCGCATAACTCTTCTGTGTGCTTTGAGTCGTTTTCAATCGCTCCAGGATAATTTTAACCTTCTCAGTTGTCAACTGCACAATTTCAGGCCCTAGCAACGATCTATCCCCAACTTCGGTCCAACACACGGGAGAACGACAAGGACTTCCATACAGAGCTTCATAGGGTGCCATTTCAATACTCGAATGGTAACTATTATTGTACGAAAACTCTACCAACGGTAAATGGGTTTCCCAACTTTCTTGAAAATCCAGCACGCACATTCGGAGCATATCCTCTAGAGTCTGTATCGTTCTCTCAGATTGACCGTCGGTTTGAGGGTGAAAAGCTGTGCTGAACTTGAGTTCCGTATGCATAGCTTCCTGTAGACTTTGCCAGAATCTTGAAACAAACTTGGGATCCCTGTCTGACACAATTGAGACCGGAACACCATGCAGCCTTACAATTTCACTCACATAGATTACTGCAAGTTTATCTGCATTATATTAAGTCTTCACTGGTAGGAAGTTAGCGGACTTAGTTAATCGGTCTACAATGACCCATATAGAATTCATACCCCGAGGAGTCCGTGGTAACCCCACAACAAAATCCATGGTCAAGTGTTCCCACTTCCATTCCGGAATTGGAAGGGGTTGCAACAGTCCTGCCGGTCTCTGATGCTCTGCTTTTACTTGCTGACATTGTAGACATTTAGAAACGAACTCTGCAATTTCCTTTTTCATACTTGGCCACCAAAAATTTTGTTTTAAATCCCGGTGCATTTTACTACTTCCGGATGTATTGAAAATCTTGAAGCATGTGCTTCTTCCCTTAGTTTCCGTTTAAGTTCCAACACATTAGGGACACATATTTTGTTTTGAAACTTGAGCACCGAATCCACTAAACTGAACCCCGGTTTTGGTTTTGTCTCCAACTCATCACATACTTTCCGTAGAGTTTCATCTTCCACTTGACGTAACTTGATCTCATCAAGTAAGGTTGGTTGAGCCATCATCATTGCTATCACGGCCTCCCCGTTCACATATCACAAGATCCACATCCATTTTATCCAATTCAATCATCAACTCCTCTTGCTTCGTAAATGGATTTGCCAAATCTCCCATATTTTTCTAACTAAGCGCATCTGCAACTGTGTTGGCTTTACCAGGATGGTAGTGAATCTGTAAATCATAGTCTTTAATCAGCTCTAACCAACGCTGTTGTCGCATATTCAACTCTTTCTGAGTAAAAAGGTACTTGAGACTTTTGTGATCGGTATAAACTTCGCAAGTAGTGCCATACAGATAATGCCGCCATATCTTCAAAGCAAAAACTACTGCTGCTAGCTCAAGATCGTGTGTGGGGTAATTTTTCTCATGGGGTTTTAATTGTCGAGAGGCATAAGCGATAACTCTTCCATTTTGCATAAGTACACAACCAAGCCCTTTGTGCGAAGCATCACTGTAGATTACAAACCCTTCGGTACCAGATGGTAAGGCCAGAACTAGTGTTGTAGTCAACTTTGTTTTCAACTCTTGAAAGGCAATTTCCCGCTCTTCCGACCATTCAAATGCAACTCCCTTTCGAGTCAATTGTGTAAGCGGCACAACGATTTTGGAAAAATCTTGAACAAACCTTCTGTAATAATCGGCTAATCCCATAAAACTACGTACCTCAGTCACATTGGTAGGAGTTGGCCAATTCATGATCGCCTCAATTTTGTGTGGATCTACAGAGACTCCATCCTTTGTTATTACATGCCCCATAAATGCTACCTCATGTAGCCAGAATTCACATTTCTTCAGTTTTGCATATAGCTTCTTTTCTCGAAGTGTTTGAAGGATTATACGAAGATGATTCACATGAGCTTCCGCACTCTTTGAGTATATGAGGATATCATCGATAAAGACTACCACAAACTCGTCTAGATAAGGCTTAAAGACACGATTCATTAGATCCATAAATGCTGCCGGTGCATTAGTAACTCCAAAGGGCATGACCAGAAATTCATAATGACCATACTGGGTTCGAAAAGCTGTCTTCTCCACGTCATCAGCTTTGACCTTCAATTGATGGTATCCGGACCGTAGATCAATTTTAGAAAAGACCTGTGCCCCTTGCAACTGGTCAAATAAATCATCGATCCGTGGTAAGAGGTACTTGTTCTTGATTGTTACCTTGTTGAGTTCCCTATAATCAATACATAGCCGAAGTGTTCTGTCCTTCTTTTTCACAAACAAAACTGGTGCACCCCAAGGAGATACACTTGGACGGATGAATCCCTTATTAAGCAAATCCTGTAACTGAATCTTTAATTCTTTCATTTCAACTGGTGACATCCTATATAGAGTCTTAGAAATAGGTTGAGTTCCCGGCGCCACTTCAATTATAAACTCAATTTCACAGTCTATCAACTGCCCTGGCAATTCTTCTGGAAAAGCATCTGGAAATTCACGGACCATCAGAATCACGTCAATATCCCCATTCATCGCTTGCCCCTCCAAAACACTGCATAAATACCCCTGACACCCTTTCCAAATTAATTTACAAGCCTTTGCTACAGAAATCAAATAAGGTGGAGAAGTCACTTCCTGTCCCTGGAAAATAGATTCTGGTTGTCCCGGAGGGTGGAAACTAATTTGCTTGTTCAGACAGTCTATAGTTGCACCATATTTACTCAACCAGTCCATGCCCAGAATAATGTCAAAATAGGTCAAGTCAAGAGGTAATAGATTGGCATATACCCGAATATCCTCATGTTGGAGCTCACAAGCAAAATAGATAGAAGCACAAATCATAGAGTCTCCCAAAGGTGAAGACACACATAATATATATGACAAATGTTCCTCAGATTTATCTAAATTTTGCGCAAATAATTTTGACACAAAAGAATGGGTAGAGCCAGAATCAAACAATACATGAGCAGAATAACCGTGAACCATAAATGTACTTGACACCACTGTCGCAGCATTCTGCACATCCCCCAGAACCAATGCAAATACCCTGCCTTGCCTCGCAGTATCTTTGTTATTAGTAGGTTTTGTAACTGACTTGGTGTTGGAAGTTGGTGCAGACCCTACTGAACTTGTAACAGCTTTATTGTTATTTTGTCGATTTCCTTGAGGACAATCCCTTATTAGATGACCCGTTTTTCCACATCGGAAACATGCTCCAGACAATCGGTGACAAACCCCACGGTGCCTCCTTCCACATTCTGAACACACAGGGGCTGAATCTTGAGTAGAAGTGGATGTGCTGGAGGTCCCAGAATTTTGCTTCTTATTTGGCGGAGTGGTTGTCCCCTTTGACCACTGAGTATTCTGCCTCTTTCCTTTCCATTCAGAAATTTGGTTCTGAGTAGCGAGGTTTCCTTCTGCTATAATAGCCCTCTCCAACACATCAACATAAGTGGGTAACTTCAACATGTTGACCTTGTCCAGTATAGCGCTCCGTAATCCCCCTTCAAATTTATGCGCCTTCTTGTAATCTGTGTCCACCATATGAGGTGCAAACCATGCTAGTTCTGCAAATTGAGGTTCATACTCGGCAACGGTCTTGTTCCCTTGTCGAAGAGCCTCAAATTCGGTCACCTTCTTGTCTCGTATACTTTGGGGAAAGTACTTAGCATAAAATAACTCCAAGAATCTATCCCATGCTAATCCCGGATGTATAGTTCTCGTAAGCATCTACCATCTTCGAGCCTCGTCCTCAAGAGTGAAGGCAGCCAGTTGCACCTTTTGGGCTTCGGTGTAAGGAAAAACTTCGAATAGCTTTTCTATTCCCAACACCCATGCCTCAGCTTTCATTGGTTCTATCCCTCCTTTGAATGACGGCGGTTTCATCTTTTTAAACTCCTTGGTAATGGTAATGGTTCGGTCTTCAGCATGGAAATCTTGTACTACAGGTGGAGGTACCGGTCGTGGTGGCGGTGGCGGTGGCGGTTGTGGCTGTTGTTGTTGCCATAAGGTTTCCGCCATTTCCATAATCATTCTTTCCATCCTATCCAACCTTGCAGAAGTGGCGTCTTCCGGATCTTCTGCTCTTGTTCCCACCATAACCTACACAGCAATCAATTATATACCATAGACATAATTCAAAATTGTTAACATTAGCAGAGTACGCTTAATGTTGCCATCAATCTTTCATATACTTCCAGGATGTCATGCATGATACCTAAATCTTTTCTAGACACCCTAAGGCTCAATGGATCCGTGTGTGAGATAGTAACTCGTGCTCTGATACCACTTGTCCTAAAAGTTTGGGCATGACCTATTCAGAAACAAACATTTAACCTGATGTATATAACATACGGGGCCCGAATGGAAGCATTAAACATAAAAAAAAAATAACGGAAAACAATCTCCATTGAGTTATCACTACTATGCCAGGATCACAAACATCATATTAGGAAATAATATACAGAAACATGCATCGGTGCATCGGTTATATACCTACGTAAATACAGACCCAGCCCTAAGATTGGGCATTTAACAAAAATATTATGTACATTTCAACCTTAGTCAGAAATTAGAGTACAAGCCAAAAGTCCAACCAACTCCACTAAAGTGCACGGCTTCTCCAAGTGCCTGACTAGACTTAGGTTGACAAAAGAGAGACGGGTATCAGGGTTAGGACTGACCTCCCGGTTGATTACCTACAGAAATAGACAAAATACGGAGTGAGCTACGCTCAGAGAATAATAGTATTTAAACAGTTCAATGCACAATTCAAATTATAATACATAATAACACGTAGGTAACTACAAGGCTCACATGGTTATGCCGATGCTATGTTACTTGCAGAATGGCCATTGGCCCAAAAATAACAGATTGGCCATCGGCCCAGAAATAACAGAACGACCATCGGCCCAGAAATAACAGAACGACCATTGGCCCAGAAATAATAGAATGGCCATTGGCCCAGAAATAACAGAATGGAATAGTTCCGGAGTGATCCAGCTGTATACAAATTCCTTCAACGTTTACATTCGCATGAATTCCACTTGTCAATATACATGTTATTGCAGTGACTTACGGAGAACAGAACATTAATAGCAATATGCATTAACGGTAAACAAATGTACGTTGATTGCACTATTACTCACAGTGTTGTGGCGGAGTGCTAGTTCCTTCCGGAGTGTGCCCTGTCCACATACATAATTCACAAGTTAGTCCTTTTTCCTATTAAATCATTTCTGGACTCGTTTTACTTCGAACGAATTTATAATTACCAAAAAGGCATCAAATACATATTTCGACAACATCAGAGGATTAAGCACGTAAAACAGAGCAACCTGAGCTTTTTAGCATGGGCCACACGTGCGGCTGTGAGCTCCGCACGTGCGGAAAATCCTCCCGCACGTGCGGCAATGATGCCTCGCACGTGCTTTTTAGACAATGTTCAAAACCCAAAATTGCACCATTTCCCCGCACGTGCGACCATGACCCTCGCACGTGCGGCCAAAGCTTCCGCACGTGCGGCCATGACTCCCGCACGTGCGGCGATTTTGCCCAAAACAGTCTGAAAATTCATACAAAATCCCATTTTTTTTTGGTAAGTGTTTATGAGGCTCCAAATAGGTTCAAAACTTATGTTAAAAGGATTACAACACCTACCAATCTAACTTTAAACTAGATCTTCAACCCTTACAACTCATAAACATAATTCAAAGCTCATAAACATAACTCAATTCATGAGATTGATAACATATACCTTCATGGACATGTTCATATATTGTTGTACAAGCATGTCAAGGAGAAATGAAGTGTTCTTTACATGGTTCAAATTACATAAACAATAACATGATGAAAGACACTTATTCAACTCTTTAGGTGCCATAACACACACACACACACACCATCACAAGCATTAAGTGCATGAATACACAAGGAATCTCCTCCTCCATAAGCAAGAAAGAAGTCAATCAAAGTAAACCTCTATACCTTGAGCTTCACAATCTCTAACACTCTCTTTTAATTCTTCAATCTCTTCCTTGTAGGTCTTCTCCTCCCTTTCCCTAATTCTCTTCCTAACCTTCTCAGGTTATTTGGGTTTCTTGATTCTAAGCCAAAAGCCTAGGGAGCCATGTATATATATATATATAGAAGTGAATGAGGACAAAATTCAATCGCTTTAATTATTCCAAATCAAATTTCTACGGGAGTGACTATTATTACCTAAAAATTATGCTGATTTCAAATGTAAAATCAATTTCGGAATATCAAGCCTCTAGGACCCTCAATTTTTGGTTCAAACATTCTAATGGTGACAGATAACTTTCTTACCAAACAGATATCGATTCCAAATCACAAGACCTATCTACTTAAACTTAATTCCTCATAAAATTTCACAATAAGCATTTAAACGCATAGAACGTGGGACTGAAAATATACCAGTAACAAATATGAGGGTCGGGTTATTACAATGATGGCCAAAGATCCAATTTGTACAAACTCAATAAATGCATGACAAACAAGACACTTAGACCATCTCCTTATAATGAGAGATCAAAGGCAACGGAGACCAAGGGAGATTGGTTCATTTCATCACTTCAAGTATGAAACGAACCAATCTTCCTCGTGTTCAATATGACATCCAATTGAACACAGTGCAAAGCAAGCAACATGCTCATCTACCAATGCTAAGGTGGCATGCACGAGACTCTATCATGGAAGCAATGCATGCAAGACATGTTATAGAGCCAAGAACACTAAAGCAAGTGAAGGGCATTACACATGAGGTATGCATTGTCAATCTTGAATGGTCAAACCAGCTATGGATAGACCTACACCATTTCTAACAGTGGCAAAATCATGCTGGAAAAGAAGCACCAAAAGCTACCACAACAAGCTCATGCAATGGCTCGCAAGCTAGGCATTCAACACAACTCTCAAACACAATCAAAGAGTGATATGTATGAGAATATGGCAATGCTATATGCTTTGAAATCAAGTGTTAAATGATGTCAAATCATCCAAACACCACAAATAAGGCATGCTAGAAAGCTCAAAACTCAAGACTAGCTAAGGCACTTACACCATAGCCATATCAAGTAAGCCCCAAAAGGCCAAGATGACTCAAAACAATCCTAAGGTAGGTCAAAACAATGCCAAAACATGCATGGAGTAGAGCTAACACATGTTAGAGTGGTAAGCCAAAACACTATGCAAACAAGGCCAAGGAGTGGGATTACACTACAAGTATCAAAACCAAGCAAGAGGTGACTCCACTAACCAAAATCAAAGTTGTAACATGGCAAGATAAGACCCAAAACATGCTAAGATGGTAGCCCAAAAGCTTAGACAAGCATGCATACATATTAGCCCAAGATTAAGGCACAAGACACAACTCTCCAAAAGCATTGAAAGAGTGAAACATGTGAGAGTGTGGCCATGCTATATACACTGAAATCATGTGAGAAATGAGGCTAAGGCATGCAATCATCATATTCAAAGCATGTTAAGGACCTCAAACACAAAGCTAGTGAAACCCAACTACACTACAACTATACAAAGCTAAGCATATATGACCAAGACCACTTAAAATAAACCTCAAGCATGTTAAATCAGTGGCAAAAATGTGCTGGAGCAAAGCTAACACATGCTAGAATGATGAACTAAAGCATGAAACATGTTAGGCCAACAAGCATGATTACACTACAAGTATGAGATGCAAGCAAACAATGACCAAACTAGCTAAAAACATAGTTATGAAAGGTCCAAAAAGTCACAAAAACAAGCTTGAGCAAAGCCACAAAGGAGTATAAACACATGCTCATTTGGTGAGCCATCAATACATGCATGAAAGACAAGAGAAGAGGGGACCACCCCCTCCTATTTTAGGTCTCAAAACCCACTTTCCACCACTGAAATTCCTCTAGAATTCAGTGGTGAAAAGGCCAAACAAAGATGAACTCAAAGGCCTTAAAGGATGGCTCCAAGCCTAAGCACATAACGCACACAAGAAGGTAGAACACCCTCAATACCAAAGAGGCCTCAAACAACCATCTTAAACACTTGAAAACAAAGCTTTTTGTAGTTGAAAGAAAGGCCTAAAACAATATGAAAGGATGGCCAAATAAGCAATGAAAATAAAGCTTTAAGAGGATATGAGACTCACCCTTGAAGCACAGCAATAACAAGTTTCTTAGGCAAAACCAAGCTAAAACCACTCAAATACAACCTCCAAGAACCTCAGCTCAAGAGTGAAGGTGTTTAACAAGGTGTTGTAGTGCAAAAGTGAAGAGAAAATACACTTTGAGACACTATTAAGCACAATATAGAGAGTGTGAGAATTCTAGAGAGAGAGAGAGATGTCTTGTCACTAAAAATGCTGAACCTCTAGAAAGGGAGATAAGCCTCCCCTTATATAGAGCAATGCCATGTAAAGCTTGCTTCACAAGCTTGAAATGGCCTCCATCCCTCCATACACCTGTATGGAGGATGGCTCAGTGAAAAACAGTTGACTCAAAAGATCTAACATAATATCTGCTGAAACAAGGTGTACTGCATGCCATCAGTGGTGGCCGGCAGTGCCTCATTGATGGCCGGCATGCCTTATCAATGGCCGCCAGGGCTAAATGCATTGCCGGCAGTGCCAAAAAGTGGCCGACAGTGCACCACAAGAAGCATGCTGAAAGGACCAACACATGGTCCAAAAAAGGGGGCAGAAAGGATACAGGGTTTGGAAAGCTCAAACCTGTGATGTTCCACCGCGAAATTCGACGAGCAATCGAACTTGTCATTGGATGTACCTGCAAGCATATCCAAGTCTTGAGGACGGTCAAAAATGGGGTGTCTACACTTACTTGCAAACAATTGGAGTTTTGAGCGTAAATGCTAGTGTCCCTTGTGTTTTCTGTAATTTAGAGATTGAAACAATTGATCATGTGCTCCTCTTTTGCCCATTAGTTTGGAAAGTTTGGTCTAATTTGGTTGGTTGGTAGGGTTTGAACTGGGTGATGCTTGGGTCAATTGAGGACCTTCTCATCTGGTGGTTTGGATTTCAATTTTCAAATATTGGAAGGCAGATGTGGAAATATTTGCCTCTTGCTAATTTGTGGCAATTTGGAAATGTCGAAATGAATGCAAGTTGCATGGGGCTCAACCTATCTCCCAGTTGGAATCCTTGCAGAAGGTCATTAAGCATATGATTGTTATGTGGGCTAAATATTGCTATTCGAGCTGTGCATATTCGGTCCATGATTTGGTTAATAATATTCATCTTCTCAGCCATCCCTGATTTGTGTGAATACTTGGTTTGTTTGCTGCTCTGTTGCCTTACCAGTGATCCAACACATTCCTTGGTGCAACAGGGGTGTTGATGTCTTTGGATTGGTGGATCAGGTCTGTATCATGGTGCATTAGTGATAAGGGGTTAAGCTTGCTGTGTAGCTAGGGCTTTGGGTTGCTATCAGTGTTTGTTGGCTTGTTTGCGAGGGTGATGTCTATTGTTTTGTTGTGTTATTTGTTAGAATCTCTCTAACTTGGGCTTGAGTATGATTGTATTTTTCTTAGTGCCAACCTAGTTGGAATTAGGAAGTAACATTATCAGTGGTGTGTTCTAAGTATGGCAGAATCGGTGGGGCTTGGATCGTTTCAGTGAATCAGTTAGCATGGGCTTCCATGGTTTCGAAAGACATTACACAGATAACTGAGAATAATCAGCAACTGGGTGATTTTTTTGAAGGCCAAATAAAAATCATTGTTGGTAATGGGAAGAGAATTCGGTTCTGGCATGATGCCTGGTTGAGCTCTAGAGGCTTGAAAACTGAATTTTCTAGATTATTCAGCCTATCCACAGAGAAGAAGGAGACTCTTCACCAAATCAGTATGAAGAAAAGTCTATAAGGGGGGTGATAGGTTCAATTTAGAAGGAATCTATTAGCTTGGGAAGAGGAGGAGCTATAGAGGCTATGTGGTCTGCTGGTGGTATCCCCAATCCTTAGAGTTGGGCTGGAGGACTCTTGTTCTTGGGCATCAAAGAGGTCTGGGCAGTTCACAGTCTCATCTGTGAGGAGTTCGGTGAACTTAGCTCCTCCAAAAATGCAGTTTTTTTGTTGGTTGGCTTGGTGAGGTAGGGTCAAAACCTCTACCTTCCTCTAAAGGATTGGGGTCCTTGATGTGAGTGTTACTAAATTGTGTGTTCTATCATTCTGTGGAGGAGTCTGTTGATCATGTGCTCCTACACTGTCCTTTGGTTTGGAAGTGTTGGTCTCACATGGTATATTGGTGAGGTCAGGGCTGGGCTATACCTGGTTCTGTTGCAGGTTTGCTGTATTGGTGGTTCGGTGGTAAGCTCAAGTCATTGATTGGTAAAGTCTGGCAGATTATCCTTTCTGTCATTTTTTGGTCCGTATGGAAGTTGTGGAATGAATGTTTGTTTAAGGGAGCTCATCATGATATTCAAGTTTTATGCAAAAAGATTAAAGTTCAGATAGCTTTGTGGTCCATATGGCTCTTAAAAGTAGATTATTCAGTGCACGACATTGTATCCAACCTCCACCAGATTAGGTCTGCTGTTTGATTTCTGTTGTTGTTTCTTTGGCTTTTGGTCTTTCCCATGGTTGGTTTCTTGCCAACTGTTGGGGTGTTGGGGTGTTTCTTGCCAACTGTTGGGTCCTCTCTTGCTGTTCACTGAGTGGGATCAAGTTCCTACATTTCATCAATCTATGTGCTGTTGTTAGCTCTGTAACTTCCCCTTTATTGATGTATCCTCATACTTTGTATGCTACATTTCATCAATAAAGTTTTCTTTGCTTATCAAAAAAAAAAAAAAAAAAAATTATGTTGCTCTTGCTCTTATCCTCTCTTTGTTAATATTTTCTTGTAAGCTTTGTTTCATTTGAATTTATTAATAAAGTTTTTCTTTGCCAATAAAAAATCAAAAAAAAAAAGTTTATAGAAGGAGGGCAGAAAGGAAAGCCCTTACTTGGCCCTAATTGTTTTTTCGTATATATATAATAATTTTGTCAAATTACCAGTAAGGGGTAATTTCCCCTAATTTTATCACCAAATTGACTTGGGTAGCCATCATTTCTAATCAATGGTACCTCCCTTCAGGTTAAATGACATTTGATGCCCTAAAGCACCCTTTGTTTCATGCACAATAGTTTGTTAATACAACGGTAAAACAGTAATTTCCTTGAGGGGTGGCCAAACAATGGCAGTGAATAATTATAAATGGTACTATCAAAAAATTATTACAGAATCATGAAAAAAATTATAATTTTAATTATTAATATGTATAAAATTTACCAATTATTTGTAATTTTTTTTTATAAAAATTTAAATTGGATTCAAATTTTCCCTAATTGTAACAAGACACAAACTTTCCATATATTCAAAAATAATAGTGTAATCTTAATTTAGCAAAAATGATTTATTACTGAGGGTTAATGACCAACCCACTAATCTCTCCACCACTATTTTTGTACTTTTGTCTGAGAAGAGAAGCTGAGGAGTTACACTCACCTATGAATCTCAGCCGTTGGGTGAACCCTCAGATCAACGGTTTCCAACCTTGCAGTAGCTCCAAACAAGGCTTTTTACTATAATCTCTCTTTGCCCAGCTCTTGTGTCTTTACAAGTAGGGAGAAGAAAAAACACAAAAAAACACCTTCCCTAAATCAAAGCAATTCTCGAAGCAATCTTGTTGCTTGAAAACAGTCCTTTCTCTTCTTGTTTTTAGTCTCCTTCAAGCCTCTCTTTCATGGACGGTGCTGGTGGTGGTGGTTTTAGGTATGTGAATTTACAAAACAACCCTTCTTTATATAGACCTAGTCCTCCATTAACTGCCATAGAGAGGTTCTTGTCAAGCAAGAACAACCATTTCTCCCACCAATAGACTGAAAACAATGTGCACAACCAAGGACTGCTCATTCCGGCAAGCGTGTACGGTGGTTTTTCTTCTTCTGGTGGTGCAATTGGTGGCTACTCAAACGACTTTTTGGGGCCAAGTTTTCTGGAGAAGAGCTTCATGGATGGGCTTTTCCATGATAGTGAGACTCTTAAATGGACATATGAGATAGATCCTAATATGGGTTTGAGTGAAGATGACAAATCAACAGAGAGGAATTGTAAAGGAGTGGCAAAGAGAGCAAAATGTGGCGCTTCTACAACTACTCTGATCAAAGGGCATTGGACAGATGAAGAAGATAGGTGATATAACACATAATTTTTAATTTTTACCCTTCTTTAAGTCTCATACATCCTAGGGTTTTAAATATCTGTCTTCTGATAATGATATATCAATCGATATTGTCCAATATCAGCCCATATATGACCGTATTGCTTATACTAAACCCACATATGTCTACTCTTTACATGAAAGTGCAGTTGATATTGAAGATTTCTATTATTTTGTTTTTGTGAAGGAAACTGTTCAATTTAGTGACGCAGCATGGAGTGAGAAAATAGGCTCAGATAGCAGAGAATATGGTTGGCAAGGCCGGAAAACAATGCTGGGAGCGGTGGCACAATCATTTGCGCCCTGATATCAGGGTCTTTTTTCTTCACCCTTTTCCTAATTTGAGGTTTTGTCAGAACCACTGAGTGTGGTTTGGTTTCTATTAAATTTTGCTTTACTTTTTACAAAACTAATCATCAAACAATTGTGTTAGATTTCTCATAAAATTCTATGACAGATAGCTAAGAACTGAGATTTGGTTTGGGTTTGTGTGATATTTTTCAAACAGTCAAAAGAGAAAACCCTAGGTTGCCTTATCTGGTTTAATTTCCTATTCTCAACTCTTTTTCTTTTTTTAATTATTTAATTTTATATCTTAAAAGTTAGAGATATAGGATTTAGATTGCCAAAATTTCATCAAGGTGATTTGTCCGTTCATCTCTTCATGAGTTTTCTTTTGATAATTTATATTTGTAATTAATGAAAAGTTTCATTCAAAAAGTGGATTAGGGTTTTGTTCTACATGTCATGGGCTTGACATGCAGATCTTATGGTGAGTTTGGTGCTGTTCACACCATCTGACATCTCTCCTTCCATTGTTTTTTTAAAATTTTAATCCGCGAAAGTTGGTGACATTTCTTCTTCCATCTAACTATCTAGACATGTTGGTTCATGTTTAGAATTTTATGATTATTTAAACAAAAATGCTATGTTGTCGCCTCGTTCTCATGAGTAGCCGAGTGCTTTGATTTACGCACGTACGTATATGCTAACTATCCGGGGAGTGTGAGTCAAACTCGGGACGATATTCCCGTGCAAGTTTGGCTTCGGAGCGGTGTTAGGTATATGGGAGGCACATGGGATATATGTGTAGGCTGGAAGTGGAGGCCGAAGTGGTGGAGTTAAGGTACAAAGAATTTAATTACGAGTGTATTGGTATAGTGTGAATTGTGTTGATTTGTATATCATGAAAAATAGTAAACGACCTTGGTGAATTATAAAATTTGAGCAAAGGCATGTATACGTGATTTTGGACAACTTTTGTGTTGTAGCTTTTTATTAAAAAGATCGATTAGAACTTATAATCGGATGACCTTGGTTATTGTTGGTTTGATTTATTTTGGTAATGCAGATTTCATAGGCTGTTTTAGCCCACGAAACGAGCTCATTTTTATTGGTTTCATGTAAATTGAAGTACAACATTATTCTGCACATGTTTCGTGTTTTGATCTTTTCTAAAAAAATTCATCTTACAGGAGTTTCTTTTCATTTTCAGTTCCAGATTTTTCGAGCGAAATTCAGTTAGGATATTCTATTAAGTTTTTCGCTCAACCTGTTCAGTTTCTGTTAAATTCGTTCACGAAGTCTTTTAGGAAATTTAATTATGTACAACTTTCGTTCTTTGAGTTTTGATCGATTCGAATTATTTAAGCATGAAACGGTGCATTTTTATACTTCTTTAGCAAATTACTTATGATTAAATTATACTAACTTTGTTTTGCAGGATGGTGGGCCTTACTAACTTTTTATGCAGGGCTGACCCACCATATTTTTAATTCTATTTTGTTTATTTATAATCAATTTATATTTAGTTGTGTACGGGCAAGAAACTAAATGCCACCGTATCTCGGGAAACTACCCATTCGTCTCAGTGCGGTTGGAACTACTTGTCTTGTCCCGTAACAAGAATTAAATATATTTTTGTTTGTGTCTGATGGACACGTGGGTGTCAATTCTTGTACTCATACCAGTATACCTGTATACTGACCCGTTTTGTCTCTTGGCAACTCGGGTGCGTTCTGTTTGAGCACAGCCGAGCTTCCTTTGCAGGATTAGTTGAGGCTACGGTGGTGACGTGGAATTACTTTATTTGTTGGACTTGTCATTTGAATTTCTTTTGTTTTCTGGAGCTTAGGGTTGATATCAGTTTATGTATTTATGAATATTTTTTTTAATGACTTTAGTATTGGAATAATTTGGCATGGTTTGTAACCGTATTTTATTTAAGTTGTTTTGACTAGTTATTTCTACTTTAATGTGGAGGTATTGGTTAGTTATGAAATTATGGTGGATGGTTTGGTTTGCATTTAGTTTTTGTTTCACCCCTAGGATTTGGATGATGGAATATTGATTGGGGTTAGTCGTAATATAATATTTAATTGTCCGAATTTTGGGGCGTGACAGTTTGGTATCAGAGCCCTAGGTTACCCTAGACTTGTGCGAGTTTAGGTGATCCTCGGATTGTGGAAACATGGGTTAGCTGGTTTAGTTTGGTGGTTGAGTTTATTCTAAGTAGTTATGAACGAATTGTTTTTGTGTGTTTAACTTGAAGGTGATGGCTGGAAGGTATCTTTAATCTTTTTCAAAAACCCATTAGAGTACTTTTTGATACTGGTGCCTCTCATTCTTTTATATCTAGACAGTTTGTAGAAAGAGAACATATTGTAACTACCTCCTTGTCTAAACCTATCCGTGTTGAGACCCCTTTAGGAGGGGCAGTTACTCTTTATGAGATGTGTAAAGATTTTGAGACTGACTTTGTGGGTAGAGTCTTGTACGTAGACCTAATTGTGTTAGGGTTTGAGGGGTTTGCAATTATTTTGGGTATGGATTGGCTGCGAAAACACTTTGTGACTCTAGATTGTGCTGGAAGGATTGTAAATATAGATATTCGTGGTATGCCACGGCTTACCCACACTTCTAGCGATGGAGAAGAGTTGGTGATGACGAGTTTTCTGTGCTCGGTAGAAATCCCTAAGCAGAATATTAGCGAGGTAGATGTGGTACGTGAGTTTGAGGATGTATTTCAGGAGATACCTGGACCTCCACCCCAACAGGTAGTAGAATTTCGCATTGACTTAGTGCCGGGAACTGCACGAATTTGTAAGGCGGCATATAGAATGGTGCCTAAGGAGCTTGTAGAGATGAAAAAGCAGCTGGAAGAGATGCTTCAGAAAGGGTTCATTCGTTCAAGTAACTCCCCGTGGGAAGCACCTGTGATCTCTGTCTCCAAGAAAGATGGCACTCTTCGTATGTGTATAGATTACAGAGTGCTAAACAAGGTGACTATCAAGAACAAGTATCCGCTACCTAGAATTGATGACTTGTTTGATCAATTGAAGGGGGCAGCCATTTTCTCTCAGTTTGATCTTAGAACGGGTTACCATCAGATGGGTGTGTTAGAGGAAAGTATACCGCTTACTGCTTTTCGAACCCGGTATGGGTTGTATGAATTTCCTGTAATGCCTTTTGGTTTGACCAATGCTCCTGCCTATTTCATAGACTTGATGAACAGAAATTTTCAACCGTATCTAGATAAGTTTGCGATTATCTTTATAGATGATATCCTGGTGTATTCTATGAATGAGGAGGAACACAGAGAACACTTGAAAATCGTGTTGCAGACTTTGAGGGAGCAACAGTTATACGCTAAGTTCAGTAAGTGTCACTTTTGGGAGAAAGAAGTTCGATTTTTGGGTCATGTTATATCCAATCAAGGGATAGCGGTAGATCCTGAGAAAGTTGTTGCAGTCAAAGAATGGAAGCATCCCACGAACCCTACAGAGGTGAGAAGTTTTTAGGACTAGCCGGTTATTATAGGAGATTTATAGAGAAGTTTTCCACTATTGCAGCACCCATGACCAAGTTGACCCGCAAGAATGTGAAGTTTGTATGGACAGATGATTGTGAGAAAGCTTTCCAGGAGTTAAAGCAATGGTTGACTACAACACCAGTGTTAACTATACCGGTACAAGGGCAAAAGTTAGTAGTGTTTACTGATGCGAGTGGAACTGGGTTGGGATGTGTGTTGATGCAGCATCAGAAGGTTGTATCTTATGCTTCTCGACAATTAAAACCTCATGAGAGACGATACCTTACTCATGACTTAGAGTTGGCAGCAGTTGCTTTTGGCGTTGAAAGTGTGGCGACACTACTTGTTTGGGGAGCACTTTGAGCTGTACACAGATCACAAGAGCCTCAAATATCTCTTTTCTCAAAAAGAGTTGAACATGAGGCAACAGAGGTGGGTTGAATTCATCAGTAGTTATGATTTTGAGATCCTTTATCACCTGGGGAAAGGAAATGTGGTCGCAGATGCACCTAGTCGACAACATGGGATAATAGCTTCTTTGATGATTCAAGAATGGAAGTCCTTGGAGTTAATTTCGATGCATGATGTTCAACCAATAGAGAGTGCTGAAAGGGCATATATTGCTAGTTTGACCGTGCAGCAGATGTTGCTGGGTAAAGTTCGTCAAATGCAGAAGTTAGATGGGTTTCTCGTCAGTAAGCTCGATGACCTTGTAGTGGATTTGATCGATGATTATCCTACTGATTGGTCTGTGGACTCAGATGGGGGATTGCGATTCAAGGGCAGGTTGTGTGTCCCTAACATTGTTGAATTGAGGAAAAAGATTATGGATGATGCCCATAGGTCCCGATATACCATTCACCCTGGTGGGACTAAGATGTATCATGACCTGAAGAGGATGTTTTGGTGGGAAGGTATGAAGAAAGACGTAGGAGAGTATGTTTCTCGATGTTATGTGTGCCAACAGGTTAAGGCAGAACACCAATGACCGTTTGGACTTTTGCAGCCTCTTGAGATCCCTACTTGGAAATGGGAGTGCATTTCTATGGACTTCGTGGATAGATTGCCGTGGTTTAAGCGAGGCAATGAATCTATTTGGGTGATAGTGGATCGAGTCACCAAGTCTGCTCATTTTATTCCTATAAGTGTTCACTGAACTACGGATAAACTGGCTGGGCTGTATATTCAGGAGGTGGTGCGACTTCATGGCGCACCAGTTTCTATAGTTTTGGATCGTGATCCGTTGTTTGTAGCAGAGTTTTGGGAGAGTTTTCAGCATCCTTTGGGTGCTAGGTTAGACCTGAGTATGGCTTACCATCCTTAGACAGATGGGCAAACTGAGCGGGTAAATCAGATCTTGGAAGATATGTTGAGAGCTTGTGTCCTCGATCTTGGTGGCAGTTGGGAAGAACACTTGCCATTGGTGGAGTTTGCTTATAATAATAGCTATCACTCTAGTATCAAGATGGCCCTTTTGAGGCTTTATATGGGAGGCCATGTCGATCACCTGCTTGTTGGATGAAGGTAGGTGATGCACCGTTGTTAGGGCCAGAGTTGGTAAGAGAGACCACGGAGAAGGTGAACATTATTCAGGAACGAATTAAGACTGCACAGAGTTTTCAGAAGAGTTACGCTGATAGAAAACGTAAAGAGGTTGCATTGAATGTTGGAGATTTTGTGTTTTTGAAGGTCTCGCCGATGAATGGTATCATGCGGTTTAGAAAGAATGAAAAGTTGGCACTTAGATTTGTGGAACCATATGAGATCACTGAGAGGATTAGTAATGTGGCTTACAAATTAGCTCTACCACCTGCTTTATCTATGATTCACAATGTGTTCAATGTATCTTTATTGCGGAAGTGTGTACAGGACCCTTCCCAAATAGTATCACCAGAAGTGTTGGAGATTAGTGACGATCTAACGTATGTGGTGTGACCAGCTACTATTCTAGACCGAGATGTAAAGTAGTTACGGCACAAGAAAGTGAACTTGGTGAAAGTGTACTGGAGTGAAGATGAGAACGATATTACCTGGGAGTTAGAAGAGAAAATTAGGTGTATGCACCCAAAACTTTTTGTTTAGTACTCTTTTCTATCGAATCTCGGGACGAGATTCTTTTGAGGTGTGTATATTGTAGCGACCCTAATTTTCTTAAGTCATTATTTTATTATTATTATTATTATGATTATTATTATCTTATTTTA
The DNA here is from genome assembly GCA_036172215.1 of Camellia granthamiana. Taxonomy (NCBI): domain Eukaryota; kingdom Viridiplantae; phylum Streptophyta; class Magnoliopsida; order Ericales; family Theaceae; genus Camellia; species Camellia granthamiana. The sequence goes on from CM069908.1 coordinate 156,545,489, forward strand.
TTGTTGGCTTTATTAATTGGGTGGTTACATGAGATTTAATGCGATATTTAATGGATTTAATGTTGTAATTATTAATTGGGTGGTTACATGAGATTTAATGTGATATTTAATGGATTTAATGTTGTAATTATTAATTGGGTGGTTACATAAGGTTTAATGTGATATCTAATGCAACAAAGAAGTATTTAACTAGGTTATTATATATATAATAAGGTTTAGGAGATCAAAAGAAAAGGGAGAGACCAAGTTGTATGAGAGAGAGAGAGAGAGAGAGAGAGAGAGAGAGAAATCGAAGAAGACAAAGAGAGGGACGGCAGCAAGGAAGAAAGAGGAAAGGAAAGATTAGAGTTTCGCTTTGGTGGTTTTGTTAGTTTTTCAAATATTTCTTGGATCTTCAAAAAAAATATAGTGAGTACAAAACCCACTTCCCTTGATTTATGTTTAATTCATTGTTTTTATTTATTTATTTGATGTTAGTTTGATTTTGTATTTATATAAAGATGATTGATTGATTTTAATTATTTTGATTAGTTGTGTATGTAAGGTTTAAGATTTTTAGATGATTGATTGATTTTAATTATTTTGATTAGTTGTTTATGTAAGGTTTAGGGTTGTTAGATGATTGATTGATTTTAATTATTTTGATTAGTTGTGTATGCAAGGCTTATGGCTTTTATATGGATTTATTTTATGGGTGTAATCACACTCATGGTTATATGAAATTAAAATAAATTAGAAACCCATAGATAAATTCCTTATACTCCACCATGACTCAATGGATTGTTGTTTTATTTGAGTGAATGGGAGAAAGAGTGTATAAAAAAGTGAGGATTATGAGAGTTGTTTAATGCCTTATGCCCGGCATTGTCATATTTGTCTCATGATGTTGATGAGATGTTATTTATATTGTTGCCTCGTTCTCATGAGTAGACGAGTGCTTTGATTTACGCGCGTATGTATATGCTAACCATCCGGGGAGTGTGAGTCAAACTCGGGACGATATCCCCATGCAAGTTTGGCTTCGGAGCGATGTTAGGTATACGGGAGGCACATGGGATATATGTGTAGGCTGGAAGTGGAGGCCAAAGTGGTGGAGTTAAGGTACAAAGAATTTAATTACAAGTGTATTGGTATAGTGTGAATTGTGTTGATTTGTATATCTTGAAAAATAGTAAACGACCTCGGTGAATTATGAAATTTGAGCAGAGGCATGTATACGTGATTTTGGACAACTTTTGTGTTGTAGCTTTTTATTAAAAAGATCGATTAGAACTTATAATCGGATGACCTTGGTTATTGTCGGTTTGATTCATTTCGGTAATGCAGATTTTATAGGCTGTTTTAGCCCACGAAACGAGCTCATTTTTATTTGTTTCATGCAAATTGAAGTACAACATTATTCTGCACATGTTTCGTGTTTTGAATTTTTCCAAAAAAATTCATCTTACAGGAGTTTCTTTTCATTTTCAGTTCCAGATTTTTCGAGCGAAATTTAGTTAGGATATTCTATTAAGTTTTTCGCTCAACCTGTTCAATTTCTGTTAAATTCGTTCGTGATGTCTTTTAGGAAATTTAATTCTGTACAACTTTAGTTCTTTGAGTTTTGATTGATTTGAATTATTTAAGCATGAAATGGTGCATTTTTATACTTCTTTAGCAAATTACTTATGATTAAATTATACTAACTTTGTTTTGCAGGATGGTGGGCCTTACTAACTTTTTATGCAGAGCTGACCCACCATATTTTTAATTCTATTTTGTTTATTTATAATCAATTTATATTTAGTTGTGTACGGGCAAGAAACTAAATGCCACCGTATCTCAAGAAACTACCCATTTGTCTCAGTGCGGTTGGAACTACTTGTCTTGTCCCGTAGCAAGAATTAAATATATTTTTGTTTGTGTCTGATGGACACGTGGGTGTCAATTCTTGTTCTCATACCAGTATACCTGTATACTGACCCGTTTTGTCTCTTGGCAACTCGGGTGCGTTCTGTTTGAGTGCAGCCGAGCTTCCTTTGCAGGATTAGTTGAGGCTACGGTGGTGATGTGGAATTACTTTAGTTGTTGGACTTGTCATTTGAATTTCTTTTGTTTTCTGGAGCTTAGGGTTGATATCAGTTTATGTATTTATGAATATTTTTTTAATGACTTTAGTATTGGAATAATTTGGCATGGTTTGTAACTGTATTTTATTTAAGTTGTTTTGACTAGTTATTTCTACTTTAATGTGGAGGTATTGGTTAGTTATGAAATTATCGTGGATGGTTTGGTTTGCATTTAGTTTTTGTTTCACCCCTAGGATTTGGATGATGGAATATTGATTGGGGTTAGTCGTAATATAATATTTAATTGTCCGAATTTTGGGGCGTGACACATGGCATGCCAGCCAAGGCATGTTGGGCAACGCTGTGGCATGACATGCTAGCCAAGGCATGCTGGGCAACGCTGTGGCACGGCAACACTGTGGCATGTCATGCTGGCCAAGGCCGTCATGGCATGCTAGCCAAGGCGGTGGCATGGCATTCTGGCCAAGGTCGTGGAATGGCATGCTGGCCAGGGCTAGGGCATGGCAGGCCGACCATGGCATGCTGGGCAATGCTGTGGCAAGGCATGCTGGGCAACGCTGTGGCAGGGAATGATGGCCGAGGCGGTGGCAAGGCATAGGTTCCATGACGGTGGCATGGCATGCTGGCCAAGGCCGTGCCACAGCATGCCGCCCTTGGCATGCTGGGCAACGCCGTGACGTTGCACGCTGGCTATGGTCGTGGCATGGTTTGCCAGCCTTGGTATGCTGGGCAACCTTGTGGGACGGCATGCTGGCCAAGACGGTGGCATGGCATGCTGGCCAAGGCCATCATGGCATGCTAGCGAAGGCGGTGGCATGGCATGCTTGCCAAGGCGATGGCACGACATGCTGGCCAAGACCGTGGCATGCCATCATGCTGGCCGTGGCATGCTGGACATCGCTGTGGCATGGCATGGCCAAGGCCGATGGACAGGAATTTCGTAAGGCAAAGCCAACCAAATGGCAATTACCCGAGGGACATGCTTTTCACAAATCATCTTCCACTAGGGAAGGGTAGGCAACTTGTAGGCAAGTCAAAGACAACCTAATGGTAATTACCCAAGGGACAAGAGGAATGCACCAGTGGAGTTCGCTGCACAGGCAGGGACCCATCCAACTTGCACAAACCAATCACAACTTAAGCGCCACGACGTACACTGCGCACCAACCTCCCAAAACGAATCACACCTCGAAGGACTAAGAGGCCCGACGAACGTGCAAAAACATTTAAGGAAGCCGAGCAAGCATCGGTTAGCGCGAATGCTAATAAGAAAGGCAACAAGCAACTACTAAGGGACATACTTTTCGCAACAAGCATCCACTGGGAAAGCACAAGCAACTCGTTCATAAGTCAAAGCCAACCAGGTGGCAAACTTCTGAGGGACATGCATTTCGGAAGGCAACTTGTACGTAAGACAAGGCCAACCTAATTGCAATTACCCGAGGGACATGGCATGCCATGCTGCTGGCCAAGGCCGTGGCCTGCCATGCTTCTGGCCAAGGCGGTAGCATGGCGTGCTTCTGGCTAAGCCCGTGGCATGGCATGCTGCTAGCAAGGCCACGGTATGGCATGCTTCTGGCCAAGCCCGTGGCATGGCATGCTACTGGCCAAGGATGTGGCATGCCATGCAGCTGTGGCATGCCATGCATCTAGCCAAGGCTGTGTGGCATGGCATGCTAGCTAAGGTCGTGGCATACCATGTTGCTGGCCAAGCGCGCGCCTAGGCATAGGTGTAGCTTGTGGCCTAGCCATGTTGTCCACCCTTAAGCGAGGTGCCCCTCCCCCCTTATAATAGCTTGTGAAGCCCTTTTCCATCTGGTAGAAGGAAACATCACCCATGCTCGAGGAGTCATAATGGGTTTTTTTTAAAAAGTAACGTTTTCTTTCACAAAATTTCAAACATAACTCAGAAAATAAATCAAGCCACCATAAAAATTAAAAAAAACAATTTTGCCACCGAAATATTTTATTTTAATTTATTTCAACTCTAATATTTAAAAAATAATGAAAATATGTAAGGTAAGGAAAAAAATGTAGAAATTAATCCGATAATTAAAGGATTAGAAACTTGTAATTATAGTAACTTTTAAATTTTTTATTTATTTATTGTATATTTTATTTTAATTTTTCCAAATAAATAAAAATTCAAAAAACTAAGCCTAGGATGTCGCCTTGGCTGTGTGGCATGGTCTGCGGCCTGGACTGCGGCCTTGCCAGCTACCTTGGCTGCGGCCTTGCCAGTAACTTTGGCTCCGACCTGGGCTGCAGCCTTGCCGACTACCTTGGCTACGGCCTGGTCTGCAGCTTGGGTTGCAGCCTTGCCAACTGCCTTGGCTGCATGGCCTGGGCTGCGGCCTTACCACCTACCATGGCTGCGTGGCCTTGGTTGCGGCCTTGTTATCATTAGATGTGCGTTGGCTGTGGCCTTCGCTACTGCCTTGGTTGCGGCCATGGCTCCGTGGCTGGGCCGCGAGATTATCTGCTGCCTTGGCTGCGTGGCCTTGCATGCTGCCTGGGCTGCGGCCTTAACAACTGCCTTGGTCATGGCCTTGTTATCATTAGATGTACGTTGCGTGCGAAGGCATGCTAAGGCGTGCTCGCAACCTGCGCACCACGGTCAAAACAGCGTGTGCACGGTACGCTCACAGGCCTTGCCTGCATGCTGACCTTGGAATGCAACGCAACACTGTGGCGTGGCATGCTGGGCAACGCTATGGCGAGGTATACTAGCCAAGGCGGTGGCAAGGCATGCGTGCCAAGGCTGTGGCATGGCATGCTGGCTGAGGCTGTGCCATGGCATGCTAGGCAACACCATGGCATGGCATACTGGCCAAGGTAGTGGCGTGGCTTGCTCGCCTAGGCTGTGGTATGGCATGCTGGCCAAGGCCGAGGCATGGCATGCGGGCCTAGTCCGCGGCATGGCATGCCGGCCATGGTATGTTGGACAAGGCAGTGGCATGGCATGCGTGCTAAGGCCATGGCATGGCATGCGGGCCAAGGCCGTGGCATGTGATGCTGGTGAAGGCGGTGCCATGGCATGCAGGCCAATGCCGTGCCATGGCTAACCAGCGTTGGCAAGGCGACCAAGGCAGTGGCATGGTGTGCCTACCTAGTCTGTAGCATGGCATCCTAGCCAAGGCATGCTGGGCAACGCTGTGGCACGACAATGTTGTGGCATGGTATGCTGGCCAAGGCCGTCATAGCATGCTAGCCAAGGCAGTGGCATGGCATTCTGGCCAAGGCTGTGGCATGGCATGCTGGCCAAGGGCTAAGGCATGGTAGGCCGGCCATGGCATGTTGGCCAACGCTGTGGGATGGCGTGCTGGGCAATGCTGTGGCAAGGCATGATGGCCAAGGCGGCGACAAGGCATACATGCCAAGGCGGTGGCATGGCATGCTGGCCGAGGCCGTGCCACGGCATGTCAGCCTTGGCATGCGTGGCAACGCCGTGACATTGCATGCTTGCCAGCTTTGGTATGCTGGGCAACGCTGTGGCACAGCTTGCTGGCCTCGGCGATGGCATGGCATGGCATGCTAGCCAAGGTCGTCATGGCATGCTAGCCAAGGTAGTAGCGTGGCATGCTTGCCAAGGCGATGGCACGGCGGTCTGGCCAAGGCCACGGCATGCCATGCTGCTAGTCGTGTCATGCCGTGTCATGCCATGGCATGCTGGACAAGGCTGTGGCATGGCATGCTGGCCATGGCTTTGGCATGGCAAGCAAGCCATCGCCGTGGCATGGCCAAGGCCGAGGGACAAGAATTTCGCAAGGCAAAGCCAATCAAATGGCAATTACCCGAGGGATATGGTTTTCGAAAGGCATCTTCCACTAGGGAAGGGCATGCAACTTGTAGGAAAGTCAAAGACAACCTAATGGCAATTACCCGAGGGACAAGAGGAATGCACCAGTGGAGTTTGCTGCACAAGTAGGGACCTATCCAACTCACACAAACCAATCACAACTCACGCGCCATGACGTACCCTATGCACCAGCCCCCCCAAAACGAAACACACCCCGCAGGACTTAGAAGCCCGATGAACGTGCAAAAACATTTAGAGAAGCTAAGCAAGCACCGGTCAGCGCGAACGCAAATAACAAAGGCAACAGGCAACTACCGAGGGACATACTTTTCACAACAAGCATCCACAAGGAAAGCACAAACAACTCATTCATAAGTCAAAGCCAACCAAATGGAAAACTTCCGAGGGACATGCATTTCACAAGGCAACTTGTACGTAAGACAAAGCCAACCTAATGGCAATTACCCGAGGGACAAGGCATGCCATGCTGCTGGCCAAGGTCGTGGCATGCCATGCTGCTGGCCAGGGCCGTGGCATGCCTTGCTTCTGGCCAAGGCTGTGCCATGGCATGCTTCTGGCCAAGGCCGTGCCATGGCATGTTGCTGGCCATGGCCCTGGTATGCATGCTTCTAGCCAAGCCTGTGGCATGGCATGCTGCTGGCCAATGTCATCGCATGCCATGCATCTAGCCATGGCCGTGCGGCGTAGCATGCTGGCTAAGGTCATGGGATACCATGCTGCTAGCCAAGGCCGAGGCATGGCATGCTGCTGGCCAAGGCAGTGGCATGGCATGCTGGGCAAGGCCACCACCACCACCGCGGGCAGCCACTCGACAACATCGCATGCTTGGTTGTGGAGTTTCAATGCTGGAAGACAACCAATGCTATATGCCAAGCGTGAGCCTAGGCATAGGCGTGGCCTGTGGCCTGGCCATGCTGTCCAACCTTAAGCGAGGTGCCCCCCCTCGATGAGTCATAATGGGTTTCTTTTTAAAAAAGTAACGTTTTCTTTCACAAATTTTCAATCATAACTCCAAGAAAAAAAATCAAGCCACGACAAAAAAAAAATTGAAAAAAAAAAATATTTGGCCACCGAAATATTTTATTTTAATTTATTTCAACTTTAATATTTAAAAAATAATGAACATAAGTAAGATAAGGAAAAAAATTTAGAAATTAATCCAATAATTAAAGGATGAGAAACTTGTAACTATAGTAACTTTTAAATAATTTTTTATATTTTTTGTATATTTTATTTTAATTTTTACAAATAAATAAAAATTCAAAAAAATAAGCCAGGGTTGCGGCCTTGGCTGTGTGGCATGGGCTGCGGCCTTGCCGGCTGCCTGCCTTGGCTGTGTGGCCTGGCCTACGGCCTTGCTAGGTGCCTTTGCTGCGTGGCCTTGGTTGCAACCTTGTTATCATTAGACGTGCGTTGGCTGCGACCTTCGCTATAGCCTTCGCTGCCTGGCCTGGGCTGCGGCGTTTCCTGCTGCCTGGCCTGGGCTACAGCGTTGCCTGCTGCCTTGGCTACGGTCCTGGATGCTGCCTGGGCTGCGGCCTTAGATGCTGCTTGGGCTGCGGCCTTGGCAGCTGCCTTGCCCATGGATTTGTTATCATTAGACGTGCATTGAGTGCAAAGGCGTGCTAAGGCGTGTGCGAGCATACTCGCAACCCGCGCACCACGATCAAAAGAGCGGGTGCACGGCGTGCTCACATGCCTTGCCTGCATGCTGACCTTGGAATACTACGTAACGCTGTGGCGTGGCATGCTGGGCAACGTTGTGGCGAGGCATGCTATCCAAGGCGGTGGCAAGGCATGCGTGCCAAGGCTGTGGCATGGCATGCTAGGCAACACCATGGCATGGCATGCTGGCTAAGGCAGTGGCGTGGCTTCCTCGCCATGGCATTGACATCGCATGCTGGCCAAGGCAGGGGCATGGCATGCGGGCCAAGTCCGAGGCATGGAACGCCGGCCATGGCATGCTGGGCAAGGCAATGGCATGGCATGCATGCTAAGGCCGTGGCATGGCATGCGGGCCAAGGATGTCGCATAGGATGCTGGCGAAGGCAGTGCGATGGCATGCAGGCCAATGCTGTGCCATGGCTAACTGGTGTTGGCAAGGCGACCAAGGTAGTGGCATGGCGTGCAAACCTAGTCTGTGGCATGGCATGCCAGCCAAGGCATGCTAGGCAACGCTGTGGCACGACATGCTAGCCAAGGCATGCTGGGTAACGCTGTGGCATGGTATGCTGGCCAAGGTCATGGCATGGCATTCTGGCTAAGGCCGTGGCATGGCATGCTGGCCAACGCAGTGGCATGGCACACTGGCCAGGGCTAAGGCATGGTAGGCCGGCCATGGCATACTGGGCAACGCTGTGGCATGGCGTGCTGGGCAACGTTGTGCAATGCATGATGGCCAAGGCGGTGGCAAGGCATACGTTCCAAGGCGGTGGCATGGCATTCTGGCCAAGGCCAAGCCACGGCATGCTAGCCTTGGCATGCTGGGCAACACTGTGACATTGCATGCTGGCCAAGGCCGTGGCATGGCTTGCCAGCCTTGGTATACTGGGCAACGCTATGGTAGGGCATGCTGGCTAAGGCGGTGGCATGGCATGCTGGCCAAGGCTGTCATGGCATGCTAGCAAAGGCAGTGGCAAGGCATGCTTGCCAAGGCGATGGTACGACATGCTGGCCAAGGCCGTGGCATGCCATGCTGTTGGCCGTGGAATGCCATGGTAGGCTGGACAAGGCTGTGGCATGGCCAAGGCTAAGGGACAGGAATTTCGTAAGGCAAAGCCAACCAAATGGCACTTACCCGAGGGACATGCTTTTTGCAAGGCATCTTCCACTAGGGAAGGGCAGGCAACTTGTAGGAAAGTCAAAGACAACCTAATGCCAATTACCCGAGGGACAAGAGGAATGCACCAGTGGAATTCGCTGCACAGGCAGGGACCATCCAACTTACGCAAACAAATCAAAACTCATGCGCCACGACCTACACTATGCTCTAGCCCCCCCAAAACGAATCACACCTTGCAGGACCAAGAAGCTCGACGAACGTGCAAAAACATTTAGAGAAGCTGAGCAAGCACCGGTTAGCGCGAACGCAAATAACAAAGGCAATAGGCAACTACCGAGGGGCATACTTTTCGCAACAAGCATCCACTGGGAAAGCAGAGGCAACTCGTTCGTAAGTCAAAGCCAACCAAATGGCAAACTTTCGAGGGACATGCATTATGCAAGGCAACTTATACATAAGACAAAGCCAACCTAATGTCAATTAACCGAGGGACATGGCATGTCATGTTGCTGGCCAAGGCCGTGGCATGCCATGCTTTTAGCCAAGGTCATGGCATCCCATGCTGCTGGCCAAGGTTGTGGTAAGCCATGCTTCTGGCCAAGGCGGTGGCAGGGTATGCTTTTGGCCAAGCCCGTGGCATGGCATGCTGCTGGCCAAGGCTGTGGTACAGCATGCTTCTGGCCAAGCTCGTGGCATGGCATGCTGCTGGCCAAGGTTGTGGCATGCCATGCTGCTGGCCAATGCCGTCACATGCCATGCATCTGGCCAAGGCCGTGTAGCATGGCATGCTGGCTAAAGTCATGGCATACCATGTTGCTGGCCAAGGCCGTGGCATGGCATGTTGGCCAAGGCCGAGGCATGGCATGTTGCTGACCAAGGCTATGGCATGGTATACTAGGCAAGCCCACCGCCACCACCGCGGGCCGCCACTCGACAACATCCCATGCTTGGCTATGAAGTTTCAATGCCAGAAGACAAGCAATGACATATGCCAAGCACGCGCCTAGGCATAGGCGTTTTCTGTGTCCTGGCCATGCTGGCCAGCCTTAAGTGAGGTGCCGCCCCATATAGTAGCTTGTTAAGCCCTTTCCCATCTGGCAGGAGGAAACATTACCCATGCTCGAAGAGTCATAATGGGGTTTTTTTTAATAAAAGTAACGTTTTCTTTCACAAATTTTCAATCATAACTCAAAGAAAACAAATCAAGCCACCATAAAAAAAAAATTTAAAAAATTTGGCCACCGAAATATTTTATTTTAATTTATTTCAACTTTAATATTTAAAAAATAATAAAATAAGTAAGATAAGGAAAAAAATGTAAAAATTAATCCAATAATTAGAGGATGAGAAACTTGCAAATCTAGTAACTTTTAAATTTTTTTATTTATTGTATATTTTATTTTAATTTTTACAAATAAATAAAAATTCAAAAAAAATAAGCTTGGGCTACGGCCTTAGCTGTGTGGCATAGGCTGCGGCCTTGCCAGCAACTTTGGCTCCGGCCTGGGCAGTGGCCTGGTCTGCGGCTTGGGCTGCGGCCTTGGCTGCGGCTTGGGCTGCGGCCCTGCAAGCTGCCTTGGTCGCGGCCTTGCCAGCAGCTTTGGCTCCGGCCTGGTGTCACGGCCCGAGAATTTCGATGACACAAGGAGTAGCATTTGAAGGGTGCTGAAGGCACTGGAAGGTTCCGGACGGTATGAGAACGGGCTAGAGTATGCTGGAAGGCTCTAGAACGTGGTGGAAGGGTCCGGAGTGGCCTAGAAGCTTTTGAAATGTGGAAGAACCTTAGAGTGTCCAGAGGAGTCTGGATGGGTCTGGAACATCCTAGAATATCCTGGAGAAGCCTACCATGTACTACACTCATGTAGAGAATTCTAGAATGTAGTAGGAGGGGTAGTTGTCCTAGATGCTTCTATGGAGGGTTCTAGATGAGAGTTTGTAGCCCTTGGATCAAAATGATCCTAGCTCTCCATTGAGGAGGAGGATGGGTATATAAGGGTGAGGGGTCTCATTTGCTAGGCACCAACCTAGTCCAGGAGATCCAAGAGAGCTCTAAGAGTGAAGAACTTGTGAGGGTAAGAGCCTTGTAAAGCTTTGTACACGACTATACTTGTATAGTGAAGCTTGTATAGTGAAGACATTCTTCCACTTAAACTTTGTGTGCAAGTTAGGGTGGTTTAGTGGGGAAGGCTGACTTAGGTGCAACCAAGAGGGTTGATAAGCATCTAAGGCTGAACGGTGGGTTTGGAAAATCCAAGGCCGTGACAGTTGGTATCAGAGCGAGGTTACGTGAGAAAGTAACCAAGGGAGGTGTACATGCCTACGTCTGGCGACGAAGGTGCTAACGTCCCTAGGGTCAAGAAGCTCTCAACGATGGACTCGATGGCAGCATTGGAGGCACGACTCGAGGGGATGATGGAGAATGTGGTAGAGCGGCTCGCTAGGCTGGAGGGAGCTTTAGTTGGCCCTGGCAAGTCCACATCCCATATTGGAGAATTTTTCACTCACTTTGCTTGTCATGCCCCAAACCCGCCCCTAAAAGTTTGGGCATGACCCATTCAAAAACGGAGACTAAACCTGTTATACATATCATACGGGGCCTGAACGGAAGCATTTAATAATATAAAATACATAGAATAACATCCATTGAGCTATTACTAACATGCCAGGATCACATACACGTACTCAGCCCCTTTATTGAACGTATAACTAAAGATTATTAAAGAAAAGGGTTCATATACATACATTTTCATTTGGATAGACAATTAACCAAACTTTTAACAAAACTTTACAAAAATGCACGGGCTTGGTCTGGGTGCCTGGACACACTGAGGTTGACAAATAAAAGGCAAGCATCAAGGGTTAAGACTGACCTCCAAGGTGATCACCTACAGAACAGACATAACACAAAGTAAGCCAGGCTCAGTGAATAATAGTACATAAACAAAATGATGCTTAACTTGAAACATAACATATCAATGCATGTGAAATTGCAGAGTTCACATAGTCTGATTCTGTACTACTTTCATAACGGCCTTAGGCCCAGTCTTGAAACATAATAGCTTGAAACATAATATCTTGGAACATAATGGCTTTAAGCCCTTGAATATCATAGCATTAAACTTTTAAACATGTTGGCATATAGCCCTGTAATGTGTTGGCATAAAGCCCTTGAAACATAGTGGCATAAAAGCCTTTGAAACATATGTATGTATGGACTCAAGAGGTGGCTCGTACGGATTCTAGAGGTGACTCGCATTGCAGCACTTAGTTCCGTACAACACTTTGTTCCATACCAGAAATCATTAGGTCTTAAAGACCGATCAATTCATATCATGTTATAACATAGCATAAACGGAACGGATAAATAGCAACATATTCACACATATTCTTAATTACGCTTGAATCAGAAACAGAAATTAGAGTTCATGCTTGATCATAACCCACTCGTACAAGACCGTCGATGGTACCATCCGTACAAGACCATCGATGGCAAAACATATCTTGTAACATACTTGAACCATGGTATTATTACCCCCGGGAAAGGGCCATAAGACCACGGTATTATTACCCCCGGGTAAGGGCCTTGTGCTAAGGATGCCGGGAATACTTTTACATATATGGAGAATCATTCATTAATTCATAACGTGACATATCAGAAAATAGAGCATTTCTTGTCGTGTCATCTCATTACAGTACGCTTAACAAAGACGGAACAATTCACATTCTAACGTAGGTCACATAATGATGCCAAATCTTTGCATTCATGTCATAGATTCTTAACGACCTTGGGTCCATATGTAACACAACAGAATAATCTTAGTTTCATACAGATACCTTGGTCTAAAGATGAATATAGTTCCATTTATTCGCTATTGACAGAACATAATGATTTTAAAGTCATACCGATGTATGCCATTCTTTCAGCGTTCATATTGACTTCTAATCGTCATAAATGTTCATGTATTCCAATCGTCATAAATGTTCATGTATCACTTACGAGGAACAAAGCATTAGTGACAATAATTCTCAATGGTAAATAAAATGTACATTTCCGTACTATTACTCACAGTGCTACAACGGAGTGCTTGGTCCGCCCCTATAGCTGACCCTACACAATTCATGTAATTCAAACATAATTCATCATAGTTTATTATATTAGTCAACATAACATAATCCAGCAAAGTCAACACCACTTAGTTCATTAACACCATTTGCAATTCAACATAATTCAAAATAAACCCTCGAAGCTCATTTCAACATTCCAAAACCGAGTTCATATCATCCATGTCAGTCATAGATTATTTCCCCAATTTTCCCTTCACATTATAGCATGAATTACAATGTTCATAACGTAGTTCATTCGCAAATTTTAAACATAATTTTCAAACATTTGTAAATTCCAATTAAGCTTAAACACATATAATTCAATACCTCAATTTCATTATTCTACTTTCAATTTGGGCCAAATCATTGGTTATCATCATTAATCAACCTTGGGTATTAAAGAAAATTGGGGGTTTTCCTCTTTTCTTAGTTAAATCTTTAAATCAACAATTACTATTTATCAATATGCTAAAAACATTCAACATCCTTTGATAATTGGAGTGGAAACTCCATTTGTGAGTAAACAACAAGCCATTAATGTTTCTAACCCGTAATCAACTCAAAATTCCAAAATGTCAACAAAATCCCAAAGTGTCAACAAAATCACTTTGAATCATAAACATTCAAGGCTAAGAGAACCCCCTACCTCAAGATTCAAGCAAGAAAAGCAAGCTTTGAGAAGAATCCTCCACAAATTCGAATTTCAATCGGTTCAAAATGTTGACCCTTTCTTCTTCTCAATCCTTGATGCAAGATCCATGGTGGATTTGTTGATAAAAGTGGAGGAAATCAAGGTTTTGGGAGCTAGGGTTTCGGACATGGAAGAGGGGAGAAGAAGAGAGGAAAAGAAAATGTAAGAAATGGTCCAAAAATCTCATTTTTGAGCTGCTGCCCCGCACAGTGCCGCACGTACGCCGCTGTCCCCGCACATGCGGATCTGCTTCCAACACAGATATGAAAACTTCAAACGGGTATAACTCTCTCATCGGGACTCCGTTCTAGTCGTTCTTGTGTCCAAATTGAAGCCCCGGAAATAAGCTTTCTAATGGTTCTAACCTCATATTCAAACTCAAAGTGTGGAAAAAGAAAAGGGCAAATGAGTGGCGGCTGATCGTAGAATAACTATCCGGATTATATTCTTTAGTCCAATCTTACTTTACCATCATACCACCACCTCAATCAATACCCCAAAATAAGTTAAGAACATTCTCAATTCCAATAGATATAGTTGAATTAAAACACATTAACTCCTACTTCCTCTACGCATTTTGGGGTCATTACACTCTCCCCACCTTAAGAAGTTTGGTCCTCCAAACTTGATTCACCTTGTCACAGGTCTAGTTCCATCCTGGACATATAACATTTCTCCATCATTTAGCCATTCACAATCCTATACAGTCAATTTCGATGGAGTTTGATAATAATACATAATAACATCAGAACATCGTCTCATTATTCATAACCTTGTACATTATAATTTATTACTCCACAAATCATATCTTCCACATAATATAACAGCTTAAGGGTATTCAGAAATGAATTCATTTCAAGTATTCGTTTTGTCACGCCCCAAACCCGCCCCTAAAAGTTTGGGCATGACCTACTTGGAAACAGACATTAAATCTGATATACATATCATATGGGGCCTGAACAGAAGCAGTTAATATCAAATAATAACATAAAGAATATTCATTGAGCTATCACTACTATGCCAGGATCACAAACAGAACATAAGGCAAATAAACATATCGTGCCATGCATTTGAGAATCTAACTACGCACATATACATATACAGACCCAGCCCATAAAGACATTGAAAGAAAAATGATTATATACACTTTAACCTTCGACAAACAATCAGGGTACAAAACCAAAAGCTTAGTATACTCCAAAAAAATGAGCTGCCTTCTTTAGGTGCCTGGACACTTTGAGATTGACACAAGAGGAATGGTTGCCATGGGTTAAGATTGACTTCCAGGTTGAGTGCCTACAGAACAGACATAACACAGGGTAAGTCAAACTCAGTGCACAGTAGTACATAAACAATTTAAAGATTAACTTGACTTCCAATGTACATATTCATCTAATTACATAAGTAAATGCAAAAATCCTATGGTTAGTCTGATTCTGTACACGTTTCAGAATGGCCTTGTCGGTTCATAACTTCACAGATTGGCCCTTGGCCTGATGGGTTCACATATTCACAAATTAGCCCTTGGCTTCTTAGTTTCATAACTTAGATGCACAACTTCACAAATTGGCCCTCGGCCTCTGGGATTCATAGTTTCACAACTTACAGATTCATGCTTCACAAATTGGCCCTCGGCCTCATAATTTCACAAGTTCACAAATTGGCCATAGGCCTCATAGATTCACATCGGCTTTACGCCCAGATAGATGCCATAGAACGGCTATAAGCCTCATAACTTTCACATCGGCTTTAAGCCCAGTTCACATAGGTATGGACTCAAGAGGTGGCTCGCATTGCAGCACTTAGTTCCGTACAACACTTTGCTACATACCAGATAAGTTCACACATTCACACACATTCACATAGATTCATAACTTTACAAATTCTTTTGATGTTCCATAACTTCACACTGTTTCCCGAATCATTCATATGTTGTCATAACATAGCAGAAATAGAACAGATAAACAGAACAAGACGTTCAGTGCCTAAGAATACCGTTATACCTTAGCGCACATACATTCCATCTGCTTGTTATGAACCAATACGGCTAACTTACAAATAACAGAATGTTAACCTTAACTGTCAACAGTAAACAACGTATGACCCAATGATGCGTTTAGATTTCCTCATAGTTTCATTGTAAATCAACATACTTGTCTTGCCATTAACAAAACGTTAAGTCCAACGATAATCCGAAGGTAAAGGTACCTTTACATTAATAGGTTAGAACAATTCACACCATATCATGTCAGAACAATGGGCACCAAAACATGAGTCACGTAGCAATGTTATTGATACTCAATTCCTCTCTATTAAGAGTTTGTACGCAATTCTTATACGGAATCATAGATACTTTCAAGTTGATATATTAACGATGATCATTAACCTTAACCGGAATTCAAGTAGGTTCAGAGTCATACCGAGGTACGCCAAAATCTTTCATTGTTCACACTGAAACCGTTGTTCCAGATTGAGTCTAAGTTCCCTTTAGTCAATAAGCACGACATAGTTCACTTACGTGGAATAGAAGATTAATACTAACTTACGGAGCATACATATATTCCATCCTTCATGTACATTAACATAATTAACCTACAATTAACAGAGTGTTCATGGTGACCATTAACTGTAATTAAAGCATACTACGCCAGTACTACTACTCACAGTGATCGGCTCCCGGTAGCAATGGGACGGTGTCCTCATTTCGACCTACAACACAGTGCACAACATATAATATGAGATTATACTCGATCCTTTACTTATTCTCTTTGATCATTCGATCAATTAGCCATGGTGGTACCAAGCTCATTATTCCTTAATAAGTTATAATTCATGTCTAAAAAAAAAACAGGAGAAGTCGATAGGAAATGGTTTAAGTGAAGAAATGGTACAAAACAAGTTGCCAAAAAGTGAACAGTTGTCACTAATTTGGGCATAACTATTTCTGTATTTAGAATTTTGGAGTGAAACCACCGTCATTAGAAACTAGACTTCCGGGGCTTGATTTTAGGCTCAAGAATCACTCAAAACGGAGTCCCGAGGAAAACAATATGCTTATTCAAAGTTGGCTGGACAAAGCTGTCTACCGCACGTGCGGGAAACAGAGCCGCACGTGCAGCTCTGGGCAGTTTGCTGTCCGAAAATGGCTCTTTTTCCTCCAACACTTGGTTTTTCCATTTTTAAACTTGGTTCTTAACATAAATCACTCAAAAACATGTAAAATTATCTCATAACATGATAAACTAACATCAATCAAGTGCAATTCTATTTTAAACAAATCAATCTTTGCCTCAAAAATAGAAATTCAAGTCTCATCTTCCATATAATCAAGCTTCTATAATATATATCCCAAAATCATACAAATACATCTTACACATGGTTGATCTTCACACCACAACTTGGTGTTCCATGAATCATTCTTAAGATTGAACCCAATTCAAGCAAATTTAAAGAAATCAATGTTCAATTCCTTGAGTTTAACTCATTTCATTCATAACCCAACACACTTGTTCATTTGCATATTAATTTTCCTCAAATCCATCATTGATTTCATGTAGTAGATGCATTATTTACAAAGATAATAGTTGAAGCCACATACCTTAACTTAATTCCTTGTTTTTCCCCTTTGATCTCTTCAATTTTTCAAGCTTCCATAGATGATCCTCTTTCCTCTCTAACTCTCTTTCACGGTTCTCTCTCTCCCTCTCCCTTAGATATTTTATTTGACTTCAAAATGATAAAACCCCCAACTCACATGGCCTATCCATATATGTATATATCACATACTTAAGCTTAACACAAGGGCGAGCCAAACATGGCCTTACGAATCGCGCAAAATTAAATTTTAATTAAACTTTCCAGATGACTTTAAAAATTATGATGATCATAAATATGCCCCATGTTCTGGTTTCTGAAGCCTCTAAGGCCTTCAATTTGTAGTACCAAGTTAACCACCCAAACGTACATTAACGAATCAGACAAATTAGATTTCCAATTAAGTTTCCCAAATAGTTCTAAAAATTTCAATTAACACATCCAAGTCCTCAATTGTGATTTCTGAACCTGTAAAGGTCGGTAATTTCAATTTTAAAGCCGTGGCTCAACAGTTAATTTCTCAATTTAAACACATATCATTAAATCAAAATGCATTAACTCATAAGGCCATAAAGGTAATATTTAATACGGATTTTGGGGTCGTTACACTAAAAGTGAGTAAAGAAAAAATTTAATCAGTTTAATCATCCCTAATCAAATTTCTACAAAAATGCTTATTATTACTTAAAAATTATGCTGATCTTAGATGTAAAATCAATTTCAGGTAATTAAGCCTCTAAAGCTTCTAATTTCTGATTCAATCATTATAATTGTGATCGATGCTTTCCTTACCAAACAGATAGAGGTTTCAATTTATAAGAGCCATGTACTTAAACTAAATTTCTCGAGAGATTTCACATTAAACATTTAAATGCACAAAACAAGGGACTAAATTATGCCATAAACACATACAAGGGTCGGGTTATTACATGTTTGCATGCAACTCATAAACTATCAAACATAATTCAAACTTTTTAAATTCACAAATAACCCCCATTATCATAATTCCTCAAAGGTTAAGGAAACATTCACGGCATAGTCATGTGTCAAAGGTATATACTTCGTACAACAATTAGATTCATAGTAGCAATTAAGTTCTAAATCAACGACTTTGTGGCTCTTTGTTCATTATCTAAATTAGACTTATCAGTTCAAATCCAATCTCTAACAGACTCCAAATACCAACTTAAATCTCATATCAAGGAATTACATGTTCAGAGTAGAGTATTAGTAAAATCAAATACAGATCAAACCTTAATGGTCATACTTCCCAAATTACAGTAAAATAATGCTCATTTAAAATCCATACTGGTTTAGAAGATCTCAAAGTCAACATCATGACATCAAGCACATAATACATTTACCATAAAGTTATTATATTCTTGTTCCTATCATGGACAAAAACGTTTTCCAAAAATACGTAATACATAAAGTTCTTCAAACCCTTCATAATTACATATAATGCGTTGTTCAGAGATATTACTCAGAAACTTATCAGACCTTTCAAAGATATCAGATGATGGAATAATTCCCAATAGCATTAAACTTATTTAAACTTTGACAGAACAATCTCTGATTCAACTTATAACAGATAAGACAGAATAGCTTGAAGCTCAACATAGAGCCTTTATCAAGTATGCCACAATAAATTATCAAATGAAGAACTCATTCATGCATAGCAAAATATCTCTTTCAGAAAACTTGTTATATCTTGAACATTCGGAGTTTTGTAGCGTATCTAGTCATTTTGGGAAAATTACCCAGAAAGCTTATCATATCATAAACATGTCGGAAGTTCATAGTATTTTTATCATTTCAGAAAATACTTATCATATAAAACATTTCGTAACCCAAAATATGGATTTCGTTAAACATCGTATAGCATAGTCATTTATACAAAAGTATCTTTTACAAAGACATTAGTCACTTAGATCCATGGTCAACTCACACAAGGTCACAGTTGTCAGAAGTACCGAATGTAATTGATGGTATGACATCTCTAAATAACACGGGTCACATAAGTTTCATTCTAATGATCACTCATTTGCAAATCACAATAAAGGAACAAACCTTGAATTAATTCTCATACAAATATCTCATCCTTACTTAATAATGGTGAGTTTATAGTAACAATACATTAGGTTCAGAACGGAAACGTATCAGAACAAAATTATGTCCTTCGGACAAATGACAGTCCACAAAAGAAACATAACTTCCCTATATCACTAAACTTTCATAAAATTCTACCGAACATTATGTGATCACAAATCATGATACTTATATTTATTAACATTCCAGGTAGCAATTTCAACGTTCTAACTCTTGATCACTAGTTCCATGCTCATTATCAATCATTAAATATTTCAATCATAATAATTCCATGAGTTGTCAGCTACCATAATTCTAATGTCTCTCATCATTTCATGTTTCCAGAACTCAACATGTTTGTACTTCCCATTAGTCAAGTCAAAACACTACAATTTCATAAACCTTAGCCTTTTGTTTCCTTATACATATCATGTTGAGAAATATTGATTACGGATTACAATTTATACATAACAAAATAGATTACACATAGTAAAGTTAGATTTCAGATTTTAAATTCACATTTTAGCTTACAGGTTTCCATAAACAAATTACACTCGCTAAGAGAGGTCATTACATGCATAACTTCTTCTTACAGTCAATCGTACTCAATACAATTTCAATTAGTACGCAGCCACTTTTTTTTTTTCAAACTACTCAAATACAGTACTTTCTCCAAATCACAGATCTAAACATTGTCATGGTAAGGAAGACATAACTCTAGCTTAAAGTTAGAGTATCACATATAGTATTTCCTATCCCATGCTTAGAGTTTAATCAATTCACCAATTCACTTAGAGAGATGCTAAAAAGCCTAACTATATCGCCGTCATTTCTCACAGATGACTAAAAATCGACAACATACATTTTATTTAATCTTTGCATATAAGTCGTCTTACCGACCAGTTCGAACCCTTACCACGCTTCCGCTGTACAACTTTATTGATTAAATCCCATCTGCAGATCTTACCATGTTCTGCATAGCAATCAATCACAATATACACAAGAAATGTATAACAGACATGAATAATAACCATTGCGGTTAGTGTCATTACATATACCATTATCGTTGCTATCAATTCCTTTCATATGCATTAAGGATGTCATGCATGATGCCTACGTCTTTTCTAGACATCCTAAAGCTCAATGGAGTCGTGTGTGAGATAGCAACTCGTGCTCTGATGACACCTGTCACGCCCCAAACCCGCCTCTAAAAGTTTGGGCATGAACCATTCGAAAACGGACACTAAACCTGTTATACATATCATACGGGGCCTGAACGGAAGCATTTAATAATATAAAATACATAGAATAACATCCATTGAGCTATTACTAACATGCCAGGATCACATACACGTACTCAGCCCCTTTACCGAACGTATAACTAAAAATTATTAAAGAAAAGGGTTCATATACATACATTTTCACTTGGATAGACAATTAACCAAACTTTTAACAAAACTTTACAGAAATGCATGGGCTTGGTCTGGGTGCCTGGACACACTGAGGTTGACAAATGAAAGGCGAGCATCAAGGGTTAAGACTGACCTCCAAGGTGATCACCTACAGAACAGACATAACACAAAGTAAGCCAGGCTCAGTGAATAATAGTACATTAACAAAACGATGCTTAACTTGAAACATAACATATCAATGCATTTGAAATTGTAGAGTTCGCATAGTTAGTCTGATTCTGAACTACTTTCATAACGGCCTTAGGCCCAGTCTTGAAACATAATAGCTTGAAACATAATATCTTGGAACATAATGGCTTTAAGCCCTTGAACATCATAGCATTAAACTTTTAAACATGTTGGCAAATAGCCCTTGAACTTATGGCATGAAGCCCTTAAACGTGTTGGCATAAAGCCCTTGAAACATAGTGGCATAAAAGCCTTTGAAACATATGTATGTATGGACTCAAGAGGTGGCTCGTACGGATTCTAGAGGTGACTCGCATTGCCGCACTTAGTTCTGTACAGCACTTTGTTCCATACCAGAAATCATTAGGTCTTAAAGACCGATCAATTCATATCATGTTATAACATAGCATAAACGGAATGGATAAATAGCAACATATTCACACATATTCTTAATTACGCTTGAATCAGAAACAGAAATTAGAGTTCATGCTTGATCATAACCCACCCGTACAAGACCGTCGGTGGTACCATCCGTACAAGACCGTCGATGGCAAAACATATTTTGTAACATACTTGAACCATGGTATTATTACCCCCGGGCAAGGGCCATAAGACCACGGTATTATTACCCCCGGGTAAGGGCCTTGTGCTAAGGATGCCGGGAATACTTTTACATATATGGAGAATCATTCATTAATTCATAACGTGACATATCAGAAAATAGAGCATTTCTTGTCGTGTCATCTCATTACAGTACGCTTAATAAAGACAGAACAATTCACATTCTAACGTAGGTCACATAATGATGCCAAATCTTTGCATTCATGTCATAGATTCTTAACGACCTTGGGTCCATATGTAACACAACAGAATAATCTTAGTTTCGTACAGATACCTTGGTCTAAAGATGAATATAGTTCCATTTATTCGCTATTGACAGAACATAATGATTTTAAAGTCATACCGATGTATGCCATTCTTTCAGCGTTCATATTGACTTCTAATCGTCATAAATGTTCATGTATCACTTACGAGGAACAAAGCATTAGTGACAATAATTCGCAATGGTAAATAAAATGTACATTTCCGTACTATTACTCATAGTGCTACAATGGAGTGCTTGGTCCGCCCCTATAGCTGACCCTACACAATTCATGTAATTCAAACATAATTCATCATAGTTTATTATATTAGTCAACACAACATAATCCAGCAAAGTCAACACCAGTTAGTTCATTAACACCATTTGCAATTCAACATAATTCAAAATAAACCCTCGAATCTCATTTCAACATTCCAAAACCGAGTTCATATCATCCATGTCAGTCATAGATTATTTCCCCAATTTTCCCTTCACATTATAGCATGAATTACAATGTTCATAACGTAGTTCATTCGCAAATTTTAAACATAATTTTCAAACATTATTAAATTCCAATTAAACTTAAACACATATAATTCAATACCTCAATTTCATTATTCTACTTTCAATTTGAGCCAAATCATTGGTTATCATCATTAATCAACCAAGGGTATTAAAGAAAATTGGGGGTTTTCCTCTTTTCTTAGTTAAATCTTTAAATCAACAATTACTATTTATCAATATGCTAAAAACATTCAACATCCTTTGATAATTGGAGTGGAAACCCCATTTGTGAGTAAACAACAAGCCATTAATGTTTCTAACCCATAATCAACTCAAAATTCCAAAATGTCAACAAAATCCCAAAGTGTCAACAAAATCACTTTGAATCATAAACATTCAAGGCTAAGAGAACCCCCTACCTCAAGATTCAAGCAAGAAAAGCAAGCTTTGAGAAGAATCCTCCACAAATTCGAATTTCAATTGGTTGAAAATGTTGACCCTTTCTTGTTCTCCATCCTTGATGCAAGATCCATGGTGGATTTGTTGATAAAAGTGGAGGAAATCAAGGTTTTGGGAGCTAGGGTTTCGGACATGGAAGAGGGAAGAAGAAGAGAGGAAAAGAAAATGTAAGAAATGGTCCAAAAATCTCGTTTTTGAGCTGCTGCCCCGCACAGTGCCGCACATGCACCGCTATCCCCGCAAGTGCGGATCTGCATCCAGCACAGATATGAAAACTTCAAACGGGTATAACTCTCTCTTCGGGACTCCGTTCTAGGTCGTTCTTGTGTCCAAATTGAAGCCCCGGAAATAAGCTTTCCAATGGTTCTAACCTCACATTCAAATTCAAAGTGTGGAAAAAGAAAAGGGCAAATGTGTGACGGCTGATCGTAGAATAACTATCCGAATTATATTCTTTAGTCCAATCTTACTTTACCATCATGCCACCACCTCAATCAATACCCCAAAATAAGATAAGAACATTCTCAATTCCAATAGATATAGTTGAATTAAAACACATTAACCCCTACTTCCTCTACGCATTTTGGGGTCATTACATTGCTTGTCTTATTGCTGGGGTAGAAGTGTTGGAGGAGAAGGTTGACTCCTTCGAAGAAAGGGTGAGCGCGTCTCTCTCTGAGGTAGTTAGAGATGGTCCCACCGACCGGAAGGCCCTAGAGGCAAGGGTGGCTAGCTTAGAAGTGGAGTTGGAGTTGTGCAAGAAGGCCATAGTTGCTGGCAATGGAGGGAATTTAGCTCCAACCTGGAGGAAGGTTCGTGCGCCAAAACCTAAGAGCTATGACGGTGCTAGGGATGCCCGAGAGATTGATAATTTCATTTGGAACATGGAGCGGTACTTTGAGAACGTCAACATCGTGGATGAAGACGAGAAGGTTCAGACCGCTACCTTGTATCTGAAGGACACAGCAATGTTGTGGTGGAGGAGGCGGTATGCCGACATGGAGAAAGGGTTATGCAAGATAGAGACTTGGGCGGAGCTCAAGAGAGAATTGAAGAAGCACTTCTACCCTGTCAATGTCGAGTTCCAGGCGTACAGGAAGCTGCGCAAGCTAAGGCATGAGGGGACATTGTGGGACTATGTGAAGGAGTACTCTGCATTGCTATTGGAGATCCCCGACATGGTAGAGAAAGAGGTGCTGTATGGCTTCCTGGATGGTTTACAGCCTTGGGCAGCAAGAGAGTTGCAGAGTCAGGGAGTAAAAGACCTTGCAACTGCACTAGCGGAGGCAGAGAAGCTAGATGACTTCAAAGCGCTAGGGAAACCCAAGGGCAAAGGTGGGAGACAATCTCCACCAACCACCGATGATGAGCGCAGTGATGAAGGGTCCCCAAGGAGACGGGAACGGCGCAAGAATGGGCAACGCACCGGATCTCCAAGGAAGAAGCGTGTGGGTAAAGGGTGGCTTGAGTGTTTCCTATGCAACGAACCGCACGTGGTGAGGAACTGCCTGAAGAAGAAGGTGCTGAGTGCCATGAAGAAGAAAGTGGCGAAGGGCTCCGATAGTGAAAGCACTTCAGAGAAAGAAGCACAGCTAGGGAGCGTCCAACTTCTTGGGTCAATAACCAAGAAGAATGGGAAGATGCAAGCGCCGAGGAGCATCCAGAAGAAGGATGTGCTTTACGCAGAGGTGAAGGTTAATGGGACAACTTCACATGCGTTGGTGGATACAGGTGCCACTCAAAATTTTGTGAGCACTGTGGAGGCTAAGAGGCTGGGCTTGAAAGTGGAGGAAGACAAGGGTTGGTCCAAGCCAGTGAATGCGAAGGCCAAACCAATCCAAGGTCGGGTGAGAAGTGCTGACATGACCATTGGGAGTTGGACTGGACAGGTGGAGTTCACGGTCATTGAGATAGATGACCACCCCATGATCCTAGGGATGGATTTCATGAGGAAGAACAATGTGATACCAGTCTCGCACACTGCAACCATGTTGTTGTTTGTAGGAGATCGGCCATGTGAGGTCCTATTGGTGGCGAGGAGTCAGCTACTCAAAGACAAGGGGAAGGTACTTGCGGCAATGCAGCAGACTAAGCAGCATGGCCAGGGCAAGGACGAAGTGGCGAGCACCAGCAGCAGCGGACATAGATCATATCGAGACATGGTGGCTCGGTGTGCTTCTGCGTGACGAGGGCGTCACGTGATCGGGTGGGGGAGAGTGTCACACCCCGAGAATTTTGATGACATAAGGAGCAACATTTGAAGGGTGCTGAAGGTACTAGAAGGTTCCAGAAGGTATGAGAACGGGCTAGAGTATACTGGAAGGCTCTAGAACGTGGTGGAAGGGTCTGGAGTGGCCTAGAAGCTTCCGAAATGTGGAAGAACCTTAGAGTGTCCAGAGGAGTCTAGACGGGTCTGGAACATCCTAGAATATCTTGGAGAAGCCTACCATGTACTACACTGGTGTCGAGAATTCTAGAATGTAGCAGGAGGGGTAGTTGTCCTAGATACTTCTATGGTGGGTTCTAGATGAGAGTTTGTAGCCCTTGGATCAAAATGATCCTAGCCGTCCATTGAGGAGGAGGATGGGCATATAAGGGTTACGGGTCTCATTTTCTAGGCACCAATCTAGTCCAGGAGATCCAAGAGAGCTCTAAGAGTGAAGCACTTGTGAGTGTGAGAGCCTTGTAAAGCTTTGTACATGACTATACTTGTACAGTGAAACTTGTATAGTGAAGACATTCTTCCACCTAAACTTTGTGTACAAGTTAGCGTGGTTGAGTGGGGAAGGCTGACTTAGGTGCAATCAAGAGGGTTGATAAGCGTCTAAGGTTGCATGGGGGGTTTGGAAAATCCAAGGCTGTGACACTGGGTTGCGGCCTTGCCGGCTGCCTTGGCCGTGGCATGGTCTGCGGCTTGGGCTGCTGCCTTGCCAACTGCATTGGCTGTGTGGCCTGGGGTGCGGCCTTGCCAGCTGCCTTGGCTATGACCTTGTTATCATTAGACGTGCATCGGCTGTGGCCTTCGTTGCAGCCTTCGCTACAGCCTTGGCTACGGCCTTGGGTACATGGCTTGGACTGCAGCCTTGCCTGCTGCCTTGGCTGCGGCCTTGCATGCTGCCTGGGCTGCGGCCTTGGCAGCTGCCTTGCCCATGGCCTTGTTATCATTAGACGTGCGTTGCGTGCGAAGGCGTGCTAAGGCGTGCACGAACGTGCTCGCAACCCGCTCACCGCGGTCAAAAGAGCGTGCGCGCGTTATGCTCACAGGCCTTGCCTGCATGCTGACCATGGAATGTTGCGCAACGCTGTGGCGTGGCATGCTGGGCAACAAGGCGGTGACATGGCATGAGTGCCAAGGCTGTGGCATGGCATGCTGGGCAACACCGTGGCATTGAATGATGGCCAAGGCAGTGGCGTGGCCTGCTCGCCATGGCTGTGGCATGGCATGCTGGCCAAGGCCGAGGCACGGCATATGGGCCAAGTCTGCAGCATGGCACATCGGCCATGGCATGCTGGGCAAGGCAGTGGCATGGCATGCGTGCTAAGGCCGTGGCATGGCATGCGGGCCAAGGCCGTGGCATGGGATGCTGGCGAAGGCGGTGCCATGGCATTCATGCCAACGCCGTGCCATGGCTAACCAGCATTGGCAAGGCGACCAAGCCAGTGGCATGGCATGCTGACCTAGTCTGTGGCATGGCATGCCGGCTAAGGCATGCTGGGCAACGTTGTGGCACGGCATGCTAGCCAAGGCATGCTGGGCAACGCTGTGGCACTGCAATGCTCTGGCATGGTATGGTGGCCAAGGCTGTCATGGCATTCTGGCCAAGGCCGTGGCATGGCATGCTGGCTAGGGCTAAGCCATGGCAGGTCGGCCGTGGCATGCTGGGCAACGCTGTGGCATGGCGTGCTGGGCAACGCTGTGGCAAGGCATGATGGCTAACGCGATGGTAAGGCATACATGCCAAGGCGGTGGCATGGCATGCTGGCCAAGGCCGTGCCACGGCATGCCGGCCTTGGCATGCTGGGCAACGCCATGACATTGCATGCTGGCCAAGGCCGTGCCATGGCTTGCCAGCCTTGGTATGTCCGGCGACGCTATGGCACGGCATGCTGGCAAGGTGGTGACACGACATGCCAACGAAGGTGGTGGGATGGCATGCTAGCCAAGGCGATGGCACGACATGCTGGCCAAGGAAGTGGCATGGCATGCTGCTAGCCGTGGCATGCCATGGCATGCTAGACAAGGCTGTGGCATGGCATGCTGGCCAAGGCGATGGCACGACATGCTGGCCAAGGAAGTGGCATGCCATGCTGCTAGCCATGGCATGCCATGGCATCCTGGACAAGGCTGTGGCATGGCATGCTGGCCATGGCTTTGGCATGGCAAGTAAGCCATTGTCGTGGCATGGCCAAGGCCGAGGGACCGGAATTTCGTAAGGCAAAGCCAACCAAATGGTAATTACCCGAGGGATATGCTTTTCGCAAGGCATCTTCCACTAGGAAAGGGCAAGCAACTTGTAGGCACGTCAAAGAGAACCTAATGGCAATTACTCGAGGAACAAGAGGAATGCACTAGTGGAGTTCGCTGCACAGGCAGGGAGCCATCCAACTCGCACAAACCAATCACAACTCAAGCGCCATGACATACACTATGCACCAGTCCCCCAAAATGAATCACACACCCAAGGACTAAGAAGCCCGACGAACGTGCGAAAACATTTAGAGAAGCCGAGAAAGCACCGGTTAGCGTGAACGCAAATAACAAAGGCAGCGGGCAACTACCGAGAGACACACTTTTTGCAACAAGCATCCATCGGGAAAGCACAGGCAACACGTTCATAAGTCAAAGCCAAACAAATGGCAAACTTTCGAGGGACATGCATTTCGCAAGGCAACTTGTATGTAAGACAAAGCCAACCTAATGGCAATTACACAAGGGACATGGCATGCCTTAATGCTAGCCAAGGTCGTGGCATGCCATGCTTCTGGCCAAGGTCGTGGCATGCCATCCTGCTGGCCAAGGCCATGGCATGCCGTTCTTCGTGCCAAGGCAGTGGCATGGCATGCTGTTGGCCAAGGCCGTGGTATGGCATACTTTTGGCCAAGCCCGTTGCATGGCATGCTGCTGGCCAAGGCTGTGTCATGCCATGCTGCTGGCTAATGTCGTCGCATGCCATGTATGCTAACTAAGGTCGTGGCATACCATGCTGCTGGCCAAGGCCGTGGCATGGCATGCTGGCCAAGGCCTAGGAATGGCATGCTGCTGGCCAAGGCTGTGGCATGGCATGCTGGGCAAGGCCACCGCCACCACCGTGGGCCGCCACTCGACAACATCCCATGCTTGGCTATGGAGTTTCAATGCCAGAAGAAAAGCTATGGCATATGCCAAGCGCGCGCCTAGGCATAGGCATAGCCTGTGGCCTGGCCATGCTGTCCAGCCTTAAGCGAGGTGCCCCCCCCCCCCCTTATAGTAGCTTGTTAAGCCCTTTTCCATTTGGCAGGAGGAAACATCACCCATGCTCGAGGAGTCACAATGGGGTTTTTTTTAAAAGTAACGTTTTCTTTCACAAATTTTCAATCATAACTCAGAGAAAATAAATCAAGCCACCATAAAAAAAAAAATTTTAAAATTTGGCCACCGAAATATTTTATTTCAATTTATTTCAACTTTAATATTTAAAAAATAATGAAAATAAGTAAGATAAGGAAAAAAATGTAGATATTAATCCAATAATTAAAGGATGAGAAACTTATAATTATAGTAACTTTTACATATTTTTTTATTTATTTATTGTAGCATAGGTTGCGGCCTTGGCTGTGTAGCATGGGTTGCAGCCTGGACTGAGGCCTTGCCAGCTGCTTTGGCTGTGGCCTTGCCAGCAGCTTTGGCTTTGGCCTGGGCTGCAGCCTTGCCGGCTGCCTTGGCTGTGGCCTGGTCTGCAGCTTGGGCTGTGGCCTTGCAAACTACCTTGGCTGCATGACCTGGGCTGCGGCCTTGCCAGCTGCCTTGGCTGCGGCCTTGTTATCATTAGACGTGCGTTGGCTGCGGCCTTCGCTACTGTCTTGGCTGCGTGGCCTTGGCTGCGGCCTTGCATGCTGCCTGGGTTGCAGCCTTGGCAGCTGCCTTCCCCATGGCCTTGTTATCATTAGATGTGCATTGCGTGCGAAGGCGTGCTAGGGCGTGTGCGAATGTGCTCGCAACTCGCGCACCGTGGTCAAAAGAGCATGTGCGCGGTATGTTCACAAGCCTTGCCTGCATGCTGACCTTGGAATGCTACGCAACGCTGTGGCGTGGCATGCTGGGCAATGCTGTGGCGAGGCATGCTAGCCAAGGCGGTAGCAAGCCATGCGTGCCAAGGATGTGGCATGGTATGCTGGCTGAGGCATGGCATGCTGGCCAGGGCTGAGGCATGGCATACTGGTCATGGCATGCTAGGCAACACTGTGGCATGGCATACTGGGCAACGCACTGGCATGTCAAGGCAAGCAGGGTAGATCTTGCTGACCAAGTTCTACGCCAAGCACCTTGCAAGCGCCTTTACACTACGAGCAGCGAGGCAGGTAGGGTAGATCCCTATCGCATCTCCTGGGTTGGTCCTCGGGTATAATGCACAGGGGTACGCAGTACCACTCGTGGAGCTGGCTTCTCAGGAGGATGACAAGCACCCAGTTAGTGACAAGTGGTATCAGAGCCAGCCTAGGTACGCTGTGATGGGGACAGTATATGGGACTTACACCAAGCACCTTCATTGTGGGGTCCGCACCAAGGATGGTGTCCGCGTGGGGTGGGTTTCCCGAGGATAGGGGAACGGGCAAGCATGAAGGTAGGCTAGGTAATGTCCCCTTGACGAGGGCGTCAGGGACTGGCGGTGGTAGCATGTCACGTACCGACTCATTAGGGATGCGAGTTGTACGCCAAGCACCTTGCAAACACATTAACTTGTGAGCAGCAAGGCAGGCAGGGCTGATCCCTATCGTATCTCCTGGGTTGGTCCTCGGGCATAATGCACGGGGGTACGCAGTACCACTCGTGGAGACGGCTTCTGGAGAGGATGACAAGCGCCCAGTCCGTGACACTTGGCAGCTGCCTTGCCCTTGGCCTTGTTATCATTAGACGTGCGTTGCGTGCGAAGGCGTGCTTAGGCGTGCGCGAACGTGCTTGCAACCCGCGCACCGTGATCAAAAGAGCGTGCGCGCGGTATGGTCACAGGCCTTGTCTACATGCTGACCTTGGAATGTTGCGCAACACTGTGGCGTGGCATGCTGGGCAACACTGTGGCGAGGCATGCCAGCCAAGGCGGTGGCAAGGCATGCGTGCCAAGGTTGTGGCATGGCATGCTGGCCGAGCCTGTGCCATGGCATGGCCGTGACATTGCATGCTGGCCTAGGCCTTAGCATGGCATGACAACCTTCGCATACTGGGCAACGCTGTGGCATGGCATGTTGGCCAAGGCGGTGGCATGGCATGCTGGCCAAGACCGCCATGGCATGCCAGCCAAGGTGGTGGGATGGTATTCTGGCCAAGGCCGTGGCATGGAATGCTTGGTAACGCAGTGGTATGGCATGCTAGCCAGGCTAAGGCATGGTATGTCGGTCATAGCATGCTGGGCAACGCTGTGGCATGGCGTGCTGGGCAATGCTATGGCAAGGCATGATGGCTGAGGTAGTGGCAAGGCATGCGTGCCTGGCAGTGGCCTGGCATGCTGGCCAAGGCCGTGCCACGGCATGCCGTCCCTGGCATGCTGGGCAAAGCCATGGCTTGGCTTGCCGTCCTTGGCATGCTGGCCAAGGCGGTGGCATGGCATGCTGGCCAAGGCCGTCATGGCATGCTAGCGAAGGCGGTGGCATGGTATTCTGGCCAAAGCCGTGGCATGGCATGCTGGCAAGGCTAAGGCATGGCATGCCAGCCATGGCATGCTGGGCAACGCTGTGGCATGGCATGCTGGCCAATGCACTGGCACGATATGGTGCCATCATATGCGGGGTAACGCTATGGCATGGTGTGCCGAGGCGGTGGTAAGGCATGCGTGCCAAAGCGGTGGCAAGGCATGCGTGCCAAAGCGGTGGCATGGCATGCTGACCAAGGCCATGCCATGACATGCCGGTGCTGGCATGCTGGGCAACGCCGTGGCATGGCATGCCAGCCTGGGCTTACTGGGCAATGTTGTGGCATGGCATGCTAGCCAAGGCGGTGGCATGGCATTCTGGCCAAGGCGGTGGCATGGCATGCTGGCCAACGTAGTGGCATGGCATGATGGCCAAGGCTAAGGCATGGCATGTCAGCCATGGCATGCTGGGCAACACTGTGGCATGGCATACTGGCCAAGGCCATCATGGCATGCTCGCGAAGGTGGTGGCATGGCATTCTAGCTAAGGCCGTGGCATGGCATGCTGGCCAATGCAGTGGCGTGGCATGCTGGCCAGGGCTAAGGCATGGCATGCCGGCCATGGCATATTGGGCAACGCTATGGCATGGCATGCTGGCAAAGGCACTGGCACAGTCTGCTGCCATGGCATGCGAGGCAACACTGTGGCAGGGCGTGTTAGGCAACATTGTGGCAAGGTATGATGGCCGAGGCGGTGGCAAGGCATACGTACCAAGGCGGTGGCTTGGCATGCTGGCCAAGGCCATGCCATGGCATGCCGACCTTGGCATGCTGGCCAACGTCGTATCGTGGCATGCTGGCAAAGGCCGTGGCATGGCATGCCAGCCATGGCAAACTAGGCAACGCTGTGGCATGGCATCTTGGCCAAGGTCATCATGGCATGATAGCCAAGGCGGTGGCATAGCATTCTGGCCAAGGCCGTGGCATGGCATGCTGGCCAGGCCAATGGCATGTCATGCCGGTCACGGCATGGCATGCTGGGCAACACTGTTGCATGGCACGCTGTCCAGGACTAAGGCATGGCATGCCGGCCATGGCATGCTGGGCAACACTATGGCATGGCATGCTGGCCAAGGCATTGGCACGATATGCTGCCATGGAATGCGGGGCAACCCTGTGGCATGGCGTCCTGGGCAACGCTGTGGCAATACATAATTGCCGAGACGGTGGCAAGGCATGCGTGCCATGGTGGTGGCATGCCATGCTGGCCAAGGTCGTGCCACAACATGCCGTCCTTGTTATGCTGGGCAACGCCGTGACATTGCATGCTGGCCAAGGCCAGGGCATGGCATGCCAGCCAAGGCTGTGGCTTGGCATGCCAGCCTTCACATACTGGGCAATGCTGTGGCATGGCATGCTGGCCAAGGCCGTGGAATGGCATGCTGGCTAACGCAGTGGCATGGCATGCCGGCCATAGCAGGCTGGGCAACGTTGTTGCATGGCATGCTAGCCAAGGCACTGGCACGGTATGCTGCAATGGCATTCGGAGCAACGTTGTGGCATGGCGTGCTGGGCAATGTTGTGGCAAGGCATGTTGGCAAGGCAGTGGCAACGCATGCGTGCAAAGGCGATGGCATGGCATGCTGGCCAAGGCCGTGCCACGGCATGCCAGCCTCAGCATGCTGGGCAACGCCATGACATTGCATGCTGGCCAATGTCGTGGCATGGCATGAAAGCCTTCGCCTGCGGGGCAACGCTGTGGCATGGCATGCTGGCCAGGACTGTCATGGCATGCTAGCGAAGGCGGTGGCATGGCATTCTGGCCAAAGCTATGGCATGGCATGCTGGCCAACGCAGTGGCATGGCATGCTAGGCAACGTTGTGGCATGGCATGCTAGCCTTGTTGTCATTAGTCGTGCGTTGGTTGCGGCTTTCGCTACTGCCTTGTGTCACGGCCTTGGATTTTCCAAACCAACCGTGCGGCCTTAAATGCTTCTCAACCCTCTTGGTTGCACCTAAGTCAGCCTTCCCCACTCAACCACACTAACTCGAACACAAAGTTTAGGTGGAAGAATGTATTTCACTATACAAGTTCACTGTACAAGTATAGTCGTGTACAAAGCTTTACAAGGCTCTCACACTCGCACTCACAAGTGTTATACTCTTAGAGCTCTCTTGGATCTCCAGACCAGATCACTCGATCTCTAGGTATCTAGGTGCCTAGCAAATGAGACCCCTCGCCCTTATATAGCCATCCTCCTCCTCAATGGATGGCTAGGATCATTTTGATCCAAGGGCTACAAACTCACATCTAGAACCTTCCATAGAAATATGTAGGACAACTACCCCTCCTACTACATTCTAGAACTCTCTACACTAGTGTAGTACATGGTAGGCTTCTCCAGGATATTCTGGATGCTCTAGACCCATCCAGACTCTACTGGACACTCCAAAATTCTTCTACATTCCGGAATCTTCTAGGCCACTACAGACCCTTCCACCACGTTCTAGAGCCTTCCAGCATACTCTAGCTCGTTCTCTCACATTTCGGAGCCTTCCAGCGCCTTCAGCACCCTTCAAATGCTGCTTCTCATGTCACAGAAATTCTCAGGGTGTGACACTCTCCCCCACCCGATCCTGTGACGCCCTCGTCACGCAGAAGCATACCAAGCCACCACGTCTCGATACGATCTGTGTCCGCTGCTGCTGCTGGTGCTTGCCACTTCGTCCTTGCCCTGGCCACACTGCTTACCCTGCTGCATTGCCGCAAGTGACTTCTCCTTGTCTTCTTTCACTTTCAAGCCCAGCCTCTTAGACTCTCAAGTGCTCACAAAGTTATGTGTGGCACCTATATCCACCAACGCGTGTGAAGTTATCCCGTTAACCTTCACCTCAACGTAAAGTACATCCTTCTTCTGGATGCTCCTCGACGTTTCCATCTTCCCATTCTTCTTGGTTATCGACCCAAGAAGTTGGACGCTCCCCAGTTGTGCTTCCTTCTCTAAAGCGCTTTCACTCTCGGAGCCCTTCGCCACTTTCTTCTTCATGGCACTCAGCGTCATCTTCTTCGGGCAGTTCCTCACCATGTGCGGTCCGTTGCACAGGAAACACTCAAGCTGCCCTTCACGCTTCTTCTTCAGAGACCCAGTGTGTTGCCTATCCTTGCACCGCTCCCGTCTCTTGGTGGATTCCTCATCACTGCGCTCATCATCGGTGGTTGGTGCAGACTGTCTCCTACCTTTGCCCTTGGGTTTCCCTAGTGCTTTGAAGTCATCCAACTTCTCCGCCTCCGCTGGTGCAATTACAAGGTCTTTTACTCCCTGACTCTGTAACTCTCTCGCTGCCCAAGGCTGCAAACCATCCAGGAAGCCATTCAACGCCTCTTTCCCCGCCATGTCGGGGATCTCCAATAGTAGCGTGGAATACTCCTTCACATAGTCCCGCAATGTCCTCACATGCTTTAGCTTGCGCAGCTTCCTGTACGCCTGGAACTCGACATTAACAAGGTAGAAGTGCTTCTTCAGTTCTCTCTTGAGCTCTGCCCAAGTCTCTATCTTGCACAACCCCTTCTCCATGTTGGCGTACTGCCTCCTCCACCATAGCATCGCAGTGTCCTTTAGATATATGGTAGCAGTCTGCACCTTCTCGTCTTCATCCGCGATGTTGATGTTCTCAAAGTACCGCTCCATGTTCCAAATGAAATTGTCAATCTCTCGGGCATCCCTCGCACCATCATAGCACTTGGGTTCTGGCGTACGAACTTTCCGCTTCGTTGGAGCCGAACTTCCTCCATTGCCAGCGATGATGGCCTTCTTGCACAACTCTAACTCCACTTCCAAGCTAGCCACTCTCGCCTCTAGGGCCTTCCGTTCAGTGGGACTGTCTCTAGCTACCTCAGAGAGAGACGAGTTCACCCTTTCTTCGAAGGAGTCAACCTTCTCCTCCAACTCTTCCACCCTAGCAATAAGACTAGCAAAGTGAGTGAAAAATTCTCTTAAATGGGATGTGGGCTTACCAGGGCCAACTAAAGCTTCCGCCAGCCTAGTGAGCTGCTCTACCACATTCTACATCTTCCCCTCGAGTCGTGCCTCCAACGCTGCCATCGAGTCCTTTGTTGAGAGCTTCTTCACCTTGGGGACGTTAGCACCTTCGTCGCCTAATGTATCCATGTACACCTCCCTCGGTTACTTTCTCACGTAACCTTGCTCTGATACTAACTGTCACGACCTTGGGTTTTCCAAACCAACCTTGCGGCCTTAGATGCTTCTCAACCCTCTTGGTTGCACCTAAGTCAGCCTTCCCCACTCAACCACACTAACTCGAACACAAAGTTTAGGTGGAAGAATGTATTTCACTATACAAGTTCACTGTACAAGTATAGTCGTGTACAAAGCTTTACAAGGCTCTCACACTTGCACTCACAAGTGCTACACTCTTAGAGCTCTCTTGGATCTCCAGACTAGATCACACGATCTCCAGGTCTCTAGGTGCCTAGCAAATGAGACCCCTCGCCCTTATATAGCCATCCTCCTCCTCAAGGGATGGCTAAGATCACTTTGATCCAAGGGCTACAAACTCTCATCTAGAACCCTCCATAGAAATATCTAGGACAACTACCCCTCCAACTACATTCTACAACTCTCTACACTGGTGTAGTACATGGTAGGCTTCTCCAGGATATTCTAGGATGTTCCAAACCCATCCCGACTCTACTGGACACTCCAAGATTCTTCCATATTCTGGAATCTTCTAGGCCACTCCGGACCCTTCCACCAAGTTCTAGAGCCTTCAAGCATACTTTAGCTCGTTCTCTCACATTCTGGAACCTTCTAGCACCTTCAGCCCCCTTCAAATACTGCTCCTCGTGTCACAAAAATTCTCGAGGCGTGACACTTGGCTACGGCCATGGCTGCGTGGACTGGGCTGCGGCGTTACCTGTTGCCTTGGCTACGTGGCCTTGGCTGCGGCCTTGCATGCTGCCTGGGCTACGGCCTTGCCCGCTACCTTGCCCATGGCCTTGTTATCATTAAATGTGCGTTGCGTACGAAAGCATGCTAAGGCGTGCGTGAACGTGCTCGCAACCCGCGCACTGCGGTATGCTCAGAGGCCTTGCCTGCATGCTAACCTTGGAATGCTGCGCATCGCTGTGGCGTGGCATGCTGGGCAACACTGTGGCGAGGCATGCTAGCCAAGGCAGTGGCAAGGCATGCGTGCCAAGGCTGTGGCATGGTGTACTGGCTGAGGCTATGCCATGGCATGCTGGGCAACACCGTGGCATGGCATGCTAGCCAAGGCAGTGGCGTGGCTTGCTCGCCTTGTCTGTGGCATGGCATACTGGCCAAGGCCAGGACATGGCATGCGGGCCAAGTCCACGGCATGGCACACTGGCCATGGCATGCTGGGCAAGGCAGTGGAATGGCATGATGGCCGAGGGGGTGGCAAGTCATACGTGCCAAGGCGGTGGCATGGCATGCTATGCAAGGCTATGCCACGGCATGCCAACCATGGCATGCTAGGCAACGTCGTGACATTGCATGCTGGCCAAGGCCGTGGCATGGCTTGCCAGCCTTGGTATGCTGGGCAACGCTATGGCACGGCATGCTGGCAAAGGCGGTGGCATGGCATGCTGGCCAAGGCTGTCATGGCATGCCAACTTGTACACATTCAATAAATGCAAAAAAATAAGACTCAAGACCACCACCCTATCATGCATGATCAAGGGTGATGAAGACAAAGGAGATTGGCTCATTTCATCACTTTGAGTATGAAATGGACCAATCTACCTTGTGTTCAATATAACGTCCTATTGAACACATGCAATGCAAACACCACATGTTTATCTTGGCCATGTTTTACTTGTTCAATTCTTGTTTACTCATTTTACATTATCAATTAATCCTTTAACCGATTAAGTCCCATGTGAAAGTCCTCTAATGAGAGAGAGGTCAACCGAAGGATGGTTCAAGACATGAGAGAGTTCATGCCTTTGGCTGGGAGGAACCCTCAAAAGAGAGTTAAAGCCATTGAGCATAAATTCTATCTCAAGCTTAAACACAACCTAAGACTAACCAACCCTCAAAGCAAATCGAAAGTGAAGAAACGATGCAGATGGCATATATTTTAGTGCTGAAATGGCATGATAAATAATGCTACAACATGCAGGCAAGACATGCACAACATGTTAGGGGCGAAAGCATTGAAACTAGTGAAGGACACAACACTAGAGGCATACAACACAAAGCTCAAAAAGGACCAACAGTCCAAAACAGTCCTAAAACACCCTAAATATAGTTCTAAAACATGCTTGAAATAAGCTAAAAATAGCTATATTAAGAGGTCAAAACTATAGCACATGCTAGGGAATTTAGCAAAATTGCACTACAAGCATACAAAGCAAAGCTCGTGTGATCAAACCAGCTCAAAATAGAGCTTAATCATGCCAAGTCATTAGCTAAAACATGCTGAAATTGAAGCACAAGAGACAAGAAAAACATGCTCGCATGTTGGCTGACAAACAAGACACAAAGCACAACTCTCAAAAGTAATGAAAGAGTGAAATATGTGAGAGTGTGACAGAGGTATATGCTTAGAAATCACATGTAAAATGATGCTATATCGTGCAAATAACTCAAGCAAAGCATGCTAGGGGCCTTAAAACACAAAGCTAGGGAAGGCATTTGCACTATAGCTATACAATACAAGGCTCTTATGACAAAGCTCACTCAAAACAGAGTTAAAGCATGCCAAAACATTAGCAAAAATGTGCTGGAGTCAAGCTAACACAAGCTAGAATGATAGGCTAACTCATTAGGCATGCTAGGCTAGTAAGCAAGATTACACTTCAAGTGCAAGATGCAAGCAATAAGTGACCCAACCAGCCAAAAATAGATTTTAAACATGTTAAAATAAAGCCTAAAACATGCTTGAACTAAGCTAGAAAAATGTAGAAAAACATGCTCACATGTTAGGCCATCAACACATGCAAACAAAACAAAAGGAGGGGAGGCCACCCCCTCCTATTTTAGACCTCAAAACCAACTTTCTACCACTGAAATTCCCATGGAATTCATTGGTTAAAAGACCAAGAAAAGGTTGTTTTAAAAGGCTTTGAAAGATAGCACAAAACTTAACAAGCAAGCTATAAAAGAGGGTGGACCACCCCTAACTCCAAAAAGGCCTTAAACCATCATCTTTAGACCTTAAAAACAAAGGTTTTTGTAGTTGAAAACTAGGCCAAAAATAGCATGCAAAGGTGGCCAAACAAGTGTGCAAAAATAAGCTTAAAAGAGTAAAGTTATTACCTTTGAAGCAAAGCACACAACAGCCACTTTTCTGGGCTAAAACTAGCTTTGAGAGCTCAAACAAGACCTCCAAGAACCTCAGCTCCAAGATAAAGGTGTTTGGCTAAGGGTCTTAGTGTAAATGTGTATAGAATTCTCACTTTCAAGCACAAAATAAGAAGAGAGAGAGAGGATTCTAGAGACAGAGACAGAAATTTTGCTCACAAAATTCTGTAGAGAGAGAGGAATTTTTAGAGAGAGAGGCTCCCAAACTTGCTAACCTCCAATATGAGAGTTATGGCCTTCATATACAGCAAAATACAAGCCTTGGTCGAAAATATCTGAATACAGGACAACGGGAACAATGTGGGAACAACTGGAGGTAAATATCTGCAAAAAAAAAAAAAAAATTTTGACATCATTGGCCAGAAAGGGATCATTGATGGCCGACACTACAACATTTCTGGCCGGCAAGGACCATCAATGGCCGACACTGCATCATCCATGGTCGGTACCCTTCACTAGTGGCCGGCAGAGAAAATCTACTCTCGAGGTCCAACTTCAAATGGCCATAACTCCTTCATATGTACTCCTTTTCAAGTCATTATTGTGTCAAAATTGAAGCCCCGGAAGTAATCTTTCCAATGGCGAAAGCTTCACATCAAAATTTCAAGTGTGAAAAAAGTTATGCTCATTGTAGTGAAGCCTCTCAGTTTTGGTCCTACCTGGATTTATACCCAACTTCTTCTGCAACTTGGTTTCTTCTCTCGACTCCAATTTTCTTCAATTCCAAACCCCTAAATAAGGTGTTTCGAAGATTTTTTCAAAGAGTTTGTCTCTCTTCCATTTATTTCCACTTTTTCCTTGCTCGGTTTACTGAATAGCGTAACATTTAACGAAATGCGAGCCTCGGAACATCATAGAATCCTTTTTTCAAAATTTGTTTGAAAGAGAGGGTTTTAAGGTCTAAAATATTTTTGCTCAAAAGGCTTTGGTCCAAAAATGGGGTGTGAGGTTTGGGATTTAAAGCTCCTCTTGCCGAAGAAATCAACCTTTTTCACTGCACATCTTTCATCACCAATTAAACCATCAGTGGCGCCCAAGTCTTAAGGGCGGTCAAAAATGGGGTATCTACAGGCATGATCAGACTTGTCCAGAAGAGAGAGTAGAATACCCAGCTTCATTTCCAGTCTGAGGCTCACAGCTAGCCCGATATCCCAATGCATGGAGGACAAGGGAACTTCTGGCCCCTGCTCCAAATTTCAGTTGCGCCCTTTCTAGAGAATGCAAGGCTTGGCTTGAAGATGAGGCACAAACCAGACCTACTTTAGCACCCGAAGCTTCCACAAGCTCTGAGAGGGGAGGCAGTAACACCTGACCTAACTATGCCCCAAGTTTATTGCTTTAATCTGTACTTTCAAGTTTTCCTTTTGAATGTAATAAAAAGCAACTTCAGTTTGTATCAAGAGACGGAGAACTCTATATTGAAATTAATGAAATTGACGGTTATTGGTATTGAAAATTTTCTGTTTGGTCAAAAAAAAAATGGTCTAAGTCGTAAAAAGATTAATTTGAACAAAATCAACTTTTATTTAAACTTTCCAAAACCATTTTCGATATAGATAAAAACTGGACACACCTGAGATCTATCACTGAGATGTACAACCCCAAATCTAACAAACGAAAAAGTTGTCCCTTGTCTGAAAGGCACTGCACAGCAACAGAAAGTTTCCCCTTGTCTGAATGGCATCGCAGCACACTGTAACCAGTCCTCATAGTGAAAGTCACAATCGAACTCTCGGATACAGAGAAACAAAGATGACCAAAACAATCACATGGACACAGTTAATTTGGAGTCTTTTTCCCTTGTCGTGTCTTTTGTTTTGTTTACCTCAACTCTTGTTTTGAGTCTTTTTCGAGTGTTACTCGATGTGTTTAGGTTGTGTACCTTTTGTTGAGTCGTGGGGGCACTGTGTTCAGTCGTAGGCTCAATACCCAAAAAAATTGTTTGTGCTCAAAGTGCTGTGCCATTCTCCACATTTGTGCAAAGCAAGATTGGTTCTTTCAACAGCCGCAGGTTTTAGCCCAGGTCATGTCAGAACAGTAAAACCAGGACCTATCTGAAGCTATGGGTTCTGAATTGCGAAGTAGAAGAAAAATAAGGAAAGTTTGGAACATTAGAGTCTGTTATGACTCCTACAAACTCCGCCCTTCCATCCGCCGTGTGCAAATAAACAGAATACTAGGTTATGGGCTATGAGTTCAGAATGAGCAGTGTTAGAATGGGCTGTGTGTTCAGAATAAGCATTGCGTTGTATGAGTTGTGTGTATGAGCTGTGTGCCGAGTAAACCAAGCGCTGTGTTATGGGCTGTGTGTTCAGAATGAGCAGTGGGTTGTATAAGTTGTTTTGTCGTTAGCTGGTTCACTACCTGGTTATTACAATACAAGTGTTTGATTTTCAGACAAAAGCTCAATCTTATTTACATTGTTGTGTAATATGATGCGATGTGATGCGCTGCATGAAATGTGCAAATGTAACACCCTTTCAAACAAAAAGCTTGTTTCATTTCATCATCTTTTCAAGTACATAGCTTTGAAGAAAATAAAACCTGCCTGTGGCAATACAGTGTGCTCAAGCTACTAGCAAAAAGAAAAACTAAAACAAAAAGAAAAAAAGCAGCAAAAGTCTTGATCAACGTTAAGTGGTCTCAGGCATAAGAGTCTGTCCTCGTCCTCTTCCTGGACAAAGGTCCAGGAGCATCGTCGCCAGCTCCACCATCTGAGCCCGAGCCCAAGTCATCTCCAGTCTCATCCTCAGACGACTCTGCCTCCGCCTCTGTCTCGGACTCATCATCATCGGGAACCGGTGCCCGTGAGCTGCTCCTAACGTGAGTACGCCCCACTTTAGTGCGGGGATATACTGTGGTCCCCCTCCCTGCTCTCTCTGCTCCTCGGGCATGTGCAGATGGTCCTACTGGAGCACCTCCTGTAGCTGGAATCTGAAATGGGGCCTGAAAAGCACAAATGGCAAACGCATCAGTTATGCTACGTAAAGCAAAATATGAATACCGAGTACAGTGTATGAATGCTATGAGCAGTGTATCAGTGCAGAATGCAGTGTATGAGTACAGTGTATGAATGCTGTGAGCAGTGTATGAGTACAGAATGCAGTGTTTGAATACAGTGTATGAATGTCGTAAGCAACGCTATGAGCAGTATATGGGTTACAGTGCATCAGTGTCGTGGGTGCTATGTTTCGAGTGTCATGTCAATAGTTTGATGCATCAGATTATGTATGAAACAGATTAGGTAGAGTTTGAAACTGCAGTTGAAAGAATTTACCGGGATATTGTAGATGGTCAACAAGTCGAAGCACCGCTGCAGCATCCCTACCACTGAGGCAGTCAACTCTAGGGACTGGCGAGTGTACTCGACAGAAGCCTGCGAAAGTATTGAAGTCATTAGTATTCTGCGGGATATCAAATGAATCGAAATGACTGTACAAAATGTAAAGTTTAGTAGTGCATACCGGGGACGAGCCATAAACTCCGACAAGCTCAGAATCAGCCGAAGGAGGGGCAAAGGGAATCTGATAGGTCTACCCACCCTGCCCTCGGCATGTGATCGTAGTAGGTAGTGCTAGCCACTCAGCTCCCTGTCTCCTCTGAGACCAACTCCTGCCTCGAGCCGGAGGTACCCTCGGTGCCCTCGGTGCTCCTGCTCCAACCGCTGGCGCTGCAGGCCTCTCCCTCTCAGCTCGATGAGCACTACTCAGAGGCGGCATCAGATAGGCCTGGATAAACTCGGTGTAGTCTCCGTTGTCTATAAAGTGCTCATAACTCTGACCAATCGTATGGCGGGTCATCTCCGCTAAGGTGTATCTCTCGATGTACCTCGCGTGGGTAGGAGGAGGAGCCGGAACCCGCTGCTCGGGCACACCCAAGGTCAGTCGCAAGAAGCGCTCTCCAAAGTACCAAACCCAGTAGACCGGGCCCTCGAGCAGAATCCTGGACCGATCAGTCTCCTCAGCACCTGCGTATCGATCCCTCACTGCCTCAAGCAACACCGCCCATGGCTGCCAGGTGATCTGCAAACAAGATACGGTTTGTTGTCTATCTGTTATTTAAAGTACAATGCAAAGTGAAGCTTGAATAAACTCTAAAGTTGAACATACCTCTGCGGCGGTGATGGTGTCGAAGTAGCAGCGGAAGAACATGAAGGACTCCCATGGCCTCCGATCGCCTCTTGCGTCAAAGCGGTGAGAAAATGGAACGCCGAGGGGGACCTCCTCGTCTGGCACTGGGGCAAGCCTGGAGAAGTAGGCATACACCCACAACTATATAGTGTGACAGAACAGATATGAGCAGTACACAGATATGAGCAGTATACAGATAAAGCAGTATGCAGATAAAGCAGCATGTAGATGAAGCAGAAAGCGATATGTGTAGTGTATTGTGCAGTGTATGCAGTATACAGCCAGTGTAAAGCAGATTGCGTGTGCGCAGTGTATGTGGTGTATAGATAATGAAAAGTAGAATTGAAAAGAAAGAAAGGGAACATGTACCTCCCAAGCTCGCCAATAGCCTCCAAGCAACTGCCCGCTGAGGCGGGAGGATGAGCTCATATATCCGTAAAGAGTTGCCAAGCCTGCGCCACCCCAGTCATAGCGGCGGATCCGTGTCACGTCCACTAACGCACAGAGCAGATAGAGGGCAACGGTGTTCACCCGATCGGCAAAAAGCGTGGTCCCCAGCAGGAACATAATAAAACCACGAGCATACTGCTCCTCCTCCTCCCGAGTGGTAGGCGCCTGGATCCGGAAGTGGTCCTCGAACCATGAGTACCTCACGAACCCTGCTCGAGCAAGGGGTGGCTGAGTGCCAAGCAGGTACAGCTGAGCGGCATCCCACTCGTCCATGTCTGTATCAAAGGGGATCGGATCACCCCCCACTCCGATGCCTGTGAGCATGGAGAAGTCGAAGGGAGTCATCGTCATCTCCTCGGTGGCAGAAAGGTGGAAGGAGTCGGTGGCATCCCACCACTTCTCCACCAGAGCAGCAAGAAGGGGCCTGCTCGCAATGAGGCGCGAGAGTCCCATGCAGAAGGTCCCAAAACCGGCCTGACCAACAATCCGACGAACCGCCTCGGGTAGCTCCATGTACCAACCTCGGCCCACAACATTCCCATACCCCCGGAAGGCATAGGAATCTCCCTGTGATCAAAATAAACAGTTGCAAAGCAGTGTTACAGATATAGTGTTGAGTGCGTTCGGAATTGATGAAAATACAGCGTCTGTACACGTGTTCAGATTCAAACAGATATTGGGTGCGGGTGTGCTCGCAGTGAACTATAGCATATGATGTATCAGTATGTTTGAGTGGTTCCGTGAAAATACAGCGTATATACACGTGCTCAGATTCAAACAGATATCGGGTCCGGGTGTGCTCGCAGTGAACTACAGCATTTGGTGAATCAGTGTGTTTGAATTGTTCAGTTGAGAATGCAACGTGTGTACGTGTTCAGATTCAAACAGATATCGAGTGTGGGTGTGCTCACAGTGAACTATAGCATGTGATATATCAGTGCATCTGGGTCAAGCAATTAAAGAACAGAATCGACTAGCACAGTTATATGCTCTACATTGTGGAAAATAAGACAGAGGAGAGTGTACCTCAGAAGCGCCATATGACAGATGTGACTCTAGCTTGGGCAGTAGAAGCTCCAGTGGCGCGCCCCGCACATAGCTCCTGAAATGACGGAGGCTGTCAGGAGGAAGCACGTGTACCGCCGCCCTGTAGGTCGCCGGATCGAATGGTCGGACATAGACAGGTAGAAGCTCGACCTCCGGGTCTACGTCCATCTCCGAGGAACTCCCGCCCTGTGGAAGGTCATCTGCCATCTCAAGAAGAGTGCTAAAATGGCCGGAAGTGTGAAAATCGGGCAAGAATGCGAAAAGTCAACTGAAAAGTCAACCCCGAGAGGTTGAAAAATGGGCGGAAAGGTCGAAGCCCGAAAGAGGCACGAGAATCAAGGTAAACTCGGGGAAAACAAACCCCGAGTGGTGGAAATCGAGAAAAATGCACCGAAACCAAGATTTGTTTGTTCAAAACGTGCGAAACGAGGAGGTTTTCGCGAATCAAACGACGAAAAGGGCTCTAAAACCAAGGAAAATCACAGATTGAAGC
Source organism: Camellia granthamiana (assembly GCA_036172215.1). Lineage (NCBI taxonomy): Eukaryota > Viridiplantae > Streptophyta > Magnoliopsida > Ericales > Theaceae > Camellia > Camellia granthamiana. The sequence continues at coordinate 156,589,391 of CM069908.1, forward strand.
TTGGAAAATAACCTAGAGAGAGAGGGGAGAAGTTTTTGAGCTTGAGCAAGTGAGAAATATTGGGCTTAAGGCCCTATATTTAAAGACCCGTGGCCAAAAGGACAAAACTGCCCCGACACAGGCATTTTTGGCCGGTCGGCCACATTGTTAGCCGGTCAGCTAAATTGTTGGCCGATGGCCTTGTTTTACGGCCGGTAGATGGCCGGTGGTCTTCCCCGGTGGCCGGTGCATCTCTTACGCCCTTGTTTGGGTCATATATGTGGTTTGGGGCCTTCATTACTCAAGACAGTGCAAGGAATTGCATTTTTGAAGCTTAACAGGTCTCCGTTTTGACCTCGGACCGTGTTTTCTGTGTGCGATCCTCGAATACATGCAAGGTGTATTCTTTTCGTATCCTTTTTGTATCTTGCGAGGTTCGAAAACTACTTTAAATACGTTGCATTGTTATGCATGTCTGCATGCGTTGTAGCGCACACCATCTCTTGCATTGTTATGAATGTCTACATGTGTTGTAGCACACATCATCCCTTGCATTGTTATGTATGTCTACATGCGGTGTAGAGCACACCATCCCTTGCGTTGTTACACACTTTAACCTGCCTTATCGTACATTCCAATAACTTGTATTGTCATGCATTTCAATAATCATGCATTGTCACGCATCTCAACATCTCGCATCGTCATGCGCGTCTAACTTACATTGTCATGCATCTCAACATCTCGCATCATCATGCGCGTCTAACTTACATTGTCATGCATTTCAGTACATGCATTGTCATGCATTCATTTACCCTGCATTGTCGTGCATTCTTCACTTGCGTCGACACGCATGTTTCGCTTCCACCTGCATTGTCATGCATTCTTCACTTGCGTCGATACGCATGTTTCGCTTCCACCTGCAATGTCATGCATTCTTCACTTGCGTTGACACGCATGTTTCGCCTCCACCTACATTGTCATGCATTCTTCACTTGCGTCGACACGCATGTTTCGCTTCAACCTGCATTGTCATGCATTCTTCACTTGCGTCGACACGCATGTTTCGCCTCCACCTGTATTGTCGTGCATTCTTCACTTGCGTCGACACGCATGTTTCGCCTCCACCTGCATTGTCGTGCATTCTTCACTTGCGTCGACATGCATGTTTCGCTTCCACCTGCATTGTCTTGCATTCTTCACTTATGCCGACACGCATGTTTCGCGTCCACCTGCATTGTCATGCATTCTTCACTTGCGTCGACATGCATGTTTCGCCTCCACCTGCATTGTCGTGCATTCTTCACTTTCGTCGACACGCATGTTTCGCTTCCACCTGCATTGTCGTGCATTCTTCACTTTCGTCGACACGCATGTTTCGCTTCCACCTGCATTGTCGTGCATTCTTCACTTTCGTCGACACGCATGTTTCGCTTCCACCTGCATTGTCGTGCATTCTTCACTTGTGTCGACATGCATGTTTCGCCTCAACCTGCTGTAGACGTCCCCGAACATCTCGGGAGGAAATCCCATTTTGTTCATTTGGGCTCACTACAGTTCGGACTCAATGTCACGGTCATGTATCTAATCTCGTAGAGTGCAATGCAAGACTGATGAATCATCAAAGAGTCCAAATCTGACAAATCGTTTTTGGAAAACTGATTTTTGCAAAGAAGTGCCAAACATGGACTGCTTTGCCAGATACAGAGTCGCCACCTAAATATTTTATTTTGGGGAAATTTAGGAAACCCTGACTCGTTGCCTAAGGCCACGTGTTCATCATCACCAAAGTTGCCTCGGCTCGGGAACTTGGGTACGATTGGGGAAGGTCAGCTATGAGCACCCCCGCTCGCCCGATCAAAAGATCGGCCACTACTAAACATGATATCTCATTTTTGAAAACACATGCGTTCTTATTCCGGTTAATTAGCTAGAATTACTATATGATGCGCACAGCAAAACAAGTATAGACTAGATCGCCTAATTTGGAACAAAGCATTGCATATCTGTTTGTTTGGAAAATGGTTTGAATTTTGCTACTCGGAAGTAGGCTAAATCATGGATTTCAATGAATTATCCCAATTCAAGAAATCCAACATTCACCCACAGGCATTCTAGTAGTTTATATCACATAAGCAGTTAGCCTCATGGCAAGAATGCTATCATGGCAACACTCACACACATGCAAGATGCTAAAGCATAAACACTTACAATGTACTCCAAGCCAAAACAAAAACTAGTTAGTAATCAATGCATAATCCTCGTTCATGTTAAAATGGTTAATGCAACACATACATAATGCAACTAGAAATAGGCTCGGCTATTCTAATATGACATATGAGATGTAATTTAGATAACATGTATTCAACTTGGAATTGAAATACGATGCAGTTAGCATGATGCGCCGAGCCCGGTGCATTCAAGATAGATGGATGAATGCAAACATGCAGGGCATAAGTATGCTAATTGAAAATGACCTAAAACTAACCAATGAAAGTAGGTAAGTAAAAGGGAGAATGAAATGGAGGTTGGAAGACATGCACACACACACGCACACTCATTACAAAATTCGCCCTCTCGACGGAGGGTCTGAATAAATAATACATGCCTCCTAATTAACTAACTAACAAGCTAATTAATTATTACAAAACCAAATGAATAACTAGCTACAACTAATTATTACACAACTTAATTAATTAACAAACTAATTAAACTACAAATGAAGAACAACAAACAAGTAGGGAAAGCAGTAAACAATGTTGTTCCAGCTCTGTTGAAGAAGGAAGGTATGCATGCTCGCATTCGGTTTCTCGCCACGAAACGCCTTCCGTTTGCTCTCTAGAGGCCTTGTTTGCAGGGTGTCTTCCAGTGTTTGTTGCTGAAACTTACCAAAACACTGCTGGAGGGATACACTAATGGCCTGCCGGCCATGGGGGAACACTGCCGACCACCTGCCGGCCAGGGATGGCACACTACCGGCCAGGGATGAGAGGCTGCCGGCCATCAATAGTGCATCGTCGGCCACTGGTGTACTGTGACACCAGGCTGCAACAAAGCACAAAATAGAGGAAGGGGAGGGTCTCCCAAGGATGTGTATGCACTATGCCGCCCCATATCACCTCAAAACATCAAGGGAGAGGCATAGTCGGATCCACGACCATCAATCACGCATTTCGATGCATGATGGCCAAAGATCCAACTGCAAATCAATATGAAAATGAATGCACAAATAAATAAGTAAGGCCTAAAACTCTATCATGGATAGTTAAGAGCGTCGGCTACCGAGAATTGAGACACGTTTCATCACTTGAAGTATGAAACGCCCCTCGTTCCTCGTGCTCGGATTAACACTTAATCCAAACCATGCAACACATAAGCATGGCAAATATGCAATATGACTTAAGTATGCAAACATGCAATGCTATAACTCAAGCATGCAACAAGCATATGAACATGATGTGAGGTAACAACCTTGGACAACATGACAAAATGTAATATGAACATGCAAACATACAAGGCATGTAAAGGTAAACAAGTATGCCACGACATACTAAACGAAACAAGCATGCGACAACATGGTAAGATGGGCTTACACCAAAGATGGACAGCTCTCAACTAGGTCCAAATCAGTAGCCAAAGTGATGGAAGTAAGCCACCAAAACACACTCAATCATGCAAGATGCAAAAGGCTCATCAAAGAGGCCTAAAAGGGCAACTCTCAAAAGTGCTTAAGGAGTGACAAATGTGAAAGTGTAACAACACTAGATGCACTGAAATGAGATGATAAACGATGCCAAATCATTTAAACAACACAAAGATAACATGCATGAGCCAACAAAACACAAAGATTGCAAGGCCAATTACACTACAGCTATACAAAGCATGAAGGATATGGCAAGGGCAACCCAAAACAGTCCTAGTACATGTTAATATGAGACTAAAACATGCATGGAAGTAAGCCAAAACAAGCTAGCATATAATGCTAAAACATGGGACATGCAAGGCTACAAAAGAGGCAATGCACTACACCTATTGGAACCAATCATGGCATGATTTGGATAACATAAAAAAGAGTTACATTTATGGTATAACAAGACCAAAAATGCACTGAAATAATGAGCCAAAGGCTTAGGCTTAATGGCATGCACAAAAGTCCATTCTTGAGGCATAAAGCACAAGCTCTACAAAGTATTCAAAGCATGTCAAATGCGAGTGTATGACAACATTTCATGGACTGAAATAACATATGAAATGATGGCAAGGCATGGAAACATCACATGCATGGCATGGTAAGGGCCTCAAAACCCAAGACTAGCCTAAGCATTTACACTATAGCTATACAAAGCGTGAGTGATATGGCCATGGCAGCCTAAAACAGTCCAAGGACAGCCCAAAATAAGCATAAAATCATGTTAGAGTAAGGCCAAAATATGCTAGGATGATGAGTCAAAACATCATGCACAAAAGGCAAGTAAACAAGATTTGGTCTACACCTATGTGGAGCATGTGAAGCTAGTTTAGGGGATTTACACTACAAGTGTATCATGCAAGCATGGAGTGACAAAAGCAACCCAAAACAGATCTATGGCATGGTAAAACATCACCAAAAACCTACTGAAATGGACTCAACACAAGCTAAGCAAACATGCTACTTTGATGAGCTATGAATGGAGTTACACTACACATACAAGATGCATGCAAAATATGACCAAACCAGCCATGGACAGGGCCAAGGAAGGTCCTAGAAGTCCCAAAAAATGGCTTGAACTAAGCCTCAAAAATGTAGAGAGGCATGCTCCTTTGTAAGGCCAAAAAAGCAAGCAAGTAAAAACGAAAAGAGAGGGGGCCACCACCTCTGATTTGAGACCTCAAAACCACATCCCTACCACTGAAAATCCATTGGATTTCAGTGGTAGGAAGGCCAAACCAAGGCTAGCTCGGAGGCCTTAAGGCATGGCTTAAAACAAAGCCAAACAAAGCATGCAAGAGAGTTACACACCCCTAACAGCAAAAAGACCTTAAACAAACTTCAAAATCACTTAAATACAAGACTTTTTTTCAGTTATAAGCAAGGCCTAAATCAATATGCAAGAAGGGCCAAAATGAGGTACAAAAAAGTGCTAAAATGGGAAAAATACTCACCCTTGAAGACCAACTTCGAGATCAGCAACCTCAGGGGGTAAAAGCTCACTTTCAGACCTCAAGAAGACCTCCCAAGAACCTTGGTCCAATGGTGGTGGTGTATCTCTAAGTGTTGTAGTGTAAAAGTGCAAGGAAAATCAACTTCAAGGCACAAAACACCAACAATATAGAGAGAGAGAGAGAGAGAGAGAGAGAGAGAGAGAGAGAGAGAGAGAGATTTCTACTCAAAGTGGCTGAACCTCTGATATAGAGGGAGCTCTCGTGCTTATATAGAAGAGAGCAACAAGAAGCTTGTCAAACAAGCTTTGGCAAGGGCTTCATCCCTCCATACACGTGTATGGAGGGTAGACAACAAAAATCCAGCTGGCTCAAATATCTTGAGTAAAACTAGCTGAGACAGGGGGGTGCCAGCCATCAGTAGTGGCCAGCAGTGGCTCACTGATGGCCGACAGGCTTCATCAGTGGCCGGTTGGAACAAAGCCGTGGCCGGTAGTGCTAGACCATGGCCGACAGTGCACCAAGAAGGTCACTCTGAAAGGACCAAGTCAAGGTCCAAAAAAAGGGCAGAAAGGATACAGGGTCTAGAAAGCTCGAACCTGTGACGTTCCGCCGCGACAGTCGAGTACTCGGCGAGCAATCAAATTAGTTGTTGGGTGTACCTGCAAGCACAACCAAGTCTCAAGGACGGTCAAAAATGGGGTGTCTACAGTTGCCCCTCTTTGACAGAACTCAACAGTCACAAAGTGATGGGAGTGAGTGTCAAAGCCCAGAGACGATCCATTTTTGACAAGGCCGAAGACTTAGACAAAGCATACAAGCTACAGATAAAGATATTCGCCTGAAGGCAAGGGCAAAATGCAAAACCATGCACAAAGCCGAACATAACTTATAATTATGCAAAGAAAGCTATAATGAAGCATATCATGCAACAGTTTTAAGCAAGCATATACAAATCTAACTACATTTCATGCAGAAAGGATGTAAGAGAATTATTCAATTCTCGCTACGTCTCACACGGAGAACATAATACTTGTCCGGCTCGTCTGGTCGTGCCAGCCTCAAATGAACCATACATACAATATCGTGCCTGAAAGAGGAAGAAACTTAACAGGTACAATATTGTTAGCAACATGCATAACAATGCAAATTAAAACTGTGTGACAACGCGAGCGAAGTGAGAAAAACAATGCAACCTAAGGACGACGCATAACAATGCGGGTTGGATGCAAGACAATGCAACTTAAGTGTGATGCATAACAATGCGGGTATAAAATGCAAAATGATATGCAATATTACAAAACAATGTAATAATATATAATGTATTGAAACAATGCAAATGATATGCAATGTATTTGAGATGATCAAACCACAAGCAGTATAAAACCACACAAATATCATCAAGAGGATGGAGATATAAAATCCGTCTACCATAGAAAAGGTGCTGACACCCTCAAATCACAATCATGTAATAACCCAACCCTCGCATGTGTTCCTGATATATTTTCAGTCCCTCATTATGTTAACCGATTTCGGATCGGCCACCGACGGTCATGAACGGGTGTGCTTCGAATCCGGGGTGGTATTCTTTTGTTTTGTCGAGAATGTCATCTTTGTATCCGGTAGATGTTAGTAAACATCTTGAGAAGCTTTGATTTGGAATATGATTCTCCTTGTGTTACTGTATGTGAAGCATTACACGATAAAGCAAGTTTGAGGGACCAAACTTATTTAAGGGGGGAAGAGTGTAATAACCCAACCCTCGCATGTGTTGCCGATATATTTTCAGTCCCTCATTATACGTATTTATAAGCTTATTGTGAAATGTCACGTGGAATTAAGTTTAATTAAGTGAACCTTATGACTATGGATTCATATCTGTTGAATAAGGAGACATATCAGTCACAAATAAAATGTTTGGCTTAAGAATTGAAAGCCTTAAGAGCTTGATGATCTGGAATTTTTCCCTCCGCTCGAGTGGGGGAGTTGACGCTTGAGCAGAATTTTCGGGTTCTCAGCAATTTTGCAGACGGCTTGAGATTCTGAGGGTTGTAAATTTCTGATCGAGCCTAGAAATGGTCGCTTGAGCGGGAGGCTTTGTTGGTCCGTACGCTCGAGCGCAAGGTTGGCCGCTCGAGGGGGTCTCCTGGTTGAGTTTGAATTTCTGAGTCACGTGGGTTCGTCTTTGGCCTTTTTATTAGTATGTTTGGAACCTCCTCATTTTATTTTGGGGTGTTGCTTGAGGTGGTAATATGATGGTATAGTAAGATTGGACCAAAAACTTTAATTCGAATAATTCGTCAATGAGAAGCCGTCACTTTTTTGTCCTTTTCTTTTTCCACACTTTGAATTTGGATGTGCCGTTAGAACCATTGGAAAGCTTTTCTCCGGGGCTTCAATTTGACCACAAGAATGACGTAAAACGGAGTCCGGATGGGAGAATTATGCCTGTTTGAAGTTGTGAAATCTGTGCTGGGAGCAGGTACGCTTGAGTGGGAATAAGGACGCTCGAGCGGGTTTCGCGAGTACAGCAGCTTAAAAACGGGATTTTGAGATCACTTCTTACATTTTCTTTTTCCCTCTTCTCTCCTCTCTCCCTAGGTCTGAAAACCCTAGGGTTTTGATCCCAAATCCTCACCATTTCTCTATGTTTTGATCAAGATCTTCCACCGAGGAGTGAAGAAGGCATGAAGATCAACATTTTCCACCGATTGGAATTTTGAAATTATGGAGGAATCTCACCAAAGCTTGCTTGATTCTTGAGATATGGAATCTTGGGAGTTAATTAATGGGTTAAAATGGTGAATTATGAATCCTAGGTGTTTAATCAATGGAAAAATTGGAATAAAAAGTAGTGGGTTAATAAGTTTGATTTTCTTCTTGAAATTTCAATATTTTCTTGAAACCCTAGGTTGATTAATGATGATAACCAATGATTTGGCCCAAATTGAAGGTAGAATAGTGAAATTGAGATATTGAATTATATATGTACAAGTTTAATTGGAATTTGGAAATGTTTGAAAATTATGTTTAAAATTTGCGAATGAACTTTGTTATGAATGTTGTAATTCATGCTATAATCTAAAGGAGAAATTAGGGAAATAATTCATTAAGGACATGGATGACATGAACTCGGTTGTGGAATGTTGAAATGAGATTCAAGGATTTAGTTTGAATTATGTTGAATTGCAAATTGATGTATAATTTGGTATAAAGAGAATTAAACAAGTTAAGAATGAAATGATTATGTGTGATCCGATTTCTATGTGTATTATGAATTGTGTAGGGTCAGCTACAGGGGCGGACCAAGCATCTGAACACTGTGAGTAGTAGTACAAAAATGTACATTTTATCTACTGTTGATAATTATTGTCACCAATGCTCTGTTCTATGTAAGTGTTATACGAACATTTATGACAATTGGAAATCAATGTGAACTTACATGAACGCTGAAAGATTCGCGTACGTCGGTATGTGTAACAGGTCCGCGAGGGAACTCACGGGTTACAGTTCAGACTTGTTTGTGTCACGGTTCTTAATCTGAACCAAAGAGTCCAAATCCGGCAAATCGTTTTGAGAAAACAGATTTTTGAAAAGAACTGCCAAACATGGACTGCTTTGCCAGATACAGAGTCGCCACCTAAATATTTTTTATGGGGGAATTTAGGAAACCCTGACTCGGTGCCAAAGGCCACGTGTTCGTCATCACCAAAGTTGCCTCGGCCCGAGAACTTGGGTACGATCGGGGAAGGTCAGCTATGAGCACCCCCTCTCGCCCGATCCGAAGATCGGCCTCTACTAACCATGATATCCGATTTTGAAAACGTTATATGTTCTTATTCCGGTTATTAGCCTAGAATTACTATGTGATGCGCACAACACAAAAGTATAGACTAGATCGCCTAATTTGAAAACAGGCGTTGCATATCCGTTTGTTTTTGGAAAACGCTTTGGAATTTGCTACTCGCAAGTAGGCTAAAATACGGATTTCAATGAGTTATTCCAACTCAAACAATCCAGCCTTCACCCACAGGCATTCAGGCAGTTTATAACACATAAGCATCTAGCCACATGGTAAGCATGCTGTCATGTTAACATTCACACGCATGCGATATGCTAAAGCACATAAAAGCTTACCTAGTACTCCATGCCAAAACAGAAACTAGTTAGTGATCATGCATGATCCTAGTTCATGTTGAAAATGGCTAATGCATCACATACAGAATGTCACTAGAATAGGCTTGGCTAATCTAAGGATGGCATGTGAAATGCGCAAGTAGCATGTATTCAACTTAGATTTGAAATACGATGCAATTAGCATGATGCGCCGAGCCCGGTGCATGCAAGACTGATGAATGGTGCACGCATGCATAGCATAAGGTATGCTAAAGTAAACATGACCTAATACTAACCATCAAAGGTAAGTAAAAGGGAGAAAGAGATGGGGGTTGGAAGATATACACACACTCACCCACACTTATTACAAATTTGCCCTCGCTCGGAGGGACCGAATAATAATACAAACTGAATAAATAATTAACTGCCCTAGCTAATTAATTATTACAGACCAACTAAATTAATTAAGCAAATTAATTAATCTAATTTAAGCAATAAACGGCCCCAGGATGAAGGCCCAATGCAGTGCGCGCTCGGTTTTGCTCGGAAATCCGCCACCATGCACAAGATGCCTCTGTTTTCCCTGCTTTATTCCTCTAATGACTGCCAAAGTCTCAGGGTTTGCTCTCTGGATGCTGGGGAGTGCCACCGGCTGAAGGAGAACACCACCGGCCATGTAGAATGGTCACCGGCCATGAATTTGATCCATCGGCCAAAAATGTTGGCTGGTCGGCACTGGGGATGGCCGGCCGGACAAAAGTTCCTGCAAAAGCTGGTTTGACAGCAGCAGAGGGCAATACTTGGCATGGCAATGCATTTCAAGCAATGTATGCACCAATCACATCCCTTATCATGTTTATGACTCAAAGGGACATGAGCCTCGATTCTCGGACCACCAATCACGCATTTCCATGCATGATGGCCCAAAGAATCAAGTATGCATTTTCAATTTCAAATGAAATGCAATGCAAACAAACACAAGGAATCCTAACCTCTATCATACTCAATTCAAGAGGCAAGATGATGCATGCAAAATACAATGCAACCTAAGCATGTGAGCTAAGGATGCAACATGGGATTGCAATGAAGCATAAAGACATGCAAGGCATGAGACAATGCAACCAACAAGTGTGCAAGGCTAATGGAGGTATTCAAGCATGCAAACAAGCATGTGACTTCATTCAATCATGTGATTTCAATCATGCAACAACTCACCAATATGCTACAACATACAAGGAGTGCATGCAACAAACAAAAGGGATGGACTTAAACTAAATTAGGCAACTCTCAAGCAAGCCTAAAACAGTGGCCAAAGTACTCAAAATGAAGGACTAACACACACATATGTACATGTTAGTGGGCCACCACTTAAGCACAAAGAGGGACTCTCAAGTACACTTAAGAGAATGCAAACATGGATACATGGCATGCAAAGTAAGCTCTGAAATCATGTTAGAAATGGTGCCAAACCAAATGAACAAGGCAAGCCAAACATGCAACATGGTCCAAAGTCAAGGGCTAACAAGCCAAAATGCAAAGGGGCTATGCAAGGCAAGCCTTGGTCGACCAAAACAGTCAAGGACAGACCTTAAGCATGCCAAAACAAACACAAAAGCTTCACAAAGCTAGGCCTAAAACATGCTTGAACACGGGCTAAAGCTTAGATGCATGTTAAGGCAACAAAATGGCATTACAAGGTATGTATGCTAAACCAGCATGGTGTACCAAAACCAACATACAACAATGCTATATTATAACATAACAAGCATGAAAATCAGCTAAGGCATGGCCAACATGAACCTAAACTAGGTGCTTCCTCAAGAGGCAAAAAGTGCTCTTTTCAAGGACAACAAGGAGAGGGGGTGGCCCTCTCCTTCCTAGGACCTCAAGGCACGATCCTCACCTCTGAAATCCCTCAAGATTTCAGTGGTAAGGAGGCCCAAACACCATGGTCCCGGAGCTCACTGAAAATGGCACAAAACAAGGGCCAAACAAGGCTTAAGAGGGGTCAAACAACCTCAAACCACAAAATACTCTTAACAAACTATTTAGAGGCCTTAAAAATAGAACTTTTATTTATTATATACAAAGCCAAAAAACAGTTGCAAGGTAGGTAAAAGTAGTGTGCAAAAATGGAGAATAAAAGGGAAAAGTGATTACCCTTGTAGACCTTCTTCACAAATGAAGCTCCAACAGCTTCCTGAGCTCCAAACCAGCTCCAAAACTCTAAAAAACAACCCTCAAGGGCCTTAGCTCCAAGAAAAGGTGTGGTGGTGGGTGTTTGTGGGTAAATCTAAGCCTAAACACACACAAGAGAGAGATAGGGAGATAAGAGATGAGCAAACCCTAACCCTAGAACTCAAACCCTAAAAATGTTGCCAAAAAATGTCTAACCCTTATGCCAAGAGAAGAAGCCTCCTCTTATAGGCAATTCCCTCTTGTAAGGCTTCCAAAACAAGCCATCCAAGAGGGAAATCCCTCCATACACGTGTATGGAGGGGAACAGAGTGGGTGCCAGCTATCATAGCTGGCACAAAATATCTGCTAAAAGCAGATGAACAGTGGTCGGCCAGCCAAAAGTGATTTTGGCTAAAATTTGTGGCCGGTCGGCCAAAAATAGTGCCGGTCGGCCAAACATTTGGCCGATGGCAACAAAAGACAGCCGGTGGCCTCAAGCCATGGCCGGTTGTGTGTGGGGATGCCTTAAAAGGCATTCCCTGCCCCTCGAAGGCAAAAAACAAGTGTTTGGTGCCAAACCCATCAGAAAACAGTTAAGTCGAGAGGTCTTGAGGCAAGGCGTGTAGCCAAGACCTCCGGGAACTCAAGACGAACACAAACAAGGGTGATCACTTAGTGTTCAATCAGTGACGTCCAAGTGTTGAGGACGGTCAAAAATGGGTTGTCTACAGTTGCCCCTCTGTGACAGAACTCGAAAGTCATAACAATGACGGGAGTGAATGTCAAAGCCCAGAGATGACCCATTTTTGACAAGGCCGAAAACTTAGACAAACATGCAAGACAAACAAGATATGCGCCCGAAGGTAGGGGCAAAATGCAAAACAATGCACGAAGCTGTGCATAACTTATGATCACGCAAAGAAAGTTGTAACGAAGCACACATGCAACAGTTTTAAGCTAGCAGACACCAAACTACACTACAATGTAGAAAGAGTGCAAGAGAATTATGCAATTCTCGATACGTCTCACGCGGAGGATACGATACCTGTCCGGTTCGTCTGGTTCCACCAGCCGTAAATGAACCGTACATACAATATTGTGCCTGCAAAGAAAACAACTTAACAGGTACGATGTTATTAGCAACATGTATGACAATGCAAAAAATGAATGCAAAATGATATGCAATATATACAAAACAATGTATAAACAATGCAAACTATATGCAAAGCAATTGAATCATGAGCCAATCATGAGCGGTTCAAAACCACAAATATGTCAAATAGATTGATGGAGGTAACAAGTCCGTCTACCATAGAACGGTCCACTGAACTATGAGTAATGTAGACAGACACAAGAATGAGTATTGGGGGGAATGACATAAGTGGGGAAACGACCCGCTGGAGAAAGGACAATAATCCTAATGCCGGATGCAAAAATTACACTACAAAGTAATACATGCAATGGATATGCTGGGAAAATGGCAATGGATATGGCACGCGGGCCAAACCAAATCTTGCTTAGGCAAGGCATGTACGCATACAAGCTACGTCTAACATAGAACGGTCTACTGAACTATGCTTCGACACGAGAAGTATGGGCACATACCAGACCAAGCTCAACATGGAAAGGCGCAAGCCATAGGCGGAGGGGATGCAGTGAATGCATCCAAGCTACAATGCAATATCTACAAATATGCAATGGAATGAAATGGATGCAATGGATATGGCATGCGGGCCAAACCATATCTTGCCTAGGAAAGGCATGTACGCATACGAACCGCGTCTAACATAGAACGGTCTACTGAACTATGTTTCGACGTGAAAAGTATGGGCACATACCAGACCAAGCTCAACATGGAAAGGCGCAAGCCATGGATGGACGGTGATGCAGTGAATTCATCCAAACTACAATGCAATATCTACAAATATGCAATGGAATGCAATATTTACAGTGGAAATGCATAACAAATGCACTATTTTCTACGATGCATGACAATGCACTATATACCATGTATGCATGACAATGCACTATTTACAATGAATGCATTTCATATGCATGTTTGTTCTTTTTGTTTTTGTTGTTTTTTTTTGAAAATGCAAATGATGTGTGTTGCATGGAACGCGTGACAACGCAAGTCGCTTTGAAATGCAAGACAATGCATGGATTTTCTAATACGCGGCAACGTGCGGCTTGAAATGCATGACAATGCATGAACTGTGCGTATCAATGCACCGAAGGTCTTGCACCTTCCAAGGATTTAAGGTCTCCTAGACCGTGTTACTTGGGAAATGCATAACAATGCAAGTGAACTTGAAATGCGCAGCAACGTGTGGCTTAAGATATACATGACCATGCAAGTTGGTGCAAGTGTGAAACAACACACGTCTAATGCATGTGAACCCGAATGCGCAGCCATGCGGGTCGTTTGAAATGCATGACAATGCAACCGAGCGGGTTTAAGGTCTCGCCAGACCGAGCGTATTTAAGGTCTCGCCAGACCCAACAATGGAATGGTGTGATGCACAACATAACGAGATTGAATGCATGCCAAATGCAATGAGATGCGCAAAACGGCGCGATGTAATGCACCAAACAGTGCGATGAATGCATGCAACGCACATGGGGCGACTTACGAATCTTGTAAAAGACAAAAGGAAACAAAAGGATACACCTTGCATGAATTCGAATGCTACGCACAGAAGACATGGTCCGGGGTCAAAACGGAGGCTGGCTGAGCTTCGAAAATGCACTGTTCTTGCCCTATCTTGAGCAATGAAGGCCCCAAACTACACATCTGACCAAAACAAGGTTGTAGGAGGCTCACCGGCCGGAAGAGGAAGCCACCGGCTGTCCATCGGCCATCAATACATTCCACCGGCCAAAATTTTAGCCGACCAGCCAAAAGTTACTGAGTCGGGACAGTTTGGTCCTTTCACCCTGGGTCTTTTAAAATAGGTTTTCAAACCCTATTTCTTTCATTTCTCTTAGGCCGAAAATAGTTCCTTCTTCTCTCTAGAGCATTTTTCTCTCCTCATTTCTCCGTTTCCTTGCGTTTCACGCCCGTTTCGTCGTTCGATTCGCGTATATCTTCGCGTTCCGAACATTTTTATCCGAATATTTCTTCATTTCGGTGCTTGCTTTGCTATTTCCACCTTTTGAGGTTTGTCCCCCTCGAGTTTCTCTCGATTTTCGTGCCTTTTCACTTCCCGGCTTTTCCGGTCACTTTTCGCCCTCCCGAGGGTTGACTTTTCATTGACTTTTCGCATTCTAGCCCTATTTTCATTTTCCCGGCCATTCTCTCATCACTTCTGACATGGCGGACGACCTTCCACAGGCGGGACTCCCCCGGATCACGAGATGGACCCTAGGGCAGAGCTCTTACCTTTGAGCGTCCGCCCATTTGACCCGGCGACCTACCGGCCGGCGATCCACGTCCTGCCTCCTGATGGACTTCGTCAGTTCAAGAGTTTCGATCGGAGCGTGCCACAGGACCTGCTTCTGCGCGAGTCAGCATCTCATGTATCCTTCGGCGCTTCTGAGGTATAGTTTCTTCTCTTTGTTGCTTTCCGCATTGTGGAACATTTAACTGCCATAGTTAATTATTTCTTTAACTGCTTAGCCCGAATACACTGATGCACTGTATATCGTAGTTGACTGTAATCATACTTGCAACTGATATCTATTTAAGACTGAACACACGCACACACACTGCACTTGCCCTGAACCACTCAAACACACTGACACATCAGTCACCGTAGTTCACTACAAGCACACCGGTACCCGATATCTGTTTGAATCTGAAAATACATGCACGCATGCTATATTTGCACCGAAACACGCTGACGCATCACACGTTGTAGTTTACTGTAAGCACACCGGCACCCGGTATCTGTTTGAATCTGAAAATATGCACACATGCTGTATTTTCCTCAATTCTGCATGTCTTACAAAACTGGTATATTTAGCATTGCTTCGCCATGATTTGCTTTTGAACAGGGAGATTCCCATACCGTCTGTGGGTATGGGAACGTTACTGCCAGAGATTGGTACATGGAGCTGCCGGACGCCGTTCGTCACATTGTGGACCAGGCCGGCTTCGGCGCATTCTGCAGGGGACTTCCCCGTCTTATCGCATGCAGACCTCTCCTTGCTGCTCCAGTGGAAAGATGGTGGGACACCACCGACTCGTTCCACCTTTCTGCTGCCGGGGAGATGACGATGTGTAATAGCCCGACCCTCGTACATGAATCTGGTATCTTTTCAGTTCTCGATTCTGTATTTTTGAAGGCATATTATGACATCCTATGTGAAATTACATGAAATTAAACAAAACTTAGAGAAAATGGATTTCTATCTGTTGGTTTGAAACATCATCTGTTGCAATTAACTTATTTGGATCTGAAATTGGGTGCCTTAGAGGCTTAATTTTCATAAAATGATTTGATATTTAAAATCTGCATAATTTTTAAGCTCTAATGGGATTTTCTGTGAAATTTCAATTTCGGATGCTTAAACGATTGAATTTCGTCTTATTCTCTTTTCTTAACAAATGGATATATATCAACCTTGAGATCTTTTGGGGGGGGGGGGGGGGGCTTAAAAATATCTCTTGTAAGTCACTTAGAAGGGAAAAAAAAAACGTGGGAGTTGGAGAGAAACTCTCCAAGAGAAGAGTTTGGGAAATTTTTGAAGAATTACTTAGATCAAGCTCAAGGTATGGAAATTTCTTGACCTTGTCTCACTCTCTCTGCATCTTGGTTGGAATTCTTCTTTGTTTTGGGAAGTTATGGTAGAAGTAAGGGTTTTATGAGATAACCCATGTTGCTAAATCAAATTGAGCTATAGAAGGAAATCTATCTCTTATTTCTTTGTTCTATCATGAGAATATTCAATTATGTGTTTGGATTGGAAGTTTAGACAGTTCTTTATGCATGTATTTTGTAAACCTCAAAACATGGGAAGTTTGGGAAGATCATGGTTGGTTTGATTATGAAATTAAATGTTGTTGAACTCAATTTTGTTGGAAGATCTAATTTATATGGAATTATCATGTGTTTGAATGATTTTGGAACTATTGTAACTCTTGTTCATGCTCATAAAGAGAGATTGAAGTTTTGGATACCAGGTTGAAACCCAAATTCGAAGTTCAGAATTTCGTAATTTTGCTTGGTCCGCTCGAGCGTAGGAAATCCCGCTCGAGCGGGAAAATCGACCTTCCAGCAGTTTGGTGGATTTTACAGTCCGCTCGAGCGGCCAAAGTGGCGCTCGAGCGGGGAGGCTTAATTTTAGAAAAATGAAATATGTTGTTCAGCTTTGCGTGCTTGATTCTTTAGAATATTTTCTGATGCTTTCAAGGTGATTATAAATTCGTATGAAGTGTAATGACTCAGGGAATGGTTTCTCAATGATTTAAGAGAAAGAGGAATTAATTTACAAGTTATGATTGTGTGCAGGGCACACTCCGGAAGGAATTAGCACGCCATTACAACACTGTGAGTAATAATATGAAGATGTACGTTTTATTTATCATAGATAGTTATTATCACTAATGCTCTGTTTCGTGTAAGTGTTATACGAATGCTCGTGACGGGTGAGAGTCAATGTGAGCGTTGAAAGAGTACGTACATCGGTATGACTTTGGAATCCTCCGGTTCTGTTTATAACACATTTTAACCTCTGTCAGTTATCAGCAAACTGTATAGTTTCTTAATGAATCAAGATTATTTTGTATATGACACCTGAACTTGAGATCATTCAGATCCTACGCATATTCTGCTATCTGCAAGTTAGTGGCATTAAATTGTGATGAACAAGAGTAATGTGAGTAATAGTACTGCAATGACTCTTTACTCAATCTATTATGTATTGACGTTATGAATTAATATGAAATGATGGATAAGTGAATCATTATGAATTGTGGAAACATCAAAAAGGTTGTGAAGTTATGCACGTCATATGTGAAATTTTGTGAACCTTTGGACTGCACCAAGGAAATTATGAATTTGTGAACCAATGTGGCCTAGTGCCGTTTGTGAACCAATGTGGCCTAGTGCCGTTTGTGAACCAATGTGGCCTAGTGCCGTTTGTGAACCAATGTGGCCTAGTGCTGTTTGTGAACCAATGTGGCCTAGTGCCGTTTGTGAACCAATGTGGCCTAGAGCCGTTTGTGAACCAATGTGGCCTAGAGCCATTTGTGAACCAATGTGGCCTAGAGCCATTTGTGAACCAATGTGGCCTAGAGCCATTTGTGAATCCATGTGGCTTAGAACCATTTGTGAACCAATGTGGCCTAGAGCCATTTGTGAATCAATGGGGCCACGAGCCTTTTTGTGAAACTATGTGACCAAGGGTCATTTGTGAACGACGATATTATGACGATATTATGAGGCCAAGGGCCGATGTGTGATATATGAACTTATGAATTGTGGAACTTGTGAAACAAGAAGGGCCAAAGCCAATGTGATAACTTGTCAGTTTATGAAACCGATGATTCTTTGTGAATATGTGAATTCTTTAGGCCAAGGGCCAAAGTATGAAATTGTGAATCGACTAAGTTGTCCAACAAAGCTATACAGAAACGGACTGATTACACGATTACGGCATTCATTATGTTCTACATGCATGCAAGTGCTATTATTCACTGAGCTTGTCTCACTCTATTGTTTTGTCTGTTCTGTAGGGAAGCCGATTTGGATGTCAGCCCAACATCGTTATCATCCACCTTTTGTCATCCTAGGGACAACCAGGCACTTGAAGAAACCCTTGTATGCTAAGGCAGTTTTGTTAGACTCTGTCGTTTTGTATTAATGTTTTGTTGGTCTGAATTTTGCACCTCATATTTTTGTGTATGCCATTCTCTGGACTGGCCTTGTAAATGTGTATGGAGCTTAATTCCAGATGCAAGTGCACTATATGTTTAATTCTAAATAGTCATGGTCCTGGCATATTATAGTAGCTCAATGGACGCATCTGCAAATTATGTTATTATTGCTTTCGCGCAGGCCCCAAATATCTTTCGTAATAGCTTATCTTGTCTATTTCTGACATAGGTCATACCCAAACTTTTAGGGGCAAGTTTGGGGCATGACAAGTGGTGTCAGAGCACGAGTTGCTATCTCACACACGGATCCATTGAGCTTTAGGATGTCTAGAAAAGCTTTAGGCATCTTGCATGACATCCAGAAAATGTATGACAGACCGATAGCAACGTTAAGAATACTCTGATAAGTCTAACAGTTTTGAATTATGTCTACTGTATAATGATTGTTGTGCAGAATATGGGGAATTCTACCTCCGCTGGGTTGGAAAAAAAATTGTTGGTAGACTGTATAAGCAAGCAGGTGGAACTGGATCAACAAAGTTGCCGGTAGAAGTGGGGTAAGAACTCGAGTTGACTGGTAAGATAATTTATGTGTCCATGATGAAGTGCAATTTTATGTTATTGATTGTTATTGATGGCTTGATCGATATTTGTAGGAAATGATAGCAAATGATTGTGCTTTTTAGCATCTGTTTAGCTGAATGGCTCACACCTTAAATATGGAATATTCCTACGACTTAGTGATTAAACCAGATAATATATACAATATGTGCATTTCGCAATATAGTCACGTTCACCGTATTATAGCAATGTTCAAACCTGCGGGGTGCTTGTAATTAGACTTTCTGACAGGAATAAGTTTTGCATGACGTTTTGTAGTGTGTTGAGAAAAACTGGCTGTAATAAGAGGTTAGGTACATAGAGACTCTAATAATTGTGTAAGGAAATAAGTGATGCTACCCTGTTCTCTACTGATAGTTATCCGAAATCAGAGAATGACAGACATATTAGTTGTGTTTGGACATGTGAAGATTGACCTTGAACTGATTTGATCAAGTACTACGACTTCTGATTTTGGAATAAGATATAAATACGATAAATTGGTGAGCCGACATATTTATTCTTAATGTTGATGGGGACTGAAAAGTTGAAATCTATAAATTAGTTTTGTTATGACTGATCGATAATCTGTGACCAAGATTTCTTATAAAGAATGATTGAACGACATGGGGAATCTTACCCACATTAACTCCTATTTATATATGTTCACGGTTTAAGATTGTGAAAGTCTTCAAGTGCAAACCGTTCTGCATGACAATGTGAATTCGGACAGAAACAAATGGAATTGGGAATATGCTATGTTAATGATTTTTGTTTTAGACTCGAACGATATTTAATATAGATTACCATTGCTTTACGATAAAATATTATTGTCTGTTTGGTTTCAACATTTCTGACTGTGTTAACTATGAATGCGGCATGCTTAATGGGGATTCATGATTTTATAAATGGATCTAATAGTACCTATGTACGAAAAGTAACTGGATACACTGCTTATAAGACTAACAAAACTGCATGTTGGATTGTAACTCTGTATGATTTTAGACTCCTTCTGTTGTGTCACTAATGAATAAAAACCGTCTACTATTCTTAAGCGAACGAAGTTGTATCTTAACGGATAAATGGAGTAATATTCATCTATAAATTAGGGAATCTGTGTGAAGTTGAGATTATTCTGTTGTGTTACGTAGGGACCCGAGCTGTTTAAATTTACGACATGAAGGCAAAAGTTTGACTCATTAGAATGTGAATTGTTTATTTTGTTAAGCGTATTCTCATGACATGATATGATAAGAAATATTCTATCATCTGATACGTTATGTTCAAATCTGTTTGTTATGCATAATTTGTGATCTGGTCCCTACTTAGTTTATGTCGAACCTGTAATCTGCCATTGGGACTTCTTATAAGGAGGAGTTGAATAACATAAGGAACCCCGCCTATCATCCGTGTCTGTCCATATGATACTTGTAAAGCAACAGCTAATCACCAAGTAATTGATCGGTAATGTGATAGGTTACTGTAAGACTTAGCATCCTATCTCTAAGAATAAGAATAAGAAAACACGTCTGTGATAAAATTTTGTGTGAATATTGCAATTTGTCAAGCCAACCCCTCTGTTGTATTTGACGGCAATAAGACAAGCTGTTCTGAGTGTCACTATGAGGTTTAACGAGAATAAGTGATTGAGTCTACATACGGAGAATACCTAGATACTTTGCTTACGTTGTAAAGCTAAACTGCATAACTGGGTTGTGATTTATGTATAGTTGTTTGGGGATTACTATTGTGGCTGCGGACCAATGTAGTTGCTTGTATGCACTATAAAAAATATATATATATATATAAACCCTGGAGAGATAATGGAAAAGGGAAGAAAAGAGAAACGGCGATTGTCATAATTCTATTTGTTACTTAGAGATGCATTCATGAAATATGTCCTAGTGTTATGATGATAAATCTGCATGAAGTCATGTAAGTGTTAGCCTAATCGTTGACCGGGGTATGGTTTTCCTTGTAATTTGACACTTACCAGTAATGCTATCAAAAACTCACAATGTGTATCGGAATTTCTTGTTTTTGTTTTTGTTGTTGTGCTAACTTTTGGTTTTAACGATGTGTCGTTTTTAAAGATTTGCTAAAGATCATTGCACGTAATTCTAAACCAATATAATGGTATGCTTTTGGAATATTAGTGAACATTGAAGACTGTGAGGCTAATGAATATACTTAAACGGCTCCTTTATAACGGCTAAAATGAATTATACATGTTTAGGTAGCGCCCTGCTGGGTACACTTTGGTACCTGATTGAATTATACCTGATCCGATTTGACTCTAACCACGTAATTACACAAAAAATAAATAAATAAATAAATAAATAAATAATAATAAAAATAATGTATGCTACGGAAATCTGATTTATGTGACTCATGTGTTGAAGGTAAACGATATTTATTATGTTATGTATTTGGAAATTGTATGCTTCTATCCGTGAAAATTACTTGTATCAAACTTATGGATGTGATTCGATATCCTGCCTATTGGCGATTATATACCTATAATGCCCTGTTATGGATTTGTGTAATCTTGTCTTGCGTTATTCTGTTTTACGTGCCCACTGCATATTAATTCGATTGGTTAAACAAAACAGTAAGATATTGATTGTGATGACACCTTCTGAATGATTATGGTAAGGATCAGAGTAATCTATGAATTGTTTGAATTGCAACATTATGGAAACTTTTATAAGAGAAATAGAAACTGGAGGGAGACTACGATTTCTACCTTGTTATACGTTGAAACAAGTTTGGAGGACCAAACTTAATTAAGGGGGGGAGAGTGTAATAGCCCGACCCTCGTACATGAATCTGGTATCTTTTCAGTTCTCGATTCTGTATTTTTGAAGGCATATTATGACATCCTATGTGAAATTACATGGAATTAAACGAAACTTAGAGAAAATGGATTTCTATCTGTTGGTTTGAAACATTATCTGTTGCAATTAACTTATTTGGATCTGAAATTGGGTGCCTTAGAGGCTTAATTTTCAGAAAATGATTTGATATTTAGAATCTGCATAATTTTTAAGCTCTAATGGGATTTTCTGTGAAATTTCAATTTCGGATGCTTAAACGATTGAATTTTGTCTTATTCTCTTTTCTTAACAAATGGATATATATCAACCTTGAGATCGTTTGGGGGGGGGGGCTTAAAAATATCTCTTGTAAGTCACTTAGAAGGGAAAAAAAAAACGTGGGAGTTGGAGAGAAACTCTCCAAGAGAAGAGTTTGGGAAATTTGTGAAGAATTACTTAGATCAAGCTCAAGGTATGGAAATTTCTTGACCTTGTCTCACTCTCTCTGCATCTTGGTTGGAATTCTTCTTTGTTTTGGGAAGTTATGGTAGAAGTAAGGGTTTTATGAGATAACCCATGTTGCTAAATCAAATTGAGCTATAGAAGGAAATCTATCTCTTATTTCTTTGTTCTATCATGAGAATATTCAATTATGTGTTTGGATTGGAAGTTTAGACAGTTCTTTATGCATGTATTTTGTAAACCTCAAAACATGGGAAGTTTGAGAAGATCATGGTTGGTTTGATTATGAAATTAAATGTTGTTGAACTCAATTTTGTTGGAAGATCTAATTTATATGGAATTATCATGTGTTTGAATGATTTTGGAACTATTGTAACTCTTGTTCATGCTCATAAAGAGAGATTGAAGTTTTGGATACCAGGTTGAAACCCAAATTCGAAGTTCAGAATTTCGTAATTTTGCTTGGTCCGCTCGAGCGTAGGAAATCCCGCTCGAGCGGAAAAATCGACCTTCCAGCAGTTTGGTGGATTTTACAGTCCGCTCGAGCGGCCAAAGTGGCGCTCGAGCGGGGAGGCTTAATTTTAGAAAAATGAAATATGTTGTTCAGCTTTGCGTACTTGATTCTTTAGAATATTTTCTAATGCTTTTAAGGTGATTATAAATTCGTATGAAGTGTAATGACTCAGGGAATGGTTTCTCAATGATTTAAGAGAAAGAGGAATTAATTTACAAGTTATGATTGTGTGCAGGGCACACTCCGGAAGGAATTAGCACGCCACTACAACACTGTGAGTAATAATATGAAGATGTATGTTTTATTTATCATAGATAGTTATTATCACTAATGCTCTGTTTCGTGTAACTGTTATACGAATGCTCGTGACGGGTGAGAGTCAATGTGAGCGTTGAAAGAGTACGTACATCGGTATGACTTTGGAATCCTCCGGTTCTGTTTATAACACATTTTAACCTCTGTCAGTTATCAGCAAGCTGTATAGTTTCTTAATGAATCAAGATTATTTTGTATATGACACCTGAACTTGAGATCATTCAGATCCTACGCATATTCTGCTATCTGCAAGTTAGTGGCATTAAATTGTGATGAACAAGAGTAATGTGAGTAATAGTACTGCAATGACTCTTTACTCAATCTATTATGTATTGACGTTATGAATTAATATGAAATGATGGATAAGTGAATCATTATGAATTGTGGAAACATCAAAAAGGTTGTGAAGTTATGCACGTCATATGTGAAATTTTGTGAACCTTTGGACTGCACCAAGGAAATTATGAATTTGTGAACCAATGTGGCCTAGTGCCGTTTGTGAACCAATGTGGCCTAGTGCCGTTTGTGAACCAATGTGGCCTAGTGCCGTTTGTGAACCAATGTGGCCTAGTGCTGTTTGTGAACCAATGTGGCCTAGTGCCGTTTGTGAACCAATGTGGCCTAGATCCATTTGTGACCCAATGTGGCCTAGAGCCATTTGTGAACCAATGTGGCCTAGAGCCATTTGTGAATCCATGTGGCTTAGAGCCATTTGTGAACCAATGTGGCCTAGTGCCATTTGTGAATCCATGTGGCTTAGAGCCATTTGTGAACCAATGTGGCCTAGAGCCATTTGTGAATCAATGGGGCCACGAGCCTTTTTGTGAAACTATGTGACCAAGGGTCATTTGTGAACGACGATATTATGACGATATTATGAGGCCAAGGGCCGATGTGTGATATATGAACTTATGAATTGTGGAACTTGTGAAACAAGAAGGGCCAAAGCCAATGTGATAACTTGTCAGTTTATGAAACCGATGATTCTTTGTGAATATGTGAATTCTTTAGGCCAAGGGCCAAAGTATGAAATTGTGAATCGACTAAGTTGTCCAACAAAGCTATACAGAAACGGACTGATTACATGATTACGGCATTCATTATGTTCTACATGCATGCAAGTGCTATTATTCACTGAGCTTGTCTCACTCTATTGTTTTGTCTGTTCTGTAGGGAAGCCGATTTGGAGGTCAGCCCAACATCATTATCATCCACCTTTTGTCATCCTAGGGACAACCAGGCACTTGAAGAAACCCTTGTATGCTAAGGCAGTTTTGTTAGACTCTGTCGTTTTGTATTAATGTTTTGTTGGTCTGAATTTTGCACCTCATATTTTTGTGTATGCCATTCTCTGGACTGGCCTTGTAAATGTGTATGGAGCTTAATTCCAGATGCAAGTGCACTATATGTTTAATTCTAAATAGTCATGGTCCTGGCATATTATAGTAGCTCAATGGACGCATCTGCAAATTATGTTATTATTGCTTCCGCGCAGGCCCCAAATATCTTTCGTAATAGCTTATCTTGTCTATTTCTGACATAGGTCATACCCAAACTTTTAGGGGCAAGTTTGGGGCGTGACACGATGACTCCCGTCGACTTCTCGATGCTCACAGGCATCGGGGTAGGGGGTGATCCGATCCCCTTCGATACCGATATGGATGAGTGGACTGCTGCCCAGATCTATCTGCTCAGCGAGGTGCCGCCTCTCGCCTGTCCAGGCTTCGTCCGATATTCCTGGTTTGAGGTACAGTTTAGGGTCCAGCCCGCGTTGGTGGAGAAGGCTCCGATGACTCAGGAGGCTGTGGAGTAGTACGCACGCGGCTTTCTGATGTTCCTGCTGGGGATGACTATTTTCGCCGACCGGGCGAATATCGTGCCCCTCTGCTTGCTCAGCGCTCTCGTGGACGTCACCCGGATCTTTAACTATGACTGGGGCGGCGCCCTCTGGCTACACTTTATGGGTACATGAGCTCGGCTTCCCGTGGCAGCAGATAGTTGCTCGGGGGCTACTGGCGTGCTTGGGAGGTACATTTCTTTTTTCTGCTTTACATTTCTACTTTTCTACTTTCTGTACTCTGTACCGTATTCTGTATACTGCACACACTGTAGTCTGCTTTACACTGGCTGTATACTGTACACACGACACACACATACTCTGCTCTACACTGACTGTACACTACTCACACTATACACTGCATAACTCACTGTTCTGTTATTTCTACTTTTTATTCTGCATTCTGCTTTGTCTGATAGGCGTATTGGTATGTGCTCTGCAGTTGTGGGTCTACGCCTACTTTCCTAGGCTGGCCCCAGTTCCTGATGTAGAGACCCCTCTCGTCGTCCCGTTCTCGCGACGCTTCGACGTGAGGTGTGTGCGGAGACCATGGGAGACGTTCATCTTCTTCCGTCGCTACTTTGACACCATCACCGCCGCGGAGGTACGTTCAGTCTTTAGAGTTTGTTTAAGCTTCGCTTTTCATTATATTGTCAACGATAGTAGACAACGAATTGCATTTCATTTTTCAGATCACTTGGCGGCCTTGGGCCCCACTGCCGGCTGAGATTTGGGAGCGATTCGCTCGCGCGGTAGAGACTGCCTGGTTCAGGATCCTCTTGGAGGGACCAGTCTGTCGGGCCTGGTACCTAGGCGAGCGCTTCTTGCGCCAGACCCTGGGTCTACCAGAGCAGATAGTCCCAACTCCTCCCCCTGAGGACATGAGGGAGACCGAGAGGTACACTCTTGAGCAGATGACCGAGTACACAGTCGGTTGGGATGCGATACGCCACAGGAGCATAGGTGACTACACGGAGTTCATCCGGACCTTCCTTATGTGGCCTCTGAGCGGTGGCCACCGAGCTGAGAGAGAGAGACCTGCGGTGCCGACAGCCAGGGCAGGCGCAGGGGTAGGGACATCGGGGAGGGCTCGGGTCCGTGGCAGGAGCGGAGCTCAGAGAGGGCGGAGGACTAGTTGGCCAGCACTGCCCACGACGATGACGTGCAGAGGGCAGGGCGGGGCGACTTATCAGATCCCCATCGCTCCTTCTCCGGCTAATCATGTGCTGGTCGGGTTCCACGACTTGCCTCCGGTATGTACTGCTGCATTCTTGTACAGTCATTTTATTTCAGTTTATGTGATATTCCGCAGAATATTGACGCATCTGATATTTCTACAGGCTTCCTCGGAGTATACCCGACAGTCATTGGAGTTGAGTGCCTCCCTGATGGGGATGCTACAGTAAACTTTCGACCTCCTGGCCCTCTACAGTATTCCGGTATGTTCTTCTGACCACAGTCTCAAACCATACATAAACTGCTTGACATAATCCGATGCATAATACAACACTTGATATACGGCCCTTACTGGCATCTGATACACCGCACTCATACACTGCATTTTGCACTGATTCACTACTCACGGCGTTCACACACTGTACTCATACACTTTATTCTGCACTGATAAACTGCTCACGGCATTCATACACTGTACTTATACACTGTATTCTGCACTGATAAACTGCTCACGGCATTCACACACTGTACTCATATGCTGTATTCCGCACTGATATTCTGCTCACGGCATTCATACACTGTACTCATACACTGTATTCTGCACTGATTCATTGCTCACAGCGTTCACACACTGTACTCATACACTGTATTCTGCACTGATAGACTGCTCACGGCATTCACACACTGTACTCATACACTGTATTCCGCACTGATATTCTATTTTGCGTATACTGATGCATTTGCCTCTTGTGTACTTTTCAGCCTCCCTTCCAGATTCCCACCGTAGGAGGTGCTCCAGCTGGACCTTCCGTTCCTGCTCGAGGGAGAGATGAGGAGGGCAGAGTATTTCCCCGCACTAGGGCGGGGCGCACTCATGTCGGGAGTAGCTCTCGGGCTCCAATTCCAGACGATGATGACGATGAGTCGGAGGCAGAGGCGGAGGTGGAGGCGGAGGCGGAGGCAGAGGCGGAGTCATCTGAGGAGGAGACCGGGGACGGCTCGGGCTCGGGCTCAGATAGTGATGCTCCTGGACCTTTGTCCAGGAAGAGGACTAGGACAGACTCCCGTGCCTGAGATCTCTTGATGTTGACACAGACTTTTGCTGTTTTTTTTCTTTTCTGTACTTTTTCTTTTTTGTTGGTAGTTAGAGTACTTTGTACTGCCGTAGGCAAATTTTGTTTCCAAAGCTATGTACTTGAAAAGATGATGAAATGAAACAAACTTTTTGTCTAAAAAGTGTTACATTTGTATATCTCATGCATTGTATCGCATTACATCATGTTACATCTCAATGTAAATGAAATTGATCTGTTGTCTGAAAATTGAGCACTTGCACTGTAATAATCAAATAACTAACTAGCCAATAGCAAAACAACCCAAGCAAACCACTGCTCCATTCTGAACACACAGCCCATACTCTGTTGGGGATTAGTCTACATACAGCCCATAACACAGCACTCGGTTCATCCTGCACACAGCAAAACCTTGAACAAACAGCCTACTCTAACAAGACGGACCACGAAGGCTGAAACGGTTGAAGTCGAAACACACTCACATGTCCCAAATTTTCCCCTTTTTTTCTTTTGCTTCGCATAAACACTAGAGAATGGCACAGCACTCTGAGCATAAATGATTTTTGAAATAAAGAAGGGTTTTGCAAACGGGGTATCGAGCCTAAAACTGAACACAGCGGGAAAGACTCAAACAAAAGGTGCACGACCTAAACACAATGAGATACGCTTGGAAAAGACTCAAAACGAAGGTTGAGGTAAACAAGACAAAAGACACGACACACAGACGTCTTTAAAAACAAAAGACCTCAGATCTTGAGGAGCCAGTTCTTCCGGGTATTATTCCCAACCTTTCTGATTTATGATTCTCACATCACTCGGCCCTCAGGCTCGTTTTTTTCCTTTCTCAAAGCCCTCTTGCTCACTTTTCTCTCAACTTACACCTCTCTATTCTTTATTCTCTCATTTTCATCCCTCCCCAGGGTGATTGATAGATGAATAGAAAGTCGCGGGTTTACGCCCAACATTGTTAGCTTGCGGCTGTTTCTTTCGGTGACATCTAGTCGATATTCCGGATAGGGAAAGCTTCTTCCGGCGAATAGGGTGCCTTTCTGGCAAGTATGTTGACGGCGGGGGAAAGACAGAACACCTGACTCAACTGTGCCCCCTAGTTCATCACTTTGACCATTTTTTGGTTTTCTTCTTTCTAAAACAGTTTTGACCAAAATGAGAGTCGGATCAACATACTTGTTCAATTTTTGATTTAAAAATCATGCAAGTCAGGCCGTGAGCACTGAAAATTTTCCTTTTTTGGATCCAAGGAATGGTCCAGTTTCAGAAAAATGGAATAGTTTTTGAGAAAATAGTCAACCTCAGTAAAAATTTTCAAAAACTATTTTTGCAAACGGTTGATGCTTAACGAGCAAGGAACCTGCCCTCGAGATGCGCAACCTCGGATCGGAGTCAATGGAAAATTGTCCTTTGCTTGAAAGGGCTGCACGGCAACGGAAAGTTGCCCCTGGTTTGAACGGCGACTTACGGCAACGGAAAGTTGCCCCTTGTCTGGACGACGCCGCAGCATTTTGCAAACAGTCCTCATTAGTGATGATCGAACTCTCGGACGCGAAGAAGACGAAGACAGTCAGAACCAATATATGGGCACAGTCACTGTGAAAGTGTTGATGGTTGGATTTCAAGAGGAAGTTGACTGCGTGGTTCCGGTTGTCACAACCGAACTATCGGATTCAGAGGAAGCAAAGGTGATCAATACCATTACATGGACTGAGACGCTATAAAAGCGTTGGGGGGCTGGACTTCAGGACGAAGTTGCCTACGTATCCCAAACATGGGAATCAAGCCTTACGTAGTTCCGGGTTAAGGTACACTCGGGTATTAACCTTCACTTTTTAGGCTCTAACTTTTGCCAAGGCGCCCGTCGCGGGTTTTCGACCTTGCGAGCTTTGTTCTTTTTAATTCTTTTCTTTTTTTTTCTCTTTTTTTTTCAATTTTTCTCTTTTAATTTCTTTTGCATTTTTTGTATTTTTCTTTTCTTTTCTTTTCCTTGTATATTTTTTGCATTTCTTTTTTTTATTTTTCTCTTGCTCTAACTTTTGCCTGGGTTGCCCTTCCGAGTTTTCGGCCCAGCGAGCCTCTCAAAGGGTAAAAGTGTAACAAGTCCAGGCCAAATGGTTTTAGGGTTTTGAAGCCATCTGTGTATCCATGAGGATGGCTGTTGTATTGATTTGCAGAAGTGTTCATCTTTGGTTCTTCGAGCACCTCTGACATTTTTCTGCCCCTAGTTTGGGGGTGTTCCTGATCTAGCTTTGCAAGCTTCTTTTGAAAACACTTGACCTTCTTGATCTGACTTTCTTGCCCCTAGTTCGAGGGTTGCTTTGAATTTGGCCACGCAGGCCTCACATGGCGATTAACCGTTGAACGTTCTGAACGGGTTCAAGGCTTGAAAACAATCGGATTGAATCTTGAGGCTGAGAGCGATCCTAGGATGCGCAATCTCAAGAGTGATTCCACACAAGTCTTCACAGGACCGCACAAAACATTTTGTTTTTGAAAGTTTTTAAGAAAGCGACAAATCGCTCGCGCTGAAGATAGTGTGAAACCAGTCTGGATCAAGCCAGGGTCCTTCTCAGTACTCACGCTGGCAGGCATGATTTCATTCATCAAAGGCTTAGCACGCCTATCTTTCTCTCAAATTGATCAAAGTTTTGTAAAGCCCGAGGAATTCCTTCCTCTTCGTTTTCATCACCATAGTGTTCAAAAAGGTTTTTTTTTTATAAAAAAACTTAGGTCATTGCAATGATTTTCAGGGCACAAGAGAGCAGGTAGAACGTACTCTCGTTCCATTCAAATCCTCTGGCATAACTGGCTCAAGACAAACAATAAGTAAGCACGGAAACAAGATAGCCGCAGCTTTTTTCATTCAGATTTCCCCAGTGCAACTGGCTCCACAGCAGAGACAGACTCAAAAGAAGGCAAAACGGGTAATTACAGAACAAAGCGGTGTTCGGGGCAACAACCCCGGAATCACCTGACATTCTATACGAGACAGACCCTTAAGCAGAAAGGGCTGACTCAAGACAATGAGATAGACTCAAAATAAAACAAAAGACCGACTCGATACCCAAGCCGAAATTTACAAAACTAGCATTCATAGATGCTCAAAAATGCGTGCCAGACGCCACATCAAAAATACCGGACATCGCCCACAGGTGGTTCACTTCCCAATTACATACTCGCAGTATCAGTGTCCTCAAAATCCAATAACTGGGTAGTAACGGACTTGGCTGAGGTGGGCGGGAGGATAACCTCGTTGTCAATCAAATCTTGTACCTCATGACGGAGGCGAAAACAGTTATTGGTGCAATGACCGGTTTGCTGGTGGTATGCACAGTACATAGCAGCGTCATGCGTGGGAGGGAGATTCTTCGGGAGAGGCCTGGGCTCCAAGGGTTTAAGATGCCCTCTTTCGGCCAGGATCTGAAGTGCCTTGGACAGAGGCATGTAGAGTTCATGAAAGACCTTGCGCCCTCGGGGCAGGTACTTTGGAGCTTGATTATTCTTGCTAGATGCACTAGCGAAAGGGTTGGCAGGCGCCGCCTTAGCTTTCTAATCTTTCCCAGGTGCAGGATTGGGAACGGAAGGAATTGTTTTGGCATGACGGGGCCTATCCCGGTTTTCTGACTGACTGGACCTTCCCTCAGGCGGAGTGGGGAAAGCATCCTCCACAGCTTTTGTCACAACTGCAGATATCTGTTGCTTGTCCATCCCGCCGGCTTTCAAAGCCTTGACTGCCCACAGCAGTTGTTCGATGGGATCGGCATCTGCCTTCATTTTGTCCTTACCTCTGGCCTCAGCCTGATCGAGGGTTTGGGGTGATGTTGACACGTCATTGCCATAGTCGGAGGCCATCTCCGGTTGGCTAAGTTCAATCATAATCTGCCCCAACAGCGGGGGCTCCTGGGGTACAAAACTCCTGGCATATGGTACGGCTGGCGGTGAAGCTAACATTCTGTAGGCGAGATCTGCCACGGACCTCTGGAGATCACCTATTATCCCTATTAGTTCAAATATAGTAGGCTCGCGAGCCTGATATAACTGGGGGGGCTAGACCGGGTGCGCAACAGGCGACCTGGGTGGATGCGGCATATCAACATTGGTCTCACTTTGCAGAGTGATTCCTTGATCTAACGCGGCTGTCATAACCACGATCTCCTCTGAATTCTGTGTCATCGTAAGTCTTGCCTCAGCAAGGGGGAACACTAACTATTCTGGATCAACTCTCTGAACCTTGAAAGGGAAAACAAACAGCATTTCAGCCCAAACGGATCAAACACAGGTGGAGCTGAACAACTGTACTCTACTACTGATCACTGTTCCCCAGAATTACTGCATTACTGCCCCAAAATACTGAATCGGACACCCACAGATATAACTGATTCTCACAAACTGATACTGGTGCCCTCGGGCCTGATATTCAAACTTGTAAACTGATATGCGCATTCTTGTAGAGATACACTCTAAAAGCACATAGCAAGTAAATGAGAGTCAAAACACCCCTATGTTGGGGTAGGGTTTCCCTGTCCTATCTTGTCAGGAGCTAGGGTTTCACTACGCACGCAGCGGTTTCAAACAACCTACATCGGGTAAGCAACCTGTCCTAGTTTGGAATGGTCACTATGGATTCTGAATATGCACTAGGTCGAATGGTCGAAAAGGGTGCCCCGGTAAAACCGGGGTTTGTGTTCCCATGCTGTCAGAGCCCATAACCGGTCAACCTTATGGTCATGCCTTGACAAGACAAGCCTCCGGCAAACCGTTCAGGAATGGCAGATGGCAAACACGGTGTCCTAGGCGCACCAATGCACATGCAATGCAAAGAGACACATAAATGAAATCAAAACAAGATATCACGAGTTCGAGTCAAGCTCTCTAAAATCCCCAACAGAGTCGCCAGAAACTGTAATAGGTCCGTGAGGGAACTCACGGGTTACAGTTCGGACTCGTTTGTGTCACGGTTCTTAATCTGAACCAAAGAGTCCAAATCCGGCAAATCGTTTTGAGAAAACAGATTTTTGAAAAGAAGTGCCAAACATGGACTGCTTTGCCAGATACAGAGTCGCCACCTAAATATTTTTTATGGGGGAA
The DNA here is from genome assembly GCA_036172215.1 of Camellia granthamiana. Taxonomy (NCBI): domain Eukaryota; kingdom Viridiplantae; phylum Streptophyta; class Magnoliopsida; order Ericales; family Theaceae; genus Camellia; species Camellia granthamiana. Next base: position 156,621,513 of record CM069908.1, read on the forward strand.
TTTAGGAAACCCTGACTCGGTGCCAAAGGCCACGTGTCCGTCATCACAAAAGTTGCCTCGGCTCGGGAACTTGGGTACGATCGAGGAAGGTCAGCTATGAGCACCCCCTCTCGCCCGATCTGAAGATCGGCCTCTACTAACCATGATATCCAATTTTGAAAATGTTATGTGTTCTTATTCCGGTTATTAGCCTAGAATTACTATGTGATGCGTACCACACAAAAGTATAGACTAGATCGCCTAATTTGGAAACAAGCATTGCATATCCGTTTGTTTTTGGAAAACGCTTTGGAATTTGCTACTCGCAAGTAGGCTAAAATACGGATTTCAATGAGTTATTCCAACTCAAACAATCCAGCCTTCACCCACAAGCATTTAGGCAGTTTATAACACATAAGCATCTAGCCACATGGTAAGCATGCTGTCATGTTAACATTCACACGCATGCGATATGCTAAAGCACAAAAGCTTACCTAGTACTCCATGCCAAAACAGAAACTAGTTAGTGATCATGCATGATCCTAGTTTATGTTGAAAATGGCTAATGCATCACATACATAATGTCACTAGAATAGGCTCGGCTAATCTAAGGATGGCATGTGAAATGCGCAAGTAGCATGTATTCAAGTTAGATTTGAAATACGATGCAATTAGCATGATGCGCCGAGCCTGGTGCATGCAAGACTGATGAATGGTGCACGCATGCATAGCATAAGGTATGCTAAAGTAAACATGACCTAATACTAACCATCAAAGTAGGTAAGTAAAAAGGAGAAAGAGATGGGGGTTGGAAGACATACACACACTCACCCACACTTATTACAAATTTGCCCTCGCTCGGAGGGACCGAATAATAATACAAACCGAATAAATAATTAACTGCCCTAGCTAATTAATTATTACAGACCAACTAAATTAATTAAGCAAATTAATTAATCTAATTTAAGCAATAAACGGTCCCGGGATGAAGGCCCAATGCAGTGCGCGCTCGGTTTTGCTCAGAAATCTGCCACCATGCACAAGATGCCTCTGTTTTCCCTGCTCTGTTCCTCTGATGATTGCCAAAGTCTCAGGGTTTGCTCTCTGGATGCTGGGGAGTGCCACCGGCTGAAGGAGAACACCACCGGCCATGTAGAATGGTCACCGGCCATGAATTTGATCCATCGGCCAAAAATGTTGGCCGGTCGGCACTGGGGATGGCCGGCCGGACAAAAGTTTCTGCAAAAGCTGGTTTGCCAGCAGCAGAGGGCAATACTTGGCATGGCAATGCATTTCAAGCAATGTATGCACCAATCACATCCCTTATCATGTTTATGACTCAAAGGGACATGAGCCTCAATTCTCGGACCACCAATCACGCATTTCCATGCATGATGGCCCAAAGAATCAAGTATGCATTTTCAATTTCAAATGAAATGCAATGCAAACAAACACAAGGAATCCTAACCTCTATCATACTCAACTCAAGAAGCAAGGTGATGCATGAAAAATACAATGCAACCTAAGCATGTGAGCTAAGGATGCAACATGGGAATGCAATGAAGCATACAAGACATGCAAGGCATGAGACAATGCAACCAACAAGTGTGCAAGGCTAATGGAGGTATTCAAGCATGCAAACAAGCATGTGACTTCATTCAATCATGTGATTTCAATCATGCAACAACTCACCAATATGCTACAACATACAAGGAGTGCATGCAACAAACAAAAGGGATGGACTTAAACTAAATTAGGCAACTCTCAAGCAAGCCTAAAACAGTGGCCAAAGTACTCAAAATGAAGGACTAACACACACACACATATGTACATGTTAGTGGGCCACCACTTAAGCACAAAGAGGGACTCTCAAGTACACTTAAGAGAATGCAAACATGGATACATGGCATGCAAAGTAAGCTCTAAAATCATGTTAGAAATGGTGCCAAACCAAATGAACAAGGCAAGCCAAACATGCAACATGGTCCAAAGTCAAGGGCTAACAAGCCAAAATGCAAAGGGGCTATGCAAGGCAAGCCTTGGTCGACCAAAACAGTCAAGGACAGACCTTAAGCATGCCAAAACAAACACAAAAGCTTCACAAAGCTAGGCCTAAAACATGCTTGAACAAGGGCTAAAGCTTAGATGCATGTTAAGGCAACAAAATGACATTACAAGGCATGTATGCTAAACAAGCATGGTGTACCAAAACCAACATACAACAATGCTATATTATGACATAACAAGCATGAAAATCAGCTAAGGCATGGCCAACATGAACCTAAACTAGGTGCTCCCTCAAGAGGCAAAAAGTGCTCTTTTCAAGGACAACAAGGAGAGGGGGTGGCCCTCTCCTTCCTAGGACCTCAAGGCACCATCCTCACCTCTGAAATCCCTCAAGATTTCAGTGGTGAGGAGGCCCAAACACCATGGTCCCGGAGCTCACTCAAAATGGCACAAAACAAGGGCCAAACAAGGCTTAAGAGGGGCCAAACAACCTCAAACCACAAAATACTCTTAACAAACTATTTAGAGACCTTAAAAACAGAACTTTTATGTATTATATGCAAAGCCAAAAAATAGTTGCAAGATAGGTAAAAGTAGTGTGCAAAAATGGAGAATAAAAGGGAAAAGTGATTACCCTTGTAGACCTTCTTCACAAATGAAGCTCCTTGAGCTCCAAACCAGCTCCAAAACTCTAAAAAACAACCCTCAAGGGCCTTAGCTCCAAGAAAAGGTGTGGTGGTGGGTGTTTATGGGTAAATCTAAGCCTAAACACACACAAGAGAGAGAGATAGGGAGATAGGAGATGAGCAAACCCTAACCCTAGAACTCAAACCCTAAAAATGTTGCCCAAAAATGTCTAACCCTTATGCCAAGAGAAGAAGCCTTCTCTTATAGGCAATTCCCTCTTGTAAGGCTTCCAAAACAAGCCATCCAAGAGGGAAATCCCTCCATACACGTGTATGGAGGGGAACAGAGTGGGTGCCAGCTATCACAGCTGGCACAAAATATCTGCTAAAAGCAGATGAACAGTGGTCGGCTAGCCAAAATTGATTTTGGCCAAAATTTGTGGCCGGTCGGCCAAAAATAGTGCCGGTCGGCCAAACATTTGGCCGATGGCAACAAAAGATAGCCGGTGGCCTCAAGCCATGGCCGGTGGTGTGTGGGGATGCCTTAAAAGGCATTCCTTGCCCCTCAAAGGCAAAACACAAGTGTTTGGTGCCAAACCAATCACAAAACAGTCGAGTCGAGAGGTCCTGAGGCAAGGCGCGTAGCCAAGACCTCCGGGAACTCAAGACGAACACAAACAAGGGTGATCACTGAGTGTTCAATCAGTGACGTCCAAGTCTTGAGGACGGTCAAAAATGGGGTGTCTACAGTATGATTTTGGAATCCTTTGTTCTGTTAATGACGAATATTAACCCTTTGTTATTTATAAGCATACTATGTTATTTCTTAAAGAATAAGTGGAACTTACGTTTATCTTCGAAGAATCAGAATAATTGGAAAGTTATGTGAATCCTTATGAATCTGAAGTTATTTTGTTGTGTTACATATGAATTCGAAGTTATTCGGAATCTACGGCATGAATGCAAAAGTTTAACATCATTATGTGACCCACATAAGAATATGAATTATTTTATTTTGTTAAGCGCACAATAATGACATAATATAAGAAGAAATGCTCTGTTTTCTGATATGTTACGTTATGACTTAATGAATGATTATTCATATATGTAAAAGTATTCATATCATCTTTAGCATAAGGCCCTTACCCGAGGGTAATTATACCGTTGTTCAAATAATTAAGTTACAAGTTTACGTATGTTCTAAGTTTAAGTCTGTTACAAGTTTACGTATGTTCTAAGTTTAAGTCTGTTACAAGTTTACGTATGTTATAAGTCAAGAATGTTACAAGCTCAAGAATGTTACAAGTTTATATATGTGACAAGTTCAAGTATGCACAAGTTTAAGTAAGTTTACAAGTACAAGTATATACAAGTTTAAGTATGTTACAAGTTTTCAAGTTTACGTATGTTACAAGTTCAAGTATGTTATAAGTTCATGTATGTTACAAGTGCAAGTATGTTATAAGTTCATGTATGTTATAACTCCAAGTATGTTATAAGTTCATGTATGTTACAAGTTCAAGTATGTTACAAGTCCATGTGTGGTACAAGTTCAAGTATGTTACGAATATGACTTCTAATTTCTGTTTATGATTCAAGCATAAAGAATATGTATGATTTGTTTCTGTTTATGATATGACATGATATGTCCGGTTTGGTTTGGAAAACCTATTAATTACTGTATGGAACAAAGTGCTACATGGAACTAAGTGCTACATTGTGAGACACCTCTAGGGTCCATGTGAGACACCTCTTGAGTCCATACATATATGAACTAGGCTTAAAGCCAATATGAGGACTATGGCCATTCTGTATTTCTGGTATGGAGCAAAGTGCTGTACGGAACTAAGTGCTGCAATGCGAGTTACCTCTAGAATCCATACAAGCCACCTCTTGAATCCATACATATGTGCAAGTTATGAGGCTGAAAGTCATTCTGTGAAAGTTATGAGGCCTATGGCCATTATGTATTTCTGGTATGGAGCAAAGTGCTATACGGAACTAAGTGCTGCAATGCAAGTTACCTCTAGAATCCGTACGAGCCACCTCTTGAGTCCATACATATGTGCAAGTTATGAGGCCTATGGCCTTTCCGGATAAGTTATTATGATATGAAACAAAGTGTTACACGGAACTAAGTGCTACGATGTGAGTCACCTCTAGAGTTCGTGTGAGACACCTCTTGAATTCATACAAATATGTTCAAGGGCTTTATGCCATATGTTCAAGGGCTTCATGCCATATGTTCAAGGGCTTTATGCCATATGTTCAAGGGCTATATGCCAACATGTTTAAAAGTTTAATACTAATATGTTCAAGGGCTATATGCCAACATGTTTAAAAGTTTAATACTAATAGGTTCAAGGGCTATCGCCGCTTTGTTCAAGGGCTTAAAGCCATTATGTTCCAAGATATTATGTTTCAAGTCAATATGTTTCAAGACTGGACCTTAGGCCGTTCAAGAATTAATACAGAATCAATTAACCTTATGCCTCATTATTTATGTATGCATTGATATGTATTATAATTCAAGTTGAGCATTGAATCGTTTATGTACTATTATTCACTGAGCTTCGCTCACTTTATATTATGTCTGTTCTGTAGGTAATCACTTTGGGAGTTCGTGTTAACGCTTGAAGCTCACCCTTCAGTTGTCAACCCCAGTATGCCCAGGCTCCCAGACCAAGTCTATGCATTTATGTCAAGTTTTGTTAAGATTTTGGCTTGCATTTTAATTATTTACCTAAGGTTAAAATGCTTGTATATGACCCCTTTCTATACCAATGTTCGATTATGCAGTCATGTATGTGTATGGGTATGTATAAAAAAAAAAAAAAAGACTCTCACGAATGTGATCCTGGCATGTTAGGTTTAGCTCAATGGATGCTTTTTTGTATTATTTTATTATATTAAATGCTTCCGTTCTGGCCCCATATGATATGTATATCAGGTTAAGTGTCCGTTTCTCTATGGGTCATGCCCGAACTTTTAGGGGCGGGTTCAGGGGCGTGACAAGTGGTATCAGAGCACGAGTTGCTATCGCACACACGAATCCATTGAGCTTTAGGATGTCTAGAAAAGAGTTAGGCCTCATGCATGACATCCTTAGTGTATATGAAGAAACTGATAGCAACGTTACATGTAATCTGTTAACGCTAACGATTATGATCCGTGTCTCTTGAACATCCCTTGTATATATTGTAATTGATTGTTGATCAGATCATGGCAAGAATAAGGATAGAGGATCCGGAGGATCCTACCTCCATTTGGTTAGACAGAATGAAAAGGGAAAATGATCGGTAAGGCAATTTTTATGCAAATGATTAAGCAAGCTATATGTTATCGGTGGTTATTTCTGAATTGATAGTTACCTCCTATCTGTTTAGATGAATTGTTTAAACACTAAGTATGGGATATGCCTAAGACCAAAGAAAATGATATATGTGGTACTCTAACTTTTATGATATAGTTATGTCTTCCGTGTCGTAGTAATGTTTGGAGCTATGATTTTGAAAAACTAGTGTGTTAGATATTGGATAAGTTGTGTTTTATATGATAGTAGAAATATATTAAGAGTAACCGGCTGTAAGAGACAGTTATGTGTAAAAGGTTAAGTACCGTAATTGGGATTTTGTCGAAAGAATGATTGAACGACATGAAGGATTTTATCCATATCATGTGTCTGCCTACATAAGACTTGTAAAAAGAGAGGCAGTTATCGACTACCGTAAGAATTAAAATCTGGGAAACCATTTGTGAAATATTTCTATGTAAGTATGCAAATGTTCGATATTACAAATTGCCATTCTGGTCCTCTATTTTGTATTGGAAGTTCTAATATAAACTGTTCTGTATGATGTGGTAAACTTTGTTAAAAAGAGAGGACGTGGAGATATTTTATGTTGATGGTACCGATATGTACCCAACTCATGATATGATTACGAATTGACTTACTGTCATGTTGAATTGACCTTGCTAAGAATCCTAACTCTGATATTGATGGTCAAATTATTTTGTTACTCTATTATGGAATTCCTAGATATTATGCAATCTGAATGGATGTGATTATTGTATACATAATGAATTTATTGATCTTATGAACGAACCTAGTAGGACCTATGCATATGAAGTAACAAGATACTCTATTGTGTTAATTGATTGAGCCAGACGACTGGTCTATAAATATAAGTTGTGAATACTGAAACGATTGAGAAAAAAAGAAGCCAAATTAATTGATGTTGTGACTAGAAGAAATGCTTCTTAGGGGAAAATGTTCCACCTTACGATTATAAGTGGCTTCCTATGCTCAAAAGAATGAATGATATCCATGAGTTTTTGCAGTAAGTATTAGCTTTCTTTTGATGACATTCTTGGAAGGTCCTTTCATGCTAGGGGACGTTAAACTTATGTAGCACCCTTGTCGAGAATTCTTTTACCACCGACGGTCTTGTACAGGTGGATTATGTTTTTCCATCGACGGTCTAGTACGGATGGTGCCACCGACGGTCTCGTACGGGTGGGTTATGTTAACCGATTTCGGATCGGCCACTGACGGTCATGAACAGGTGTGCTTCGAATCCAGGGCGGTATTCTTTTGTTTTGTCGAGAATGTCATCTTTGTATCCGGTAGATGTTAGCAAACATCTTGAGAAGCTTTGATTTCGAATATGATTCTTCTTGTGTTACTGTATGTGAAGCATTACACGATAAAGCAAGTTTGAGGGACCAAACTTATTTAAGGGGGGAAGAGTGTAATAACCCAACCCTCGCATGTGTTGCCGATATATTTTCAGTCCCTCATTATGCATATTTATAAGCTTATTGTGAAATGTCACGTGGAATTAAGTTTAATTAAGTGAACCTTATGACTATGGATTCATATCTGTCGAATAAGGAGACATATCAGTCACAAATAAAATGTTTAGCTTAAGAATTGAAAGCCTTAAGAGCGTGATGATTTGGAATTTTTCCCTCCGCTCGAGCGGGGGAGTTGACGCTTGAGCGGACTTTTCGGGTTCTCAGCAATCTTGCAGATGGCTTGAGATTCTGAGGGTTGTAAATTTCCACTTGAGCGTAGAAGTGGTCGCTCGAGCGGGAGGCTTTGTTGGTCCGTACGCTCGAGCACAAGGTTGGGCACTCGAGCGGGTCTCCTGGTTGAGTTTGAATTTCTGAGTCACGTGGGTTCATCTTTGACATTTTTATTAGTATGTTTGGAACCTCCTCATTTTATTTTGGGGTGTTGCTTGAGGTGGTAATATGATGGTATAGTAAGATTGGACCAAAAACTTTAATTCGAATAATTCGTCTATGATCAGCTGTCACTCTTTTGCCCTTTTCTTTTTCCACACTTTGAATTTGGATGTGAGGTTAGAACCATTGGAAAGATTATCTCAGGGGCTTCAATTTTACCACAAGAATGACCTAAAACGGAGTCCGGATGAGAGAATTATGCCTGTTTGAAGTTGTGGAATCTGTGCTGGGAGCAGGTACGCTCGAGCGGGAATAAGGACGCTCGAGCGGGTTTCGCGAGTACAGCAGCTTAAAAACGGGATTTTGAGATCACTTCTCACATTTTCTTTTCCCCTCTTCTCTCCTCTCTCCCTAGGTCCGAAAACCCTAGGGTTTTGATCCCAAATCCTCACCATTTCTCTATGTTTTGATCAAGATCTTCCACCAAGGAGTGAAGAAGGCATGAACATCAACATTTTCCACCGATTGGAATTCCGAAATTATGGAGGAATCTCACCAAAGCTTGCTTGATTCTTAAGATATGGAATCTTGGGAGTTAATTAATGGGTTAAAATGGTGAATTATGAATCCTAGGTGTTTAATCAATGGAAAAATTGGAATAAAAAGTAATGGATTAATAAGTTTGATTTTCTTCTTGAAATTTCAATATTTTCTTGAAACCTTAGGTTGATTAATGATGATAACCAATGATTTGCCCCAAATTGAAGGTAGAATAGTGAAATTGAGATATTGAATTATATATGTACAAGTTTAATTGGAATTTGGAAATGTTTGAAAATTATGTTTAAAATTTGCGAATGAACTTTGTTATGAATGTTGTAATTCATGCTATAATGTGAAGGAGAAATTGGGGAAATAATTTATTAAGGATATGGATGACATGAACTCGGTTGTGGAATGTTGAAATGAGATTCAAGGATTTAGTTTGAATTATGTTGAATTGCAAATTGATGTATAATTTGGTATAAAGAGAATTAAACAAGTTAAGAATGAAATGATTATGAGTGATCCGATTTCTATGTGTATTATGAATTGTGTAGGGTCAGCTACAGGGGCGGACCAAGCATCTGAACACTGTGAGTAATAGTACAAAAATGTACATTTTATCTACTGTTGATAATTATTGTCACTAATGCTCTGTTCTTTGTAAGTGTTATACGAGCATTTATGACAATTGGAAATCAATGTGAACTTACATGAACGCTGAAAGATTCGCGTACGTCGGTATGATTTTAGAATCGTTTGTTCTGTTAATGACGAATATTAACCCTTTGTTATTTATAAGCATACTATGTTATTTCTTAAAGAATAAGTGGAACTTATGTTTATCTTCGAAGAATCAGAATAATTGGAAAGTTATGTGAATCCTTATGAATCTGAAGTTATTTTGTTGTGTTACATATGAATTCGAAGTTATTCGGAATCTACGGCATGAATGCAAAAGTTTAACATCATTATGTGACCCACATAAGAATATGAATTATTTTATTTTGTTAAGCGCACAATAATGACATAATATAAGAAGAAATGCTCTGTTTTCTGATATGTTACGTTATGACTTAATGAATGATTATTCATATATGTAAAAGTATTCATATCATCTTTAGCATAAGGCCCTTACCCGGGGGTAATTATACCGTCGTTCAAATAATTAAGTTACAAGTTTACGTATGTTCTAAGTTTAAGTCTGTTACAAGTTTACGTATGTTCTAAGTTTAAGTCTGTTACAAGTTTACGTATGTTATAAGTCAAGAATGTTACAAGCTCAAGAATGTTACAAGTTTATATATGTGACAAGTTCAAGTATGCACAAGTTTAAGTAAGTTTACAAGTACAAGTATATACAAGTTTAAGTATGTTACAAGTTTTCAAGTTTACGTATGTTACAAGTTCAAGTATGTTATAAGTTCATGTATGTTACAAGTGCAAGTATGTTATAAGTTCATGTATGTTATAACTCCAAGTATGTTATAAGTTCATGTATGTTACAAGTTCAAGTATGTTACAAGTCCATGTGTGGTACAAGTTCAAGTATGTTACGAATATGACTTCTAATTTCTGTTTATGATTCAAGCATAAAGAATATGTATGATTTGTTTCCGTTTATGATATGACATGATATGTCCGGTTTGGTTTGGAAAACCTATTAATTACTGTATGGAACAAAGTGCTACATGGAACTAAGTGCTACATTGTGAGACACCTCTAGGGTCCATGTGAGACACCTCTTGAGTCCATACATATATGAACTAGGCTTAAAGCCAATATGAGGACTATGGCCATTCTGTATTTCTGGTATGGAGCAAAGTGATGTACGGAACTAAGTGCTGCAATGCGAGTTACCTCTAGAATCCATACAAGCCACCTCTTGAATCCATACATATGTGCAAGTTATGAGGCTGAAAGCCATTCTGTGAAAGTTATGAGGCCTATGGCCATTATGTATTTCTGGTATGGAGCAAAGTGTTGTACGGAACTAAGTGCTGCAATGCGAGTTACCTCTAGAATCCGTACGAGCCACCTCTGAGTCCATACATATGTGCAAGTTATGAGGCCTATGGCCTTTCCGGATAAGTTGTTATGATATGAGACAAAGTGCTACACGGAACTAAGTGCTACGATGTGAGTCACCTCTAGAGTCCGTGTGAGACACCTCTTGAATTCATACAAATATGTTCAAGGGCTTTATGCCATATGTTCAAGGGCTTCATGCCATATGTTCAAGGGCTTTATGTCATACGTTCAAGGGCTATATGCCAACATGTTTAAAAGTTTAATACTAATATGTTCATGGGCTATATGCCAACATGTTTAAAAGTTTAGTACTAATATGTTCAAGGGTTATCGCCACTTTGTTCAAGGGCTTAAAGCCATTATGTTCCAAGATATTATGTTTCAAGTCAATATGTTTCAAGACTGGGCCCTAGGCCGTTCAAGAATTAATACAGAATCAATTAACCTTATGCCTCATTATTTATTTATGCATTGATATGTATTATAATTCAAGTTTAGCATTGAATCGTTTATGTACTATTATTCACTGAGCTTCGCTCACTTTATATTATGTCTGTTCTATAGGTAATCACTTTGGGAGTCCGTCTTAACCCTTGAAGCTCACCGTTCAGTTGTCAACCCCAATATGCCCAGGCTCCCAGACCAAGTCTATGCATTTATGTCAAGTTTTGTTAAGATTTTGGCTTGCATTTTAATTATTTACCTAAGGTTAAAATGTATGTATATGACCCCTTTCTGTACCAATGTTCGATTATGCAGTCATGTATGTGTATGGGTATGTATAAAAAAAAAAAAGACTCTCACGAATGTGATCCTGGCATATTAGGTTTAGGTTAATGGATGCTTTTCTGTATTATTTTATTCTATTAAATGCTTCCGTTCAGGCCCCATATGATATGTATATCAGGTTAAGTGTCCATTTCTGTATGAGTCATGCCCGAACTTTTAGGGGCGGGTTCAGGGGCGTGATAGATCCCCTCAATGGAATAGGCACGCACACATGCAGAACTATGTGTGTGTAGACGGAACACAAGATACAAGTAATTGGGTGGCATGATATAAGTGAGGAATGATCTGCTGAGAAAAGATCACGATACTACAATGTAATGAATACAATGGATAAGGCGCGTAGCCAAACTGTATCTTGCCTAGAAAAGGCATGGACACAAACAAGCCACATCTAACACGGAAATGGTGCCGTCACCCTCAAACCACAATCCCATCAGTGGAATAGGTGCGTACACGAAATCTCATAACTGTGCTTTGACGCGAAAAGTATGAGCACATGCCAGACCAAGCTCAACATGGAAAGGCACAAGCAATACAATGTATAATACAGTAAATGCATGCAAACTACAATGCAATATGTTCTATATGCAATGGATGGAGTGGATAAGGCTCGCGGCCAAACCTCATTTTGCCTAGGAAAGGCATGAACACAAACAAACCACGTCTAGCATGGAAATGGTGCCGTCACCCTCAAACCACAATCCCTTTAGTGGAATAGGTGCGTGCACTAAATCTCATAACCATGCTTTGACGCGAAAGGTATGAGCACATGCCAGACCAAGCTCAACATGGAAAGGCGCAAATGATGAATGGATAATGCAGTAAATGCATGCAAACTACAATGCAATATGTTCTATATGCAATGGATGGAGTGGATAAGGCTCGCGGGCAAACCTCATTTTGCCTAGGAAAGGCATGGACACAAACAAACCACGTCTAACATGGAAATGGTGTCGTCACCCTCAAACCACAATCCCTTTAATGGAATAGGTGTGTGCACTAAATCTCATAACCATGCTTTGACGCGAAAGGTATGAGCACATGCCAGACCAAGCTCAACATGGAAAGGCGCAAACGATGGATGGATAATGCAGTAAATGGATGCAAACTACAATGCAATATGTTCTATATGCAATGGATGGCTATGGTCACAATTTTCCCTATTCTCCAACAGGGTGACATCCAGAATTGAGGTTCATACCCGCTTCCTCAACCTATGGGGCTTCCATACAGATTTCAAGCCGAGGATACACCCCGGGGTATTCAAACCAGACTTTAGTCTTGGAAATTCCAAACCTTTGCGTTCTAGGCATGAGCCGTTCGAATTCTAGTTTCCACCGTCTCAGTTGGTCTCCAAGGAACTCACCGCTAACACGCCAGGTGGCTATAGCAGACCATCGGAAGTCGTTCGGGCACGACAAACACCAAAGGAATTGCACATTTAGAGGATTTAAGGTCTCCTAGGCTAGCGAGTGCACAAGACAGTGCGAATGAAGATGTAGGATTTAAAGTCTCCTAGACCAAGAAGTGCACAAGACAGTACGAATGAAAGTGAATGCACAAGACAGTGCGACGCAAAGATGAATTCACAAAACAACGCGATGCAAGAGTGAATGCACAGAACAGTGCTAAACAAGTGCACAAGACAGTGCAATTGAGGTGCACAAGATAGCGCGATGAATGCAATGCACAAAACAGTGCGATGCGCAAAATAGCGCGGATGATAAACTGCACAAAATAGTGCGATGCGCAAAATAACACGTGTCACGCCCCGAACCCGCCCCTAAAAGTTTGGGCATGGCCTATGCAGACATGGGCATTAAACCTAATATACACAATATAGGGGGCCTGAATGGAAGCATTTAATATTAAAAAACAACATCAAAACATATCCATTGAGCTACTATTGACATGCCAGGATCACACATAGCATAGCAAGAACATAAATACAGAACTACGCATCCGGACCTTGGTTACATACATATATATATACAGATCCAGCCCTAGGATTGGGGGTGTGACAAAAATGTTCTTTACAGTCCAACTATAATCGACAACTAGAGTACGAACACAAAAGCCCAACAAAACGTCACTAAATGCACGGGCGTCCAAGTGCCTGGTATACTTAGGTTGACAAAAGGAAGACGGGTATCGGGATTAAGACTGACCTCCCGGTTGATTACCTACATAAACAGACAAAATACAGAGTGAGTAAAACTCAGTGAATAGTAGTACATAAATAATGTAATGGTTAACTTGAATGATAAAGCATATAACTGTAGAGGCATATGATTAATTACATTCTGTAATTACTTCCAGAACAGCCGTGGGTCCAGTTTCTTAACAGAATGGCTTAAAGCCCGTTAATGTACAGAACGGCCATAGGCCTAATAGATACAGAATAGCCATCGGCCCAGAAATAACAGAACGGCCTAGCGGCCCAGAAATAATAGAACGTTGCTGACAATTATTAGCAAAAAGGTAAATATATTTTACAGAGTGAACGCTTCCAGAAATACGTAGATACCACAGTTCCATAATGCATATACATCCCATTTGCTTATCGTGTTTCAATACCACTAACTAGCAGATAACATAATGCTAACATTCATTATCCATAGCAAACAAAACGTTTAGTGCAATGATGTACCTAGATTTCCTTATGGTTCTTTGGAAGTCGACCTACCTGTCTCGTAATTAGCAGAACCTTAACATTAACAATAATCTGAAGGTAAAGGTACCAGTTCATTAATAGACCAGAACAATTCATAACACAACATGAGTCACATAACAATGTCGTTGACATTCAATTCCTTTCTATTAACCGACTTCACCATTTTAATACTTTGTATGAACTTTTGATACGGAAACATGGGTAATTCTTAGGATGGTACATTAACAATAATCATTAGCCATAAGCAAAATACAGAGGAGGTTCGGAGTCATACCAATGTACACCAAAATCCTTCAATGTTTCCACTGATTCCCAACATAATATTAACATAACTACTTATGAAGAGCAAAACGTTAAACAAAAGAATCATTACTGGTAATCAAATGTGCGATTCCTATACTATTACTGACAGTGATCAGGTGCTTGGTCCGCCCCTGTAGCTGACCCTACACAATTCACGTAATTCAAACCTAATTCGTCATAGTCTATTCAATTCAATATTAATTAACACAACATAACCCAACAAAGTCAACACCACTTAGTTCATTAACACCATTTGCAATTCAACATAATTCAAAATAAACCCTTGAATCTCATTTCGACATTCCAAAACCGAGTTCATATCATCCATGTCAGTCATAGCTTATTTCCCCAATTTTCCCTTCACATTATAGCATGAATTACAATGTTCATAATGTAGTTCATTCGCAATTTTAAACATAATTTTCAAACATTTCTAAATTCCAATTAAACCTGAACGCATATAATTCAATACCTCAATTTCATTGTTCTACTTCCAATTTCAGCCAAGTCATAGGTTATCATCATTAATCAACCTAGGGTTTTAAAGAGAATTGGGGGTTTTCCTCTTTTCTTAGTTAAATCTTTAAATCAACAATTACTATTTATCAATATGCTAGAAATATTCAACATCCTTTGATAATTGGAGTGGAAACCCCATTTGTGAGTAAACAACAAGCCATTAATGTTTCTAACCCATAATCAACACAAAATTCCAAAATGTCAACAAAATCCCAAAGTGTCAACAAAATCACTTTGAATCATAAACATTCAAGGCTAAGAGAACCCCCTACCTCAAGATTCAAGCAAGAAAAGCAAGCTTTGAGAAGAATCCTCCACAAATTCGAATTTCAATCGGTTGAAAATGTTGACCATTTCTTGTGCTCCATCCTTGATGCAAGATCCATGGTGGATTTGTTGATAAAAGTGGAGGAAATCAAGGTTTTGGGAGTTAGGATTTCGAACATGGAAGAGCGGAGAAGAAGAGAGGAAAAGAAAATGTAAGAAATGGTCCAAAAATCTCGTTTTTGAGCTGCTGTCCCGCACAGCGCCGCTATCCCCGCACGTGCAGATCTGCTTCCAGCACAAATATGAAAACTTCAAACGGGTATAACTTTCTCATCGGGACTCCGTTCTAGGTCGTTCTTGTGTCCAAATTGAAGCCCCGGAAATAAGATTTCCAGTGGTTCTAACCTCACATTCAAATTCAAAGTGTGGAAAAAGAAAAGGCCAAATGAGTGACAACTGATCGTAGAATAACTATCCGGATTATATTCTTTAGTCCAATCTTACTTTACCATCATACCGCCACCTCAATCACTACCCCAAAATAAGATAAAAACATTCTCAATTCCAATAGATATAGTTGAATTAAAACACATTAACCCCTACTTCCTCTACGCGTTTTGGGGTGATTACATTCTCCCTACCTTAAGAAGTTTGGTCCTCCAAACTTGATTCACCTTGTCGCAGGTCTAGTTCCGTCCTGGACATATAACATTTCTCAATCATTTAGCCATTCACAATCCTATACAGCCAATTTCGATGGGGTTTGATAATAATACATAATAACATCAAAACATCATCTCATTATTCATAACCTCGTACATTTTAATTTATTACTTAACAAATCATATCTTCCACATAATATAACAGCTTAGGGGTATTCAGAAATGAATTCAGTTCAAGTATTCATTTGCATACAACTCATAAACTATCAAACATAATTCAAACTTTTTAAGTTCACAAATAACCACTATTATCATAATTCCTCAAAGGTTAAGGAAACATTCATGGCATAATCACGTGTCAAAGGTATATACTTCGTACAACAATTAGATTCATAGTAGCAATTAAGTTCTAAATCAACGACTTCGTAGCTGTTTGTTCATTATCTGAATTAGAGTTATCAGTTCAAATCAAATCTCTAACAGACTCCAAGAACCAACTTAAATCTCATATCAAAGAATTACATGTTTAGAGTAGAGTATTAGTAAAATCAAATACAGATCAAACCTTAATGGCCCTACTTCCCAAATTACAGTAAAATAATACTCATTTAAAATTTATACTGGTTTAAAACATCTGAAAGTCAACATCATGACATCAAGCACATAATACATTTACCATAAAGTTATTAAATTCTTGCTCCTATCATGGACAAAAACGTGTTCCTATCATGGACAAAAACGTTTTCCAAAAATACGTAATACATAAAGTTCTTCAAACCCTTCATAATTACATACAATACGTTGTTCAGAGATATTACTCAGAAACTTATCAGACCTTTCAAAGATATCAGATGATGGAATAATTCTCAATAGCATTAAACTTATTTAAACTGTGACAGAACAATCTCTGATTTAACTTATAACAGATATGACAGAATAGTTTGATGCTCAACATAGAGCCTTCATCAAGTATGCCACAATAAATTATCAAATGAAGAACTCATTCATGCATAACAAAATATCTCTTTCAGAAATCTTGTCATATCTTGTCATATCTCTTTCAGAATCCCAATCAATATCAGTACTTCGTCATAGTACTACTTCTACATGCAGTAACGCAAGGAGAACTATATTCCAAATCCAACAGTTACAGCAATATCAAAACTAGCATTATATACTTTGCAATTTCCTGTAAATGTGTCATGAGGGACACTTAAGTAGAATATCAGAAGTTCGTTTCTGTGCAATAAAAACATATCAGATAATTATCTTTTCACGTATAGAGAGCCATCCAAAAATAAAACCAAAAGCAAATTCAAAAGCATGTTCAATTCATCAGTCAATATTCCACTATGTATAGGGTTATAATTCCAGTAAACATACCGTAGTCACATCCATTTGGGCTCCATAATATCTAGAAATTCAACAGTATAACGATAAAGTGCTTTAATCAACTAATATCAGAGTTAGAATTCTTGGCAAGATTATGTAGTGCGCATTGTACAAATCTATATAACATGCAAGAGGAGGTGCATACCCCGTACGTATTGCTAGCCCTTTATCATTAGGGATTATCCTCTATAACTATTTGTTTCTGCCAAAATGCACAGTGCCATGCAAATCAGCTTACTTTATAGCCTTTAAATACGAAGTAGAAATTAATGAATAGCTTACTAGATTCACACAGAATTATATCACGGAAAAGATTCCTCAATCTTAAATGCTTAATACACAGAGGCAGGATTCTAATTCTTGCAGTAACTTATTAGATTACCACTCATTCTGGTTTGATGTCAAATTAGTCAGTAATTATCTATTGTTTTGCAAGTGTCATATGGACAAAGTATTATAGGCGGAATTCCTCATGTCATTCGACTATTACTTATAGAAAGTCCCAATTACAGATTGCAGATTATCCATAAACAGAACAGATTACAGATTACGGATTTTAGATTTCAAATTACAGATTACAGAGGTAAGAATACGGAGTTCAGTACAGAGTATAGATTCCCACAATCATATCCCAATTACGCATAAGCCATACTCATTAGGCACCATCAATAATTTCCTATCAGAAGTTGTCGGTAATTAAAATAACTTATGTATCATTCCCTTGATGTTGAAATTAAACAAATGCAAAAAGCCCAACCATATTATCATTATTTCCATAGATAACCATGAACCAATAATACAAATGTCATTTAATTCTTACCGATCAGCTCAAATCCTTACCACGCTTCCGCAGTGCAATAGTCACATTGCATGTCTTGCATTCTTCACCAGCGTATATAAGATAAACAGAGGAAATAACAGGATATAGAACAGATATAGATTGTAGTCATCGGAGTTAGCAGGTAGAACATTTAACGTTGCCACCAAGTTCTTTCATATGCACTAAGGATGTCATGCATGATGCCTAAGTCTTTTCTAGACATCCTAAAGCTCAATGGATTCGTGTGTGAGGTAGCAACTCGTGCTCTAATACCACTTGTCACGCCCCGAACCCGCCCCTAAAAGTTCGGGCATGACCTATGCAGACATGGGCATTAAACCTGATATACACAATATAGGGGGCCTGAACGGAAGCATTTAATATTAAAGATCAACATCAAAACATATCCAATGAGCTACTATTGACATGCCAGGATCACACATAGCATAGCAAGAACATAAATACCGAACTACGGATCCGGGCCTCAGTTACATACATATATATATACAGATCCAGCCCTAGGATTGGGCATGTGACAAAAATGTTCTTTACAGTCCAACTATAATCGACAACTAGAGTACGAATACATAAGCCCAGCAAAACGTCACTAAATGCACGGGCGTCCAAGTGCCTGGTATACTTAGGTTGACAAAAGGAAGACGGGTATCAGGATTAAGACTGACCTCCCGGTTGATTACCTACAGAAACAGACAAAATACCGAGTGAGTAAAACTCAGTGAATAGTTGTACATAAATAATGTAATGGTTAACTTGAATGATAAAGCATATAACTGCAGAGGCATATGATTAACTACATTATGTAATTACTTCCAGAACAGCCGTGGGTCCAGTTTGTTAACAGAATGGCTTAAAGCCCGTTAATGTACAGAACGACCATAGGCCTAATAGATACAGAACGACCATTGGCCCAGAAATAACAGAACGGCCTAGCGGCCAAAAAGTAACAGAACGGCCTAGCAGCCCAGAAATAACAGAACGTTGCTGACAATTATTAGCAAAAAGGTAAATATATTTTACAGAGTGAACGCTTCCAGAAATACGTAGATACCACAGTTCCATAATGCATATACATCCCATTTGCTTATTGTGTTTCAATACCACTAACTAGCAGATAACATAATGCTAACATTCATTATCCATAGCAAACAAAACGTTTAGTGCAATGATGCACTTAGATTTCCTTATGGTTCTTTGGAAGTCGACCTACCTGTCTCGTAATTAGCAGAACCTTAACATTAACAATAATCTGAAGGTAAAGGTACCAGTTCATTAATAGACCAGAACAATTCATAACACAACATGAGTCACATAACAATGTCGTTGACATTCAATTCCTTTCTATTAACCGACTTCACCATTTTAATACTTTGTATGAACTTTTGATATGGAAACATGGGTAATTCTTAGGATGGTACATTAACAATAATCATTAGCCATAAGCAAAATACAGAAAAGGTTCAGAGTCATACCAATGTACACCAAAATCTTTCAATGTTTCCACTGATTCCCAACATAATATTAACATAACTACTTATGAAGAGCAGAACGTTAAACAAAAGAATCATTACTGGTAATCAAATGTGCGATTCCTGTACTATTACTCACAGTGTTCAGGTGCTTGGTCCTCCCCTGTAGCTGACCCTATACAATTCACGTAATTCAAACCTAATTCATCATAGTCTATTCAATTCAATATTAATTAACACAACATAACCCAACAAAGTCAACACCACTTAGTTCATTAACACCATTTGCAATTCAACATAATTCAAAATAAACCCTTGAATCTCATTTCAACATTCCAAAACCGAGTTCATATCATCCATGTCAATCATAGCTTATTTCCCCAATTTTCCCTTCACATTATAGCATGAATTACAATGTTCATAACGTAGTTCATTCGCAAATTTTAAAGATAATTTTCAAACATTTCTAAATTATAATTAAACTTGAACACATATAATTCAATACCTCAATTTCATTATTCTACTTCCAATTTCGGCCAAATCATTGGTTATCATTATTAATCAACCTAGGGTTTTAAAGAGAATTGGGGATTTTCCTCTGTTCTTAGTTAAATTTTTAAATCAACAATTACTATTTATCTTGGAGTGGAAACCCCATTTGTGAGTAAACAACAAGCCATTAATGTTTCTAACCCATAATCAACTCAAAATTCCAAAATGTCAACAAAATCCCAAAGTGCCAACAAAATCACTTTGAATCATAAACATTCAGGGCTAAGAGAACCCCCTACCTGAAGATTCAAGCAAGAAAAGCAAGCTTTGAGAAGAATCCTCCACAAATTCGAATTTCAATCGGTTGAAAATGTTGGCCCTTTCTTGTTCTCCATCCTTGATGCAAGATCCATGGTGGATTTGCTGATAAAAGTGGACGAAATCAAGGTTTTGGGAGCTAGGGTTCGGACATGGAAGAGGGGAGAAGAAGAGAGGAAAAGAAAATGTAAGAAATGGTCCAAAAATCTCGTTTTTGAGCTACTGTCCCGCACAGTGCCGCTATCCCCGCACGTGCGGATCTGCTTCCAGCACAAATATGAAAACTTCAAATAGGTATAACTTTCTCATCAGGACTCCGTTCTAGGTCGTTCTTGTGTCCAAATTGAAGCCCCCGGAAATAAGCTTTCCAATGATTCTAACCTCACAATCAAATTCATAGTGTGGAAAAAGAAAAGCGCAAATGAGTGACGACTGATCGTAGAATAACTATCCGGATTATATTCTTTAGTCCAATCTTACTTTACCATCATACCACCACCTCAATCACTACCCCAAAATAAGATAAAAACATTCTCAATTCCAATAGATATAGTTAAATTAAAACACATTAACCCCTACTTCCTCTATGCATTTTGGGGTCATTACAGCGCGAGTGATAAACTGCACAAAACAGTGCGATGCGCAAAACAGCGCGAGTGATAAACTTCACAAAACAGTCAACACAGTATTCTGTTTACTCTGAACACACAGCTCATACAGCACACTACTCATTCTGAATACACAGTCCATAACACAGTATTCTGTTCATTTTCAACATGGGGTGGAAAGACGGAACTTTGCAGAAGTAGAAACAAACTCAGATGCTCCAAATTTTCCTCTTTTCTTTTGCTTCGCAATCTGGAACCCATATAGCTTCAGATAGGTCCTGGTTCTACTGCTCTAACATGACCTGGGTTGAACCTTGTGGTTTTATGAAAGAACGAATCTTGTTTTGCACAAACGTAGATAATGGCACAGCACTCTGAGCACAAAACGAATCATTTTGAAATTGAGAAATGAGTTCTCGACCGGGTATTGAGCCTACGACTGAACACAGTGCACCACGACTCAACAACAGAAAACAAAGATAAACAACCTACACACATCTATTGACACTCAAAACAACTCAAGACAAGAATCGAAACAAACAAACGCGACGCTCAGACGCATTACAAAAGACAAGAGACCTCTCAGTTCGTGAGGAGACAGTTTCTTTGGGTATTGTTTCCCACCCTTTCTTATTTATGATTCTCACATCACTCGGCCCTCAGGCTCTGTTTTTCTGAAAAAAGCCATTTTCCTCATTTTTTCTCTCAGCGCATATCTCTTTATTCTTCAATCTCTCATTTTTTTATCCCTCTCCTGGGTGGTTGATGGATAAACAAGAAATTACGGGCGCTTGCCCCTAGCATGCTGCTAGATTCTCTTTCTTGTTCACAACAGTGAGTTCCTCCCATGGAGGGGTTGCAGTAAGACTGGGTGTGTAGCAAATCTGCAGCTGACATCGGTTGATGATGCTTTGCTGGGTAGTTTGGACGTGATCAGATCTGTCCAAATGAGGGGGTGGAATATCTTGATCCATTCCAGTTCGTGCTTCGCACTTGGCTTGATACCTCGCTGCTTGAAGGATAAGAGAGCTTTCAGCCTTTTGCGGTTAGCTTCAGTCGTGCCCTTTTCTGGCGAATACGATGCCCTTTCCGGCAAGTAGAGTGCCCTTTCTAGCAAGTATGTTGACAAAGGGGAAAAGACAGAACACCTGACTCAATTGTGCCCCTAGTTCATCATTTTGACCTTTTTTTTTGTTTTTGGCTTTCTACTAAAACAATTTTGACCAATATGAGAGTTAGATTAACACACTTATTTGATTCTCTAATTTGAAATCATGCAAGTTAGATTATGAGCACTGAAAATTTTCCTTTTCTGGGTCCAAAAAATGGTCCAGTTTTGGCAAAAGATGAAATAATTTTCGAGAGAATTAGTCAACCTCAGTAAAAAGTCTCAAAAACTATTTTTGCAAATGACCACTGCTCAACGAGCACGGAACCTACCCTGGAGATGCACAACCTCAGATCCAAAACAATGGAAAACTGCCCCTTTGTCTGAAGGATACCACATGGCAACGGAAAGTTTCCCCTTGTTTGAATAGCACCACGGCACACTGTATGGCAACGGAAAGTTGCCCCTTGTTTGGATAGCATCGTAGCGCATTGTAATCAGTCGTCAGAGTGACGATCACAGCCGAACTCTCGGATACAGAGAAGGCAAAGATGATCAAAACCATTACATGGACACAATCGATTTGGAAGTGTTTTACGGCTGGACTTCAGAATGAAGTTGCCTACGTATCCCAAAGATGGGAATCAAGCCTTACGTAGTTCGGGTTAAGGTACACTCGTGTATTAACCTTCACCTTTTACGCTCTAATTTTTGCTGAGGCCACCCTTCCGGGTTTTCAACCTTGCGAGCTTTGTTTTTTTTTTCTTTTCAATTCTTTTCTTCTTTCTTTTTTTTTTCTTCTTTTTCTTTTTTTTATTCTTTGCATTTTTCTTTTTTTTTTTCTTCTTTTTCTTCTTTTTCTTTCTCTAACTTTTGCCTGGGTCGCCCTTCCGGGTTTTCGGCCCAGCGAGCCTCTAAAGGGTAAAAGTGTAGCTTTGTCCATGTCAAATGGTTTTGAGATCCTAAAGTCATCTGAATCTAGGAGAATGGCTGCTGTTCGCTGAGGATGCAGGAGTCCATCCAATAGGGGGCTGAGTTTACCCCTAGTGTTGTGGGTAAGAACTTGGTTGTCTTTAGCAGAAATTGTCTTCTTTTCTCCCTTCTGGGATTTGGCACTCTTGCCGATCTTCTTTGATTTGCGGAATGATCCATTTTCGGCTCTTCGAGCACACTTGAAATTCTTTGCCCCTAGTTCAAGGGCTGCTTCTGATCCAGCCACACAGGCTTCACATTGTGGTTGAGCGTTGAACATTATGACGCCAAGTTCAAGATTTGAAAGCAAGGGGTCGAGTCTTGAGACTGAGAGTGATTCTAAGCTGCACAATCTCAAGGGTGATTCCACACAGGTCTTCGCAGGACTGCACAAAACATTTTTTTTGAAATCTTTTAAGAAAGCGACTAATCGCTCGTGCGGAAGACAATGTAGAGCCAATCTGGATCAAGCCAGGATCCTTCTCAGTACTCACACTAACAAGCATGATTTCATTCATTAAGGGCTTAGCATGCCTCTCTTTCCCTCAAATGATCAAGTTTTGCAAATCCTGAGGAATTCCTTCCTCTTTGTTTTCATCAGAATGTTGAAAAAGTTTTGAAAAACTTAGGTCAATGCAATGATTCAAAGGTGCAGAAGAGTAGGTGAGATGCTCCGCCATTTCATTCTAGATTTGTTGGCACAACAGGCTCGAAGTAGCAATAAGCAGAAAACATGACAGCCACAGCTATTTCATTCAGATTCCCTGGTTGCAACTGGCTCCACAACAGAAACAGACTGAAAAGGAAACGGAAAAGACAAACGCAAAACAAAATGGTGATGCCCAAGGTAACATCCCCGGAATCACCCGACCTTTGTACAACAGGACTGACTCGATACAACAAGACAGACCCTTAATCAAAAAGACTGACTCAAGACAATGAGACAGACTCAAAACAAAACTACAGAATTGACTCAACACCTAAGTCAGAAACTACAAAACTAGATTCGCAAATGCTCAAAACAGTGCGTGCCAAACGCCACATTCGGAGTAAGCCGAGCACCGCCCGCAGGTGGTTCAACCCCTAATCACATACTTTTACTATCCTCGAAGTCCAACAACTCAACAGTGATAGACTTTGCTGAGCTAGGTGGGAGGATGACCTCATTGTCAAACAGATCTTGCACTTCACGACGAAGGCGGAAACAACTATCGGTGGTGTGGCCAGTCGGTTGATGGTACGCGTAGTACTGAGTAACATCATGTGAGAGAGGGAGGTTACTCAGGAGAGGCCGAGGCTCAAGAGGTTTGAGATGACCCTTTTCAGTGAGGATTCGAAGAGCCTTGGACAAAGGCATGTAGAGGGCATGGAAGACTCTGCGACCTTGGGGCAGATACTTTAAAGTCTGTGGACCTTTGCTAGACGGACTAGCAAAAGGGTCAGCAGGTGCTGCCTTGGTTCTCTGATCTTTTCCAGGTGCAGGGTTAGAATTGGAAGGAACTGTTCTGGTATGACGGGGCCTATCCCGATTTTTCGTCTGGCTCGAACTACCCTCGGTTGGAGTGGGGAAAGCATCATCCACAGTCTTAGCCATAACTGCGAATACATGCTGTTTATTCAACCCCCTGGCTTTCAAAGCCTCGACTGCCCACAGCAATTGTTCAATAGGATCAACGTCTGCTCCCACCTTGTTCTTACCTCTAGCCTCAGCGTGATCGAGGGTTTGGGTTGCTACATCAGAGCGGAACCCGATTGTTGTTGACATGTCATTTCCGTAGCTTGAGACAGCTTCAGGTTGGCTGAGCTCGATCACAATTCACCCCAGTAGCGGGGGCTCCTACGGTATGAAATTCCCGGCATATGATGCAGTTGGTGGCGGAGTCGACATTCCGTAAGCGAGATCAGCCACAGACCTCTGAAGGTCACCAATCATTCCCATCAACTCGAATGTGGTGGGCTCACGGGCTTGAAACAACTGGGTTTCCCAGATCGGGTACGCGGCAGGCGACCTGGGCGGGTGTGGTACGTCGACATCGGTCTCACCCTGCAAGATGATTCCTTGGTTTAATGCGGCTGCCATAACCATAATTTCCTCTGTATTTTGTGTCATCATAAGTTCACTGAACTGAACGGAGATGATGCGACCGGTGATTGACGGATCAGGTATCTGCCTTGCCTCAGCGAAGGAGAACACTGGCTATTCTGTACTAAATCTCTGAACTGAAAGAGAAAACATGCAAAATTTCAGCCCAATCAAAACAGACACAAGCATAGCTGAATAACTGTACTCTACTACTGATCACTGTTCCCCAAAATCACTGCCCCAAAATTGAATCTGATACCCACAGATATAACTGATTCTCAAATACCGATACTGATGCCCTTCGGGCCTGGTACTCAGACTTGCAAACTGACATGTGCATTCCCTGTAGAGATACACTCTAATAGCACATAGCAAGTAATTGAGAGCCAACACAACCCTATGTTGGGGTAGGGTTTCCCTGTCCTATTTTGCCAGGGGCTAGGGTTTCACTACACACACAGCGGTTTCAAACAACCTAGAATCGGGTAAGCAACCTGTCCTATCTTGGAATGGTCACTATGAATTCCGAGTATGCACTAGGACGAATGGTCAAAAAGGGTGCCCCGGTGAAAATCGAGGTTTGTGTTCCCATCATAGCAGTGCCCGCAACCGGTCAGCCTTATGGCGCGCTTCTCAAAGTAGGCCTCCAGCAAACCGTTCAGGAATACCATACGGCAAACACGGTGTCCTAGGCGCACCAATGCAAATGCAATGCAAAGAAACACATAAGTGTAGTCAAAACAAGATATCATGAGTTCAAGTCAAGTTCTCTAACTCCCCAGTAGAGTTGCTAGAAAATGTAGACGTCCCGAACGTCCCGGGAGGAAATCCCGTTTTGTTCATTTGGGCTCACTACAGTTCGGACTCAATGTCACAGTCCTGTATCTAATCTCGCAGAGTGCAATGCAAGACCGATGAATCATCAAAGAGTCCAAATCCAGCAAATCATTTTTGGAAAACTGATTTTTGTAAAGAAGTACCAAACATAGACTGCTTTGCCAGATACAGAGTCGCCACCTAAATATTTTATTTTGGGAAAATTTAGGAAACCCTGACTCGTTGCCTAAGGCCACGTGTCCGTCATCACCAAAGTTGCCTCGGCTCGAAAACTTGGGTACGTTTGGGGAAGGTCAGCTATGAGCACCCCCGCTCGCCCGATCAAAAGATCGGCCACTACTAAACATGATATCTCATTTTTGAAAACACCTGCGTTCTTATTCCTGTTAATTAGCTAGAATTACTATATGATGCGCACAGCAAAACAATTATAGACTAGATCGCCTAATTTGGAACAAAGCATTGCATATCCGTTTGTTTGGAAAATGGTTTAAATTTTGCTACTCGGAAGTAGGCTAAATCATGGATTTCAATGAATTATCCCAATTCAAGTAATCCAACCTTCACCCACAGGCATTCAGGCAGTTTATATCACATAAGCAGTTAGCCTCATGGCAAGCATGCTATCATGGCAACACTCACACACATGCAAGATGCTAAAGCATAAACACTTACAGTGTACTCCAAGCCAAAACAAAAACTAGTTAGTAATCAATGCATGATCCTAGTTCATGTTAAAATGGTTAATGCAACACATACATAATGCAACTAGAAATAGGCTCCGCTATTCTAATATGACATATGAGATGCAATTTAGATAACATGTATTCAACTTGGAATTGAAATACGATGCAGTTAGCATGATGCGCCGAGCCCGGTGCATGCAAGATAGATGGATGAATGCAAACATGCAGGGCATAAGTATGCTAATTGAAAATGACCTAAAACAAACCAATGAAAGCAGGTAAGGGAGAAAGAAATGGAGGTTGGAAGACATGTAGACACACACACACACTTATTACAAAATTCGCCCTCTCGACGGAGGGTCTGAATAAATAATACATGCCGCCTAATTAACTAACTAACAAGCTAATTAATTATTACAAACCCAAATGAATAACTAGCTACAACTAATTATTACACAACTTAATTAATTAACAACTTAATTAAACTACAAATGAAGAACAACAAACAAGTAGGGAAAGCAGTAAACAATGTTGTTCCAGCTCTGTTGAAGAAGGAAGGTATGCATGCTCGCATTCAGTTTCTCACCGCGAAACGCCTTCCGTTTGCTCTCTAGAGGCCTTGTTTGCAGGGTGTCTTCCAGTGTTTGTTGCTGAAACATACCAAAACACTGCTGGAGGGATACACCAGTGGCCTGCCGGCCATGGGGGAACACTGCCGACCACCTGCCGGCCAGGGATGGCACACTGCCGGCCAGGGATGAGAGGCTGCCGGCCATCAATAGTACACCGTCGACCACTAGTGTGCTGTGACACCAGGCTGCAACAAAGCACAAAATAGAGGAAGGGGAGGGTCTCCCAAGGATGTGTATGCATTATGCCACCCCATATCACCTCAAAACATCAAGGGAGAGGCATAGTTGGATCCATGACCATCAATCACGCATTCCGATGCATGATGGCCAAAGATCCAACTTGTGCAAATCAATATGAAAATGAATGCACAAATAAATAAGTAAGGCCTAAAACTCTATCATGGATAGTCAAGAGCGTCGGCTACCGAGAATTGAGACACATTTCATCACTTGAAGTATGAAACGCCCCTCGTTCCTCGTGCTCGGATTAACACTTAATCCAAACCATGCAACACATAAGCGTGGCAAACATGCAATATGACTTAACTATGCAAACATGCAATGCTATAACTCAAGCATGCAACAAGCATATGAACATGATGTGAGGTAACAACCTTGGACAACATGACAAAATGTAATATGAACATGCAAACATACAAGGCATGTAAGGTAAACAAGTATGCAACGACATACTAAACGAAACAAGCATGCGACAACATGGTAAGATGGGCTTACACCAAAGATGGACAGCTCTCAACTAGGTCTAAATCAGTAGCCAAAGTGATGGAAGTAAGCCACCAAAACGCACTCAATCATGCAAGATGCAAAAGGCTCATCAAAGAGGCCTAAAAGGGCAACTCTCAAAAGTGCTTAAGGAGTGACAAATGTGCAAGTGTAACAACACTAGATGCACTGAAATGAGATGATAAACGATGCCAAATCATTTAAACAACACAAAGATAGCATGCATGAGCCAACAAAACACAAAGCTTGCAAGGCCAATTACACTACAGCTATACAAAGCATGAAGGATATGGAAAGGGCAACCCAAAATAGTCCTAGTACATGTTAATATGAGACTAAAACATGTATGGAAGTAAGCCAAAACAAGCTAGCATATAATGCTAAAACATGGGACATGCAAGGCTACAAAAGAGGCAATGCACTACACCTATTGGAACCAATCATGGCATGATTTGGACAATATAAAATAGAGTTACATTATGGTATAACAAGACCAAAAATGCACTGAAATGATGAGCCAAAGGCTTAGGCTTAATGGCATGCACAAAAGTCCATTCTTGAGGCATAAAGCACAAGCTCTACAAAGTATTCAAAGCATGTCAAATGCGAGTGTATGACAACATTTCATGGACTGAAATAACATATGAAATGATGGCAAGGCATGCAAACATCACATGCATGGCATGGTAAGGGCCTCAAAACCCAAGACTAGCCTAAGCATTTACACTATAGCTATACAAAGCATGAGTGATATGGCCATGGAAGCCTAAAATAGTCCAAGGACAGCCCAAAATAAGCATAAAATCATGTTAGAGTAAAGCCAAAATATGCTAGGATGATGAGTCAAAACATCATGCACAAAAGGCAAGTAAACAAGTTTTGTCCTACACCTATGTGGAGCATGCAAAGGATGACCAAACCCACTATGGATAGGGTCATGATATGGCAAAACATTACCAAAACATGCTGAAATGTAAATCGAACAAGCTAACAAGACATGACAAAGCATGAAGCATGTGAAGCTAGTTTAGGGGATTTACAGTACAAGTGTATCATGCAAGCATGGAGTGACAAAACCAACCCAAAAAAGATCTATGGCATGGTAAAACATCACCAAAAACCTACTGAAGTGGATTCAACACAAGCTAAGCAAACATACTACTTTGATGAGCTATTAATGGAGTTACACTACATATACAAGATGCATGCAAAATATGACCAAACCAGCCATGGAAAGGGCCAAGGTAGGTCCTAGAAGTCCCAAAAAATGGCCTGAACTAAGCCTCAAAAATGTAGAGAGGCATGCTCCTTTGTAAGGCCAAAAAAGTAAGCAAGCAAAAACCAAAAGAGAGGGGGCCACCCCCTCTGATTTGAGACCTCAAAACCACATCCCTACCACTAAAAATCCACTATATTTTAGTGGTAGGAAGGCCAAACCAAGGTTAGCTTGGAGGCCTTAAGGCATGGCTTAAAACAAAACCAAACAAAGCATGCAAGATGGTTACACACCCCTAACAGCAAAAAGACCTTAAACAAACTTCAAAAGCACTTAAATACAAGACTTTTTTCAGTTATAAGCAAGGCCTAAATCAATATGCAAGAATGGCCAAAATGAGGTACAAAAAAGTGCTAAAATGGGGAAAATACTCACCCTTGAAGACCAACTTCGAGATCAGCAACCTCAGGGGGTAAAAGCTCACTTTCAGACCTCAAGAAGACCTTCCAAGAACCTTGGTCCAATGGTGATGGTGTATCTCTAAGTGTTGTAGTGTAAAAGTGCAAGGAAAATCAACTTCAAGGCACAAAACACCAACAATATAGAGAGAGAGAGAGATATTTCTACTCAAAGTGGCTGAACCTCTGATATAGAGGGAGCTCTCTTGCTTATATAGAAGAGAGCAACAAGAAGCTTGTCAAACAAGCTTTAGCAAGGGCTTCATCCCTCCATACACGTGTATGGATGGCAGACAACAAAAATCCAGCTGGCTCAAAAGATATGGAGTAAAACCAGCTGAGACAGGGGGTTGTCGGCCATCAGTAGTGGCTGGCAGTGGCTCACTGATGGCCGACAGGCTTCATCAGTGGCCGGTAGGAACAAAGCCGTGGCCGGCAGTGCCAAACCATGGCCGGCAGTGCACCAAGAAGGTCACTCTGAAAGGACCAAGTCAAGGTGCAAAAAAAGGGCAGAAAGGATACAGGGTCTGGAAAGCTCGAACCTGTGACGTTCCGCCACGACAGTCGAGTACTCGACGAGCAATCGAACTAGTTGTTGGGTGTACCTGCAAGCACAACCAAGTCTCGAGGACGGTCAAAAATGGGGTGTCTACACCTGCATTGTCATGCATTCTTCACTTGCGTCGACACGCATGTTTCGCTTCCAGTTGCATTGTCATGCATTCTTCACTTGCGTCGACACGCATGTTTCGCTTCCATTTGCAATGTCATGCATTTCTCTATCTTGCATTGTCATGCATATCTCATTTGCATTGTCATGCATTTCTATACTGCATCATCTAGTATGTATATTGCATTGTACATAGCATACATTATATACATTCATTGTATCTATTGCATTGTAGTTTGCATGCATTTACTGCATTATCCATCTATGGTTTGTGTCTTTCCATGTTGAGCTTGGTCTGGTATGTGCCCATACTTTTCACGTTGAAGCACGGTTATGATATTATGTGTACGCACCTAGTGTTGAAGGTGACGGCACCATTTCTGTGTTAGACGCGGTCTGTATGTGTCCATGCCTTTTCTAGGCAAGATATGGTTCGGCCGCATGCCTTATCCGCTCCATCCATTGCATATAGAATATCTATTGCATTATAGTTTGCATGCATTTACTGCATTATCCATCTATGGTTTGCGCCTTTCCATGTTGAGCTTGGTCTGGTATGTGCCCATACTTTTCACGGTTATGATATTATGTGTACGCACCTAGTGTTGAAGGTGATGGCACCATTTCTGTGTTAGACGCGGTCTGTATGTGTCCATGCCTTTTCTAGGCAAGATATGGTTCGACCGCATGCCTTATTCGCTCCATCCATTGCATATAGAATATCTATTGCATTACAGTTTGCATGCATTTACTGCATTATCCATCTATGGTTTGCGCCTTTCCATGTTGAGCTTGGTCTGGTATGTGCCCATACTTTTCACGTTGAAGCACGGTTATGATATTATGTGTACGCACCTAGTGTTGAAGGTGATGGCATCATTTCTGTGTTAGATGCGGTTTGTATGTGTCCATGCCTTTCCTAGGCAAGATACGGTTTGGCCGCGCACCTTATCCATTGCATTCATTGCATTGTATTTTTGTTTGTTGCATCCAGCATTTAGGATCACGATCTTTCCTCAGCAGATCATTCCTCACTTATATCATGCCACCCAATTACTTGTTCTATCTACCAAACGCATAGTTATGAGATTATGTGTGTGCGCCTAGTGTTGAGGGTGTTGGCACCATTTCTATGTCAGACGTAGTTTGATTTTGCATCTCCATCCCTTCATGATATTTGTGTGGTTTTGAACTGCCTGTGGTCTGATTGATTCAATTGCAATCATTCGCACTATTTCAATACATTATACACATAGTTTTGTAAATATTGCATAACATCATGCACCCATTCTGCATTGTTATGCACCACACTTAGGTTGCATTATCATGCATCCATTCCGCATTGTTATGTGCCATGCATAGGTTGCATTGTCATACACCCCTTCACTTGCATTGTCACGTAGTTTCAGATTGCATTGTTATGCATGTTGCTACCGATATTGTACATGTTAAGTTTCTTTCTTTTATAGGCATAATATTGTATGTACGGTTCATTTGAAGCTGGTGCAACCAGACGAACCGGACAGGTATTGTATTCTCCATGTGAGACGTATCGAGAATTGAATAATTCTCTTACATCCTCCCTGCGTTGTAATATAGCTTGGTTTTAGCTTAAAACTGTTGCGTGATTTGCTTCATTACAGCTTTCTTTGCATGATCATAAGTTATGCTCGGCTTTGTGCATTGTTTTGCATTTTGCCCCTGCCTTCGGGCATATATCTTTGTCTGTGGGTTGTACGCTTTGTCTAAGTCTTTGGCCTTGTCAAAAGTGGGTCGTCTCTAGGCTTTGACATTCACTCCCGTCATTGTTACGACTTTCGAGTTCTATCAAAGAGGGGCAACTATAGACACCCCATTTTTTACCATCCTCAAGATTTGGACGTCATCGCTTGAACACTCGATGATTATCCATGTTCGTGTTCGTTTTGAGTTCTCGGAGGTCTCGGCCGCGCACCTTGCCTCAAGATCTCTCAACTTGACTATTTTTTGCTTGGTTGGACCAAACACTTGTTGGTTTTTGCTTTTGAGGGTAGAGGAAGGCTTGTTGGCCATCCCCACACCTCACCGGCCATGGCTTGAGGCCACCGGCCTTGTTTCCTTGCCATCAGCCAAAGGTTGTGGCCAGTCGGCACCTTTTGTGGTCGGTCGGCCACCTTTGTTGGGTAATTGGCCATTTTTGTTGGTCGACCCCTTTTCATCTGCTTTTGGCAGATATTTTGTGCCAGCTGGCACGCACAATTAACCCCCTCCATACACGTGTATGGAGGGATTTGCTTCTCTTGCTAAGCTTCTTCAACAAGCTTTGAGATTGGAATTCTATAAAGAGGGAGCTTCTTCTCCCTCCTCAAGGGTTCCAGAGGTTCAGAGAATTAGGGTTAGAGAGTGAGATGCAACTTTGTATCTATATTCCCTATTTGATCCCATTTTGTGACCTAAAGTGAGTTTTGTCTTACTTTTACACTAGAACACGTAGCATTACACCACCCTTGGGTTACTGAGGCTCTAAGGAGTTGTTGTTAGGGTTCTTGGGCTGGTTTTGATCCATGGAAGGTGCTAGAGTGGTGTTCTTGAAGAGGTTCTTCAAAGGTGAGAAACTACCCTCTTTATTCCCCATTTTTGCATAAGCTTTTTGTCTATCTTGCATCTGTTTTTAAGCCTAACTTATAACTGATAAAAGTTCTGTTTTTAAGTGCTTCAAATAGTTGTTTAAGATCAATTTGGTGTTTGGCGTTGTTTACCCCCTCTTAGGCCTTGTTTGGTGAGCCCTGGGACCACCTTGTATTGGTCTTCCCACCACTGAAATCCAGAGGGATTTCAGTGGCGGGGATGGTGTTTTGAGGTCCCAAAAAGGAGAGGGTCATCCCCTCTCCTTGTTGTCTTCAATACTTGTCACATTTGCCTCATAGGTGATCACCTTTGTCAAGTTCATGTTGACCATGTCTTGGCTGATATTTGGTGTCACACCCCTAACCTGCCCCTAAAAGTTATGGACATTACCTAATCAGAAACAGACAGAATGACCTGTCATATATGATATTCGGGGCCTAAATGGAAGCGTTAAGACAATAGAACAACACGCAGACACATCCATTGAGCTACTACAAAAAGGCCAGGACCATGACTCGGAATTAAACATATAATTAGCAAGCATCTGAGGTTAAGTTACACATTTACAAGTCCAGCCCAAAGATTGGGCGTTCAGCAAAATATTTTTACAAATAACTTTGACCAACAAAACATTGATATAGAATGACAGGGTCTAACAAAACTGCCCTAGCATGCAAAGGCTTCTCCAAGTGCCTGGCTGCCCTTAGGTTGACACAAGCTAAATGACAATGATGCTAGAGCTGGCCTCCAAGCCGATTGCCTACAGAATTAGACAAAATCACGGAGTGAGACAAGCTCAGTGAATAATAATACTTAAGCAGTTTAATAATCACAATGTATAACAGTGCATTCACCAAAATGATATCCAACAATGAGTCTGACATTATTTTACTTCCAAAACGGCCTTTGGCCTAGTATTACAGTTATAACAGAACGACCTTTTGGCCCAGAATTTTCAGAACACCCTTTCGGCCTAGAATAGCCTTTCGGCTCAGAACAGCCTTATGGCCCAGAACAGCCTTATGGCCCAGAACAGCCTTACGGCCTAGAACATACAAATATGTATGTATATCTGTTCAACATTTCATTTTCATTGAGTTCCAATCAGTACATACGCTAATATCGTAACTGGCAGAAAACAGAATGTTATTAACAGACATTAGCGGTAAATAAATGTACGTTCAAAGTACTATTACTCACAGCGTTGTGTTGGCGTGCTAGTTCCTTCTGGAGTGTGCCCTGCACACAATCATAACTTGTAAATTAGTTCTCTTTCTTCTTAAATCATTGAGGAATCATTCCGTGCCATTACACGTCACATGAATTTATAACAAGCTTAAAATCATCAGAAAAATATTCCATAAATACCAGAGAGTCAAGCACGCAAAACTGAACAACACACATTTTTTTTTCTGAAAATAATGGCGCTCGAGCGTGATGTACAATTTTAACAAAAATGCTGAAAGATCGATTTTTGCGCTCGAGCGGATATTCCTACGCTCGAGCGGACAGGGTAATTTCGGAAAAACTGCTGAGAGATTAATTTTCCCGCTCGAGCGGCCATGACCTCCGCTCGAGCGGCCGTGGCCCTGATTTGAGGCAGCTAGATTTCATACAAAAATCCATCTATGGCAACACGACCCAAGCATCAAAATGGAGAGATTTAACATCAAATTAAGGTGCTAACTCTCATAATAAATCAATCACAACACTTCTTAAACTTCCAATCATTAAATCCATAATCAAACCAACCATAATCTCTCCAAAATTCCCATAGTTTGGGTTTACTTAAATATATGCATAAGCGCTACCTAACCTTCTAATTCCAACACATACTTGAATTATCTCAAGAAATAGCAAGGAAACAAAAGGTAGATCCCCCTTCATAATTCAATTTGATTTATCAACATGAATCATCTCATAAACCCTCACATCTACCATAACTTTCCAAAACAAAAGGAAGAATTCCCAACCAAGATCAAGAGAGAGAGACTAGATCAAGAAATTTTTCATACCTTGAGTTCAATCTAAACAATCTTCACAAATTTCCCCAAATTCTTCACTTGGAGAGCTTCTCTCCAACACTCACGTTTTCCGCTCTTCTTGGTTGCACACAAGAGATATTCTAAAGTCAAAGACATCTTAGAGCTTAAGATAGATATTTATGTTTATAATAAGACAAAATTTAATCGTTTAAGCATCCTTAATTGAAATTTCACAAAACATCCCAGTAGAGCTTAAAAATTATGCAGATGCCAAATATCAAATCAATTTCTGAAAATTAAGCCTCTAAGGCGCCCAATTTCGGATTCAATTAGTTTAATTGTGACAGATAATGTTCCAAATCAACAGATAAGAATCCATGTTTCTAAGTTTCATGTAATTCAACGTACTTTCACATAGAATTTCATAATATGCATTCGAAAATACAGAATAGAGGGCTGAAAAGATACCAGAATCATGTACGAGGGTCAGGCTATTACACTCTCCCCCCCCTTAAGTAAGTTTGGTCCTCTAAACTTGTTTTACCTTAGGACGAAAACAGATGCGGATATTGGTGTTGCATTTCATCTTCCTTTTCCCAAGTTGCTTCGGTTCCATAGTGCTCTTGCCACTCCACTTTCACCATTGGAATTTCTCGGTTCCGTAACTGTTTCACCTGTCGGTCCAAAATTCGAATTGGTTTTTCCTCGTATGTTAACTTGTCAGTCAGCACAATTTGGTGATAATCAATAATATGAGATGGATCCGGGAGGTATCCTCGGAGCATAGAAACATGAAACACATTTTGAATCTGACTCATATATGGCGGAAGGGCAACTCGGTAGGCTACTGGACCCACTTTTTCTAAGATCTGAAAGGGACCAACATATCGGGGTGTCAGCTTACCCCTTTTTCCGAATCTTGGGTGTCCTTTCATTGGGGTAACTTTCACAAAAACATGACTGTCCACGTCAAACTCCAAATTCCTTCGCCGGTTATCCGCATAACTCTTCTGTTTACTTTGAGCAGTTTTCAATCTTTCTCGAATAATTCTAATCTTTTCAGTTGTCAACTGGACAATTTCTGGCCGTAACAAGGGCCTATCCCCAATTTCAGCCCAACACACGGGAGAACGACACGGTCTTCCATACAGAGCTTCATAGGGTGCTATTTAAATACTCGAATGGTAACTGTTATTATATGCAAACTCAACCAACGGTAGATGAGTTTCCCAACTTTCTTGAAAATCCAAAACACACATTCGAAGCATATCTTCTAGTGTCTGAATTGTCCTCTCGGATTGCCCATCCGTTTGGGGGTGGAAAGCCGTACTAAACTTTAATTCTGTACCCATTGCATTCTGTAGACTTTGCCAGAACCTCGAAATGAATTTTGGATCTCTATCTGACACAATTGAGACTGGAACACCGTGAAGCCTTACAATTTCATTCATATAGATCACAGCAAGTTTATCTGCATTATATTGGGTCTTCACAGGCAGGAAGTGGGCGGACTTTGTCAGTGGGCGGACTTTGTCAGTCGGTCGACAATGACCCATATAGAATTCATTCCTCGTGGTGTCTGTGGTAAGCCTACAATAAAATCCATGGTCAGATGTTCCCACTTCCACTCCGGAATTGGAAGGGGTTGTAATAATCCTGCGGGTTTCTGATGCTCTGCTTTTACTTGCTGACATTGCAAACACTTAGAAACAAACTCTGCGATTTCTCTCTTCATACTTGGCCACCAAAAATGTCGCTTCAAATCCCGGTACATTTTAGTACTTCCTGGATGTATTGCAATTTTTGAGGCATGTGCTTCTTCCATCAATTTCCGTTTAAGTTCTAACACATCAGGGACACATACTCGGTTTTGAAACTTAAGTACAGAATCGGTTAAAGTGAACCCCAGTTTTGGTTTTGTCTTCATGTCAACACATATCTTCTTTAGAGCTTCATCGTCCATTTGGCGTAATTTAATCTCCTCAAGTAACGTTGGTTGGGCCATCATTGTTGCCACCATTGCTGCTTGACCATGTATCACCAAGTCGAGCCCCATCTTATTCAACTCAACTATCAACTCCCTTTCCTTTGTCAATAAACTTGCCAAATTTTCCACATGTTTCCGACTAAGCGCGTCTGCCACCGTGTTGGCTTTACCGGGATGATAATGAATCTGTAAATCATAATCTTTAATAAGTTCCAACCATCGCCGCTGGCGCATATTCAACTCTTTTTGGGTAAAAATGTATTTGAGACTTTTATGGTCAGTATAAATGTTGCAAGTAGCCCCATACAGATAATGCCGGCAAATCTTTAAAGCAAAAATGACTGCAGCTAGCTCAAGATCATGCGTGGGGTAACTCTTCTCATGGGGTTTAAGCTGGCGAGAAGCATAAGTAATAACCCTTCTGCTCTGCATAAGTACACAACCAAGTCCTTTATGTGATGCATCGCTGTAAATTACAAATCCCTCAGTACCAAACGGTAGGGCAAGGACTGGAGCTGTAGTCAACTTCATTTTCAATTCTTGGAAAGCAGATTCCCGTGGTTCAGACCATTCGAATGCGACTCCCTTTTTAGTCAACTGAGTAAGTGGTACAGCAATCTTAGAAAAATCCTGAACAAATCTCCGATAGTATCCGGCTAACCCCATAAAACTACGTACTTCAGTCACATTAGTCGGAGTCGGCCAGTTCACAATCGCCTCAATCTTATTTGGATCAACGGAGACTCCTTCTTTTGTTATAACGTGCCCTAGAAATGCCACCTCATGTAGCCAGAATTCACACTTCTTTAGCTTTGCGTACAACTTCTTTTCCCTGAGGGTCTGAAGGATTAAGTGAAGATGATTTTCATGAGCTTCTGCATTCTTTGAATAAATAAGGATGTCGTCGATAAAGACCACTACAAACTCATCGAGATAAGGTTTGAAGACAAGGTTCATCAGATCCATAAATGCTGCTGGTGCGTTAGTAACTCCAAAGGGCATAACCAGAAATTCATAATGACCGTATCGGGTTCGAAAGGCTATCTTCTCAACGTCATCAGCTTTAACTTTCAATTGGTGGTATCCGGACCGTAAATCAATCTTGGAAAAGACCTGTGCCCCTTATAATTGATCAAATAGATCATCAATTCGTGGTAATGGATACTTATTTTTGATTGTCACCTTATTAAGCTCCCGGTAGTCTATACATAATCGGAGTGTTCCGTCTTTCTTTTTCACAAACAGGACTGGTGCACCCCACGGAGAAACACTCGGGCGAATAAACCCCTTATCCAGTAGATCTTGCAACTGAATCTTCAATTCCTTCATTTCAGCTGGTGCCATTCGATATGGGGTTTTAGAAATGGGTTGGATTCCTGGTAGCACTTCAATTGTGAACTCAATTTCACGGTCCACTAATTCTCCTAGCAATTCTTCGGGAAAGATGTCCGGAAATTCACAGACAACTGGAATCACATCAGTATTCTCATTCATTGTTGGCCCTTCCAAAACACTACATAAGTACCCCTGACACCCTTTCTACATTAATTTACAAGCCCTTGCCGCAGAAATCACATACGGGGGAGAAGTTACCCCTGTCCCTGAAAAATAGCTTCTGATTGC
Source organism: Camellia granthamiana (assembly GCA_036172215.1). Taxonomy (NCBI): domain Eukaryota; kingdom Viridiplantae; phylum Streptophyta; class Magnoliopsida; order Ericales; family Theaceae; genus Camellia; species Camellia granthamiana. Next base: position 156,659,828 of record CM069908.1, read on the forward strand.
CCCGGAGGGTGGAATTTAATTTGCTTCGTCAGGCAGTCTATAGTAGCACCATATTCACTCAACCAATCCATTCCCAGAATAATATCAAAAGAAGTCATATCAAGTGGTAGTAAATTAGCATATACACGGACATCCCCAATGAGAAGTTCACAAGCAGAATAGACAGAAGTACAGATCATGGAATTTCCCATAGGTGAAGATACACACAACACATAAGTCAATTCTTGTCACAACCCAAACCCGCCCCTAAAAGTTTGGGCATGACCACTACAGAAACGGACCCTTAACTCACCCAATATAAGATATGGGGCCTTAACGGAAGCGTTAATATCATAAGAAACATGAATAATATCCATTGAGCCACCACTACTATGCCCGGATCACAGACATGCAGGAGGTAAATGATCATACAATGACATGCATCTGAGAACTTAACTAAAGACATACGTTTCAGACCTTGCCCTCCAGATTGGGCGTATAAGAAAAACATTAAAATGTAAAAGGATTATGCACTTTCTCTATATACAGACAATCAAGGTACGAAATCAAAACTTAGCAAAACTCCTTAAAATGAGCTGTCTGCGTTGAAGTGCCTGGACATCCTAAGGTTGACGTAAGGGGATCGAATGCCATGGGTTAAGACTGACCTCCAGGCTCAGTACCTACAGAATCAAATAAGACGCAGAGTGAGACAATCTCAGTGAATAATAGTACATAGGTAAAATGATGCTTAACGTGAAACATAATATATTAATGCGGATGAAAACGCAGAGTTCATATAGTTTGATCCTATACTAATTTCATAACGACCATGTTGGTTCCCAAATTCACAGATTAGCCCTCGGCCTAATAGGTTCATAATATCACAAGTTGGCTCATGGCCTCATACATTTACATTCCACAAGGTGGCCCTCGGCCCGTACTTTTCACAAGTTCATTATCTCGTTTCTTATTTCAGAACGGCCTCGGGCCCATATTAAACAGAATGACCTCAGGCCCAAATATAACGGAATGGCCTCAGGCCCAAATATTACGGAACGGCCTCAGGCCCAAATATAACGGAACGGCCTCAGGCCCAAAATATTATGGAACGGCCTCAGGCCCAAATATTACGGAACGGCCTCAGGCCCAAATATAACGGAACGGCCTCAGGCCCAAATATTACGGAACGGCCTCAGGCCCAAAATATTATGGAACGGCCTCAGGCCCAAATATAACGGAACGGCCTCAGGCCTAAATATTACGGAACGGCCTCAGGCCCACAGATATGCAAACATATATACATAAGTCTTCCTTGTATCCGTTCTTAACAAAGTCCAATTCATTCACATATGAATGTAACGTTTCAGAAATCGGAATATTAGAGACATCAAGTACGAACGAAACATTATTATCGTACATTAAGTACTATTACTCACAGTGTTGTATAGGCGTGCTAGTTCCTGCTGGAGTGTGCCCTGCACACAACATAACTGATACATTAGTATTCTTTCCTCTTAATTCATTCAGGTGTCACTTCCTGTCTTCATATGAATTTATAGCCCTTGGAAAGTCATCAGAAAAATATTCTAAAAATACCAGAGAGTCAAGCACGCAAAACTGAAAAAATACATTTTTCTTTTTCGAAAACAGTCCTCCGCTCGAGCGTCACTTTTTCCGCTCGAGCGGACTGTACCATTCTAACAAAAATACTGAGAGGTCGACATCTGAGCTCGAGCGGAACTTCCTCCGCTCGAGCGGACAGGGTAATTTCGACAAAAACTGCTGAAAAGAAAATTTCCCCGCTCGAGCGGCCATGACCTCCGCTCGAGCGGCCGTAGCCCAGAATTGGGGCAGTTCACTTCCATCTCAAAATCCATCTCTTTTAACACAACCAAAGCCTCCCAAATGACTCAAACATCAAATTAAAGTGCCAAATCATACAATAAAGCAATTACCATACACTTTAAACATAAATTCATAATCAAGCTACTCATAATCTTTCCATAATTTCCATGTTTTGTGGTTTATACAAACATATGCATAGAGAACTACTTCAACTTCAAATTCAAACCCATAATTGCATACTTTTCATGAAATACCAAGGAAACAAAGGATAATTTCTTCTTCTTAACTCAATTTAAGTTATCAACATGGATAATCTCATAAACCCTCACATCTACCTTAACTTTTCAAAGGAAAAAGAAGAGATTCCCAACCAATCTCAAAAGAGAGAGGTTAGATCATGAAATTCCCATACCTTGAGTTCAATCTAGCAATCTTCCCAATTTCCCCCAAAATTTCTCTCCTAGTTGCCTTCTCTTCATTACCCACATTTTCCTCTCTTCTAATTGACTTCTCAGCCTCAAAAATATCTCCTAGTTGATATATATAATCCATTGATTAACATGATAGGAGGAAAAAGACGAAATTCAATCGTTTACACATCCCAAATTGAAATTTCACAGAAAATCCCCTTAGCACTTAAAAATTATGCAGATTTCAAATATCAACTCAATTTCTGAAGATTAAGTCTTTAAGGCATCCAATTTCAAATTTAAGTAGTTTAATTGTGACAGATAGTGTTCTAAGTCAACAGATAGGATTCCATATTTCAAAGTTTCAAGTGATTCAATATAATTCCACATAGGATTTCACAATAAGCATCACAATAAGCATCCAACAACATAAATAAAAGACTGAACAGATACCAGAATCATGTACGAGGGTCGGGTTATTACACTCTCCCCCCCTTAATTAAGTTTGGTCCTCCAAACTTGTTTTACCTTAAAGCTGAAATAAAGTCGGATACTGGTATTGCATTTCTTCTTCCTTCTCCCAAGTTGCATTTCTTCTTACAATTATCGCAAAATTCTTAACATATTCTCCCATGAATAAGTTCCTCAGTGTCAATCCCCAAATACAGGTCACACAATTCTTTACTAGGTTCATATGCGAATCTCGTTACTTGATAAATCCCATATCATAAACCAGTTACGTAATTACTTTCATATCCCATAATGCATTTTGAAATTAGAGATCAAGGTCACCCACAAAATTTCGCCTATTTAACAAAGTATATTTATATCATTCCCTCAGACATATTAAGTTGCATAAGCATGTAGTCACTAGCTTCACATTCGTTCTTAGTATTCTCTATTTCCGTAAACAATCAAATCATACATACTGCTTTGAACAAAATTAGAACGATGACAGAAGACTCTTAACTAATACCTTTATTTCGTTATACTACTATGTCCAAATACAGTAAAACAAGGAGTACCACATTCCAAATCCAACAGTTACCACAAGCATCATACACTTTTGCAATTTTCTATAAGTATACCACGAAAGATATTTAATTAGGATGTCATACGTTCGGATCTGGACAATAAAATATATAAGGTAACTATCTTTTCAAATATAGGGGTCATCCCAAGAATAAAACCAAAATTAAATTCAAAATTACGTTCAATTCGTCAGTTGTAACTTTAAGGCGTAGCGTCTTCCCTTAGTAAACGTTTTTTTTTTTTTTTTTTTTTTTTTTTTTTTTTTTTAGAAACAGAATAAATGGCATTTCGTTACTATATTCCTCATATGTTTCCAGAACATACATTCAATTCGGTTACTAAAAAAAAACACGGCTCTTCCTTACCTTCATAAGGAGATTCCCCTGATAGTCATAAATCATATGTCAATTTCACTAGAAGGTCTATGTTCACTTTATTCAGTTAAATAATTCCTTGGGTAAGGTACAAGTCATAAGCTATTCAGAAATGAGTCATTAATTAAAAGCATATACAGGTTCCAAAGAAATCAATTACGTGGCTGGATTCAATTATGGGTATGCACAATAAGTCGTGTAGGTACATAGCTACGAGCTTCGTTATTAATTTCTAGTATTTCTCTTTTTCCCAAACATTTTATGGTCAAATTGTTCCATTGTTTCAAACTCATATCTACCACTTCTTGATACGATTAGAAAAATGGGAATAGACTCCAAGTCAATAATATTTATTCTTCATAGTTGCATTTCTCTATATATTAGCACAAACAAACCATACGCCAAATTAAATACGTACGGTGTTACCAGAGCAAGTAACGTACAGCTTTTCATGCAAATATACCATCACAGTTACTTAATCATGTCACCACAAGTCTAAATCTGAATAATAGATATGACTATAAAAACCATTATTTTAAACAAAGGAACCCACTCAAACCAACACTAGAATTCAATTCAAAATCATGCTTAACTAATTATCCATAACCATAAGGTATAACATCTTTTTTTTTTTTTTTTATAATCTTAATAAGAGCAATATGACAGAAGGAAGAGTCACAATACACATCATAAGTTTCTCTTAGCTTCATTTCTGAGTACCGTAACACAGAAGGAATCATGTCCCCCCTCCCCTTTTTTTTTCATCAAAGGAAGCCATTCAAAGATAAAGCCAGAAGTCAGATTCAAAATTATGTCATAACATATCATAAACGGGATAGATAAACAGCTTGACTCATAAACAAAATTAGAGTTCATGTTTAGCGCTAATAAATCAATATGAAGCATACTTGTTAGTTCCATAAAGGAACCTTCAGTTCCGAGAACTTGTAACATACATGAACCACGGTATTATTACCCCCGGGCAAGGGCCTTATGCTAAGGATGCCATGAATACTTATATATATAGTCAATCATTCATTAATTCGAAATGTAGTATATGAGATGATAGAATATTTCTGATCATATTATGTCATTATAATACGCTTGTCAAAGATAAAACAATTCACATTTTAACGTGGGTTATATAATGAGGTGAGGTTAAATGTTTATATTCATGTCGTAGATCCTAAACAACCTTAGGTCCATACGTCACGCAACAGAATAATGTCAACTTCATGCAGTTAATTCCATTTCTTTGCTAAGAAACAACTTAATTTGCTTATAGAGAATAGAAAGTTATGATTCATTATTGATTAACAGAATAATTCTGAGGTCATACTGAAATTTACAGACCCAACATGTAGCTTAGCTATGTCATATAAGTAGTACATCCAGTTACTTTCTATCCGTAAGTACTACTAGATCCATTTATATCATAAATCCCATTAAATATGCCGCATTATAGTCATTACATTCATCCCGATTCTGAAATGTCAAAACCAAGCAGACAATGACATAGCAAAAGAATACTTTAACGTAAATCAATTCGTAACCACGTATTAAGTATCGTTCATACTTGTATCAACTTGCACTAAGAGGTACAAGTCCGATGCATAACCTCAACCAGCCGTTAATATAGCATATTCCCAATGTCATGCAGGATAGTTCGTACTGAAGTGCTTTTACAATCTTAAATTATATTACACATAGACAAGATTTATTTCTTGCAGTAACTTGCCAAATTATCAATCACTTAGCTTTAGTTTCAAAGTAGTCAATAACCACCTATCTTTTATCAAGTATCATGTGAGCAAGCTCATACTGTGGGTGAGATTCCTCTTGTCGTTCAATCATTCTTTATAAGAAATCTTGATCATAAATTACAAATTACACATAACAAAACAATTTATAGATTTCAAATTTTCATAAGCAATTCTCTTAGTCCCCATCAAACATTGATAATAACTTCACCGGCTTACGAATTCATATTAATCATGACTTATTCCAAAATCTTAATTCGTAGTACTTGACCATATCGGTTCAAGTCAATATCCAAATGTCCAAATATAACTAATATGTACGTCATTCCCTTATTCAACATGAACTATCAGTGGAAACAAGGTTATAATCAATTATTGCCTTACATAATTACAAAAGTCTTTGTGTGTATAACTTCTTATCACAGCTAGTCCTTCTCAACACATTACACAGCGTCATGTAAAACTTATTCGTATCAGAAGGTTTCATTACAAGAACCTCTCAGGTTCAGACATTGCTATAATAAGGAGAACGGAGCTATTCCACAAAAATACTCATGGCATATATATATCACTAAGTCTTAGGAATAATCCATATTTAAGGTGTAAGCGATTCAGCCAACAGATGTTAGAAAACGCCATCATATTATTATCATTTTCCGCAAATATCTATCATTTCAGCAATAACATCATGGGCATATACATTGTCTTACCAGTCAGCTTGAATTCTTACCCCCACTTCCACCGAGCAATTCTGTTGATCTAATTCCATCTACATATTTTACACAGTCCACCAACTCCCCTTTTTTTTTTTTCCAGCGGATGTAGGATTCTTTATCCGTATTCTCGCCATGTTCTGCACAACAACCATTTATACAGTAGACATACTTTACAAATTGTTAGCCTTATCAGAGTACACTTAACGTTGCCATCAGTTACTTTCTAGATGTCATGCAAGATGCCTAAAGCTTTTCTAGACATCCTAGAGCTCAATTGATCCGTGTGTGAGATAGCAACTCGTGCTCTGATACCACTTGTCACAACCCAAACCCGCCCCTAAAAGTTTGGGCATGACCACTACAGAAACGGACCCTTAACTCACCCAATATAAGATATGGGGCCTTAACGGAAGCGTTAATATCATAAGAAACATGAATAATATCCATTGAGCCACCACTACTATGCCCGGATCACAGACATGCAGGAGGTAAATGATCATACAATGACATGCATCTGAGAACTTAACTAAAGACATACGTTTCAGACCTTGCCCTCCAGATTGGGCGTATAAGAAAAACATTAAAATGTAAAAGGATTATGCACTTTCTCTATATACAGACAATCAAGGTACGAAATCAAAACTTAGCAAAACTCCTTAAAATGAGCTGTCTGCGTTGAAGTGCCTGGACATCCTAAGGTTGACGTAAGGGGATCGAATGCCATGGGTTAAGACTGACCTCCAGGCTCAGTACCTACAGAATCAAATAAGACGCAGAGTGAGACAATCTCAGTGAATAATAGTACATAGGTAAAATGATGCTTAACGTGAAACATAATATATTAATGCGGATGAAAACGCAGAGTTCATATAGTTTGATCCTGTACTAATTTCATAACGACCATGTTGGTTCCCAAATTCACAGATTAGCCCTCGGCCTAATAGGTTCATAATATCACAAGTTGGCTCATGGCCTCATACATTTACATTCCACAAGGTGGCCCTCGGCCCGTACTTTTCACAAGTTCATTATCTCGTTTCTTATTTCAGAACGGCCTCGGGCCCATATTAAACAGAACGGCCTCAGGCCCAAATATAACGGAACGACCTCAGGCCCAAATATTACGGAACGGCCTCAGGCCCAAATATAACGGAACGGCCTCAGGCCCAAATATTACGGAACGGCCTCAGGCCCAAATATAACGGAACGGCCTCAGGCCCAAATATTACGGAACGGCCTCAGGCCCAAATATTACGGAACGGCCTCAGGCCCAAATATTACGGAAAGGCCTCAGGCCCAAAATATTATGGAACGGCCTCAGGCCCAAATATTACGGAACGGCCTCAGGCCCAAATATAACGGAACGGCCTCAGGCCCAAATATTACGGAACGGCCTCAGGCCCACAGATATGCAAACATATATACATAAGTCTTCCTTGTATCCGTTCTTAACAAAGTCCAATTCATTTACATATGAATGTAACGTTTCAGAAATCGGAATATTAGAGACATCAAGTACGAACGAAACATTATTATCGTACATTAAGTACTATTACTCACAGTGTTGTATAGGCGTGCTAGTTCCTGCGGGAGAGTGCCCTGCACAGAACATAACTGATACATTAGTATTCTTTCCTCTTAATTCATTCAGGTGTCACTTCCTGTCTTCATATGAATTTATAGCCCTTGGAAAGTCATCAAAAAAATATTCTAAAAATACCAGAGAGTCAAGCACGCAAAACTGAAAAAATACATTTTTCTTTTTCGAAAACAGTCCTCCGCTCGAGCGTCACTTTTTCCGCTCGAGCGGACTGTACCATTCTAACAAAAATACTGAGAGGTCGACATCTGAGCTCGAGCGGAACTTCCTCTGCTCGAGCGGACAGGGTAATTTCGACAAAAACTGCTGAAAGGAAAATTTCCCCGCTCGAGCGGCCATGACCTCCGCTCGAGCGGCCGTAGCCCAGAATTGGGGCAGTTCACTTCCATCTCAAAATCCATCTCTTTCAACACAACCAAAGCCTCCCAAATGACTCAAACATCAAATTAAAGTGCCAAATCATACAATAAAGCAATTACCATACACTTTAAACATAAATTCATAATCAAGCTACTCATAATCTTTCCATAATTTCCATGTTTTGTGGTTTATACAAACATATGCATAGAGAACTACTTCAACTTCAAATTCAAACCCATAATTGCATACTTTTCATGAAATACCAAGGAAACAAAGGATAATTTCTTCTTCTTAACTCAATTTAAGTTATCAACATGGATAATCTCATAAACCCTCACATCTACCTTAACTTTTCAAAGGAAAAAGAAGAGATTCCCAACCAAGCTCAAAAGAGAGAGGTTAGATCATGAAATTCCCATACCTTGAGTTCAATCTAGCAATCTTCCCAATTTCCCCCAAAATTTCTCTCCTAGTTGCCTTCTCTTCATTACCCACATTTTCCTCTCTTCTAATTGACTTCTCAGCCTCAAAAATATCTCCTAGTTGATATATATAATCCATTGATTAACATGATAGGAGGAAAAAGACGAAATTCAATCGTTTACACATCCCAAATTGAAATTTCACAGAAAATCCCCTTAGCACTTAAAAATTATGCAGATTTCAAATATCAACTCAATTTCTGAAGATTAAGTCTTTAAGGCATCCAATTTCAAATTTAAGTAGTTTAATTGTGACAGATAGTGTTCTAAGTCAACAGATAGGATTCCATATTTCAAAGTTTCAAGTGATTCAATATAATTCCACATAGGATTTCACAATAAGCGTCACAATAAGCATCCAACAACATAAATAAAAGACTGAACAGATACCAGAATCATGTACGAGGGTCGGGTTATTACAATTCTTCTTCAGGTTTATCTAAGTTTTTCGCAAATAATTTTGACACAACGGAACAGGTAGAGCCAGAATCAAACAATACGTAACCAGAATGACCATGAACCATAAATGTACCTGACACCACTGTTGTTGCATTCTGTACATCTCCTGGAACCAACGCAAACACCCTGCCTTGCCTCGTAGTGTCCTTATTATTAGCAGGTTTAGCAGCTGACTTGGCATTAGGAGCCGGTGTAGACCTTGCTGAGCTTGTGGCGGCCTTATTACCAGTTTGTTGATTCTTTTGCGGACAGTCTTTTATCAAATGCCCCATTTTGCCACATCGAAAACATGCTCCAGTCAATCGGTGACAAATCCCACGATGCCTCCATCCGCATTCTGGACATACAGGAGCTAAATTTTGGGGAGAAGTAGTAGTGTCAGAGGTCCCTGAATTTTGCTTCTTGTTTGGTGGAACAGTTGACCCCTTAAACCATTGGTTGTTCTGCCTTTTTCCTTTCTATTCAGAAATTTGAGTCTGAGCAGCAATATTTCCTTCTGCTATAACAGCCCTTTCTAACACATCAACGTAAGTAGGTAACTTCAACACATTAACTCGATCCTGAATAGCACCCCGCAATCCTCCTTCGAATTTTCGTGCCTTCTTATATTCTGTATCTACCATGTGAGGTGCAAATCGGGCTAGTTCCACGAATTGAGCTTCATACTCGGCAACTGTTTTATTTCCTTGTCTCAATGTTTCGAATTCGGCCACCTTCTTGTCCCGCATACTCTGGGGAAAATATTTGTCGTAAAATAGCTCTAAGAATCTGTCCCATGTCAACCCCTGATGCATCGTTCTTGTGAGCATCCACCACCTTCGTGCTTCATCTTCAAGGGTGAAGGCAGCCAGTTGCACCTTTTGGTTTTCAGTACAGGGAAAGACTTCGAATAACTTTTCTATTCCTAACACCCACGCCTCAGCCTTCATTAGTTCAATCCCTCCTTTAAACGATGGTGGTTTCATCTTTTTAAACTCCTTTGTAAGTGTAATGGTTCTGTCTTCAGCATGGAAATCTTGCACTGCCGGTGGGGGTACCGGTGGTGGTGGCGGTGGTTGTTCCTGTGGCCGTTGTTGCTTTTGTGGTTGTTGCTGTTGCTGTGGCTGTGGTGGTTGCGGTGGCTGTTGTTGTTGTTGTTGCCGTATGGTCTCCGCCATTTCCACAATCATCCTCTCCATCCTGTCCAACCGTGCGGCAGTAGCATCTTCCTGTTCCTCTGCCCTTGTTCTCACCATGATCTACACAATAATCAATTACAACATACACAAAAGAATACAATAGACATTGATCATCATCATTAATGTTAGCAGAAAACATTTAGTGTTGCTATCAATCTACAGGATGCCTACAACTTCCTAGACACCCTAGAGCTCAATGGATCCGTGTGTGAGACAGCAACTCGTGCTCTGATACCACTTGTCACACCCCTAACCTGCCCCTAAAAGTTATGGGCATGACCTAATCAGAAACAGACAGAATGACCTGTCATATATGATATTCGGGGCCTGAATGGAAGCGTTAAGACAATAGAACAATACGCAGACACATCCATTGAGCTACTACAAAAAGGCTAGGACCATGACTCAGAATTAAACATATAATTAGCAAGCATCTGAGGTTAAGTTACACATTTACAAGTCCAGCCCAAAGATTGGGCGTTCAGCAAAATATTTATACAAATAACTTTGACCAACAAAACATTCATATAGAATGACAGGGTCTAACAAAACTACCCTAGCATGCAAAGGCTTCTCCAAGTGCCTGGCTGTCCTTAGGTTGACACAAGCTAAATGACAATAATGCTAAAGCTGGCCTCCAAGCTGATTGCCTACAGAATCAGACAAAATCACGGAGTGAGACAAGCTCAGTGAATAATAATACTTAAGCAGTTTAATAATCACAATGTATAACAGTGCATTTACCAAAATGATATCCAACAATGAGTCTGACATTATTTTACTTCGAAAACGGCCTTTGGCCTAGTATTACAGTTATAACAGAACGGCCTTTTGGCCCAGAATTTTCAGAACGGCCTTTCGGCCCAGAACAGCCTTTCGGCCCAAAATAGCCTTTCGGCTCAGAACAGCCTTACGGTCCAGAACAGCCTTTCGGCCCAGAATAGCCTTTTGGCTTAGAACAGCCTTACGGCCCAGAACAGCCTTACGGCCCAGAACATACAAATATGTATGTATATCTGTTCAACATTTCATTTTCATTGAGTTCCAATCAATACATACGCTAATATCGTAACTGGCAGAAAATAGAATGTTATTAACGGACATTAGCGGTAAATAAATGTACGTTCAAAGTACTATTACTCACAGCGTTGTGTTGGCGTGCTAGTTCCTTCTGGAGTGTGCCCTGCACACAATCATAACTTGTAAATTAGTTCTCTTTCTTCTTAAATCATTGAGGAATCATTCCGTGCCATTACACGTCACATGAATTTATAACCAGCTTAAAATCATCCGAAAAATATTCCATAAATACCAGAGAGTCAAGCATGCAAAACTGAACAACACATTTTTTTTTTCTGGAAATAAGTCCCCCGCTCGAGCGCCACTTTGGCCGCTCGAGCGTGATGTACAATTTTAACAAAAATGCTGAAAGATCGATTTTTGCGCTCGAGCAGATATTCCTATGCTCGAGCAGACAGGGTAATTTCGGAAAAACTGCTAAGAGATTAATTTTCCCGCTCGAGTGGCCATGACCTCCGCTCGAGCAGCCGTGGCCCTGATTTGAGGCAGCCAGATTTCATACAAAAATCCATCTATGGCAACACGACCCAAGCATCAAAATGGAGAGATTTAATATCAAATTAAGGTGCTAACTCTCATAATAAATCAATCACAACACTCCTTAAACTTCCAATCATTAAATCCATAATCAAACCAACCATAATCTCTCCAAAATTCCCATAGTTTGGGTTTACTTAAATATATGCATAAGAGCTACCTAAGCTTCTAATTCAAACACATACTTGAATTATCTCAAGAAATAGCAAGGAAACAAAAGGTAGATCCCCCTTCATAACTCAATTTGATTTATCAACATGAATCATCTCATAAACCCTCACATCTACCATAACTTTCCAAAACAAAAGGAAGAATTCCCAACCAAGATCAAGAGAGAGAGACTAGATCAAGAAATTTTTCATACCTTGAGTTCAATCTAAACAATCTTCACAAATTTCCCCAAATTCTTCACTTGGAGAGCTTCTCTCCAACACTCACGTTTTCCCCTCTTCTTGGTTGCACACAAGAGATATTCTCAAGTCAAAGACATCTTAGAGCTTAAGATAGATATTTATGTTTATAATAAGAAAAAATTTAATCGCTTAAGCATCCCTAATTGAAATTTCACAGAAAATCCCATTAGAGCTTAAAAATTATGCAGATGCCAAACATCAAATCAATTTCTGAAAATTAAGCCTCTAATGCGCCCAATTTCAGATTCAATTAGTTTAATTGTGACAGATAATGTTCCAAATCAACAGATAAGAATCCATGTTTCTAAGTTTCATGTAATTCAACGTACTTTCACATAGAATTTCATAATATGCATTCGAAAATACAAAATAGAGGGCTAAAAAGATACCAGAATCATGTACGAGGGTCGGGCTATTACATTTGGTGTTGTTTTGCCTTGATTTACCTCTGTCCAAAGTTGGTTTAGACATGCCATACATGCTATGTATACTTGTCTTGTAATCCCATGATTTTGCCTTAACATGCACCTAGCATTTGGACCACTATGCTTACTTGTTTTGGCCTAACTCCATGAAGCTTTTAGCCTTGTTATAGCATGCTTAAGCTCTGATTTTAATCTTCATGGCCATGCTTGCATTGTTTTGTATAGCCACCATGCAATCTAGCTTGTAGGCTTTGAATATTGAATCCTCTAGCATGCTTAATTTGGATCATTTCAGTGGTTTGGCATCACTTAGAATGTTATTTCAGTCCATATTTCATGCTTGAATGCTTGCATTTATCACCTATTCCATGCCTTGGATAGTTTGTGTTTTATGCCTCATGAACATGTGTCATTGTGTATGCCATCATGTCTAGGCATTTGGGATGCCATCTAAGTGGGTTTTTGGGCTCATTTTAGCATGTCATATCTTTGATTTTGGTTGCTTAAATCATGCCATGTTTGGTTACATAGGGTGTAGTGTAATACCTCTTTGATAGCCTTGTATGCCTCACGCCTTGCCTCTTTGTTTTAGCTTGTTTTAGCTTTGGTCATTGCATGTTTTAGGCTTACTTTGGCATGATTTGGAACTGTTTTTGTCCACTTTGGTCATTTGCTTCATGTGTCACATGACCATGGTTTGAGTCCTTGGGCTAATTTCAAGCTTTTGTGCATGACTTGCTTGCATTATTAGGTTGATTTAGCATCATCCTTTGCATGTTTTCAGAGCGTTAAAATACTTGCCATTTGTCCATGTTCGTCCCTTTTAAGTGTGCTTAAAAGTTGCCCTTTAATGCTTAAGTATTGGATCATTTAGCATGCATGTTTGTATGTACATTTGCCATCATGTTCTTAGCATTTTGGCCACTGATTTAGACATGGCTGAGGCTTGTCCATATTAGTTTAAGTCCATCCTTTGCATGTTGTTCAAACATTGTTACATTGCTTCATGCTTGCATGTTTTGGTTGCATTGTGTTTTGCATGCTCATTGCTTGCATTGTTGACACATGCTTAGCCATATTGCATGTTGTTGCATGCTTGAGCTATATTACATGGTTTGGCATGCTTGTTGCATTGCATTTTGTATGCATGCCTTACCTCTTGATCAAGCATGATAGAGGTTGGGTCCCTTGTGTGTTTACGTGCATTTCATTCCACATTGAAATTGCACACTTGACTCTTTGGCCATTATGCATTGAAATGCGTGATTGATGACCTGAGGGTCGAGAACCATATTCCCTTGAGTCCATAACATGATAGGGAGGTTGGTTGTGCAAACATTTGCTTTGAAAATGCATTGCCATGCCTTGTCTGTCCTCTGTTGCAGCAAAACAGGGTTCTACAGGAAGATATGGTCGACCGACCACATTCAGTGCCGGCAGACTACAAATTTCTGGCCGAGAGCCATACTTCTGGTCGACGACCACTTTTCCATGGCTGGTAACCATTCCTCTTGGCCGGTGACATCCCACAATGCTCAGGAAGTGGTTCAGAAGCATCCTTGGGACTTGTGCAGTCTTCAGAGGTGCAAAGCAGTGTAAACAGAGGCAGCATGTGACATGGTGATGGATTTCTGAGTGAAGCCGAGCATGCATGTTTTCGTCCCTCTTCCTGAGACTTCTTTACTGCTTTCAGTAGCTTAATTAATTTGTTAATTAGTTAAGTGGTTTTGTAATTAATTAATTAGCTTGTTAGTTGGTTAATTTGTATTATTCTTTCGGTCCCTCCGAGAGAGGGCGAATTATGTAATAAGCGTGCGTGTGTGTGATGCATGTCTTCCAACCTCCATTTCTTTCTCCCTTTTATTTAACCGCTTATGATGGTTAGATTTAGGGCATATTTCAATTAGTATACCTTATGCTATGCATGTTTGCATCATTCATCTATATTGCATGCACCGGGCTCGGCGCATCATACTAACTGCATTGTATTTAAATTCCAAGTTGAATACATGTATCGAATCATCACATCTCATATGCCATCTTAGCTTAGCCGAGCCTATTCTAGTTGCATTTTGTATGTGATGCATTAGCCATCTTAACATGGACTTGGATCATACATTGATTACTAACATGTTCTTTGTTTTGGCTTGGAGTACACTGTGAGTGTTTATGCTTTAGCATCTTGCATGTATGTGAGTGTTAACATGATAGCATGCTTGCCATGAGGCTAACTGCTTAGTGGATTTACTGCCTGAATGCCTGTGGGTGAAGGTTGGATTGCTTGAATTGGAATAATTCGTTGAAATTCGTGTTTTAGCCTACTTGCGAGTAGCAAACCTCAAACAGTTTTTCAAACAAACGGATTTGCGATGCTTTGTTCCAAATTAGGCGATCTAATCTATACTTGTTTTGCCGCGCGCATCACATAGTAATTCTTGGCTAATTAAGCGGAATAAGAACACATGTTTTCAAAACTTGATATCATGCTTAGTACAGGCCGATCTTCGGATCGGGCGAGCGGGGGTGCTCATAGCTGACCTTCCCCAATCGTACCCAAGTTCCCGAGCCGAGGCAACTTTGGTGATGACGGACACGTGGCCTTAGGCAACGAGTCAGGATTTCCTAAATTTTCCCAAAATAAAATATTTAGGTGGCGACTCTGTATCTAGCAAAGCAGTCCATTTTGGCACTTCTTTCTAAAAATCAGTTTTTCAAAACAATTTGCCGGATTTGGACTCTTTGGTGATTTATCAATCTCACATCGCCCATTGTGAGATGAGATTAAGAACCGTGACATTGAGTCTTGAACTGTAGTGAGCCCAAATGAACAAAACGGGATTTCTCCCGGGACGTTCGGGGACGTTTACACTTATGAAGGTAGAAAAGCATGCCAAAGTGTTAAGCCAACAACACATGCAAACAAAACACAAAAAGGGGGGACCACCCCCATCTATTTTGGGTCTCAAAACCCACTTTCCACGACTAAAATTCCTCTAGAATTCAGTGGTTAAAAGGCCAAAACAAGGTGGTTTGAAAGGCCTTAAGAGATAGAACAAAGCAAAGGAAAATAAGCCACCAAAGCGGGTAAACCACCCCTAACTCAAACAAAGCCTCAAACAAACATTTCAAACACTTAAAAACAAGAGATTTTGCAGTTGAAAGTAAGGCCTAAAAGAGCATGCAAGGATGGCCAAATACTTAAGAAAAACAAGGCTTAAAGAGGGTAACTACTCACCCTTGAAGAACAACTTCAAAACCAGCCACTTCTGAGGCAAAACCAAGCCAAAATCACTCAAATGCAACCTCCAAGAACCTCTGCTCAAGAGTGAAGGTGTTTCACTAGGTGTTTTAGTGCAAAAGTGTGAAGAAAACTTACTTTAAGGCACAAACTAGTACAAATATAGAGAGAGAGGGAGAATTATAGAGAGAGAGAGAGAGAGGAATATGTTTAGCTCTAATCAAATTTCTGAACCTTGAATAAGGGGGAGGAAGCTCCTCTTATATAGAGGAAGCAAGCATAAGCTTGCCTGACAAGCTTAGAGCATGTTCCAATTCCTCCATACACATGTATGGAGGATGCCTTCTGTGCCCAACAGTTGGCACAGCTGGCAAGGAAAATATCTACGGAAAGTGCAAAAAGGCCGCCGACCAGTAAAAGTGGTGGACTGACCACCCCCCCTAGTCGATCGACCACCTCAAGTGGTCTATAGGGGAGAAAACTGGTTGGCAAGGGAGAAAAGGGGTCTACAAAGAGAGGAGAAGGTGGTGGCATGCTGCTGACCACCTTAGGTGGTCTACAGACCACCCACCCTAGCTAACCGACCACCAAAAGTGGTCTACAGGGAAGAAAAGTGGTCTACAGGGGAGAAAATTGGTCTAAACCCCTGTTCCACCCTCCAGGCAAGGGATAACAAGGTTTGGTTCAAAAACAAACCAAAAAAGGAAGAAAGACAAGAGTCTGCAAGGCAAGGCACTCAGCCGGAAGCCCAAAAACTAGTCTACGGCCACTACAAGTGGCCTACGAGAGGGAAAGGTAGCCTACGGCTACAAAAAGTGGCCTACAGGCCTTTGTTTCCCTCAAGGCAAAGACAGTAATGCATGGTCCAAAAACTAGGCCAAGAGGAGAAAGTTAAGAGGTCCCAAGACAGGGCGCTCACCCAAAGGCTCCAGAAACTCAAAACGAAACACAAACATGCACAATCACCGAGTGCACAGATGATGACGTCTAAGTCTTAAGGTCGGTCAAAAATGGGGTGTCAACAGCTGGCCAACGCAGTGGCATGGCATGCTGGATAGGGCTAAGGCATGGCATGCCGATCATGGCATGCTAGGCAACACTGTGGCATGGCATGCTGGCAAAGGTACTGGCACGGTATACTGCCATGGCATGCAAGGCAACGCTGTGGCATGGCGTGCTAGGCAACGTTTGTGGCAAGGCATGATGGCCAAGTCCGCGGCATCGCATGCCGGCCATGGCATGCTGGGCAAGGCAGTGGCAGGGCATGCGTGCCATGGCCGTGGCATGGTATGCGGGCCAAGGCGGTACCATGGCATGCTGGCCAAGGCCGTGCCATGGCATGCAAGCCAAGGCCGTGCCATGGCTAACCATCGTAGGCATGCCGACCAAGGCAGTGGCATGGCATGTCGACCTAGTCCGTGCCATGGCATGCTGGCCATGGCATGCTGGGCAACGCTGTGGCATAACATGCTGGCCAAGGCAGTGGCATGGTGTGCCGGCATGGCATGCTGGCCTTGGAATGCTGCGCAACGCTATGGCGTGGCATGCTGGGCAACGTCGTGGCGAGGCATGCTAGCCAAGGCGGTGGCAAGGCATGCGTGCCAAGGTTGTGGTATGGCATGCTGGCCAAGCCTGGAGCATGGCATGCTGGCCATGTCCACGGCATGGCACTCCGGCCAAGGCATGCTGGGCAAGGCAGTGGCATGGCATGCGTGCTAAGGGCGTGGCACGGCATGCGGGCCAAGGCCATGTCGTGGCATGCAGGCCAATGTCGTGCCTTGGCTAACCGGTGTTGGCAAGGCGACCAAGGCAGTGGAATGGCGTGTCGACCTAGTCCGTGGCATGGCATGCCGACCAAGGCATGCTGGGCAACACTGTGGCACAACACGCTAGCCAAAGCCCAAGCTTGGCATGCCAGCCTTGGCATGCTGGGCAACGATGTAGCATGGCATGCTAGCCAAGGCGATGGCATGGCATTCTGGCCAAGGCCATGGCATGGCATGCCGGCCAAGGCATGGCATGCTGGGTACAGTTGTGGCATGGCGTGCGGGGCGACGCTGTGGCAAGGCATGATGGCCGAGGTGGTGGAAAGGCATGTGTGCCAAGGTCGTGGCATGGCATGCTAGCCAAGGCCGTGCCACAGCATGCCAGCCTTGGCATGCTGGGCAACGCCATGACATTGCATACTGGCCAAGGCCATGGCAATGCATGCCAGCCAAGGCCGTGGCATGGCTTGCCAGCCTTGGCATGTTGGGCAATGGTGTGGCATGGCATGGGCCAAGGCGGTGGCATGGCATGCCAGCCAAGGGCCGTGGCATGGAATGCTGGCCAACGCAGTGGCATGGCATGCTGGCCAGCGCTAAGGCATAGATAGCTAGCCATGGCATCCTGGCCAAGGCACTGGCACGGTATGCTACCATGGCATGCGGGGCAACGCTGTGGCATGGCGTGCTGGGCAACATTGTGGCAAGGCATGATGGCCGAGGCGGTGGCAAGGCATACATGCCAAGGTGGTTCCATGGCATGCTGGCCAAGGCCGTGCCATGGTATGTTAGCCTTGACATGCTGGGCAATGCCATGATATTGCATGTTGGCCAAGGCCGTTGCATGGCATACCAGCTAAGGTTGTGGCATGGCATGCCAGCCTTCGCATGTTAGGCATCGTTGCGGCTTGGCCTGCTGGCCAAGTGTAGACGTGCCCGTGGGCCTCATGCTACAGTTCAGACTCCCTTTTTGTGTTGTGGTTCTTAATCTGAACCAAAGAATCCAAATCCGGCAAATCGTTTTGAGAAAATAGATTTTTGAAAGAAGTGCCAAACATAGACCGCTTTGCCAGATACAGAGTCACCACCTAAATATTTTTTTATGGGAGAATTTAGGAAACCCTGACTCGTTTGCCTAAGGCCACGTGTCCGTCATCACCAAAGTTGCCTCGGCTCCGGAACTTGGGTACGATTGGGGAAGGTCAGCTATGAGCACCCCCTCTCACCCGATCCAAAGATTGGCCTCTACTAACCATGATATCCAATTTTGAAAACGTTATGTGTTCTTATTCTGATTAATTAGCTAGAATTTACTAGGTGATGCGCACAGCAAAACAATTATAGACTAGATCGCCTAATTTGGAACAAAGCATTGCATATCCATTTGTTTGGAAATGTTTTGAGGTTTGCTACTCGCAAGTAGGCTAAAATACGGATTTCAACGAGTTGTTCCAACTCAAACAATCCAACCTTCACCCACAGGCATTCAGGTAGTAATATCACATAAGCATATAGCCACATGGTAAGCATGCTGTCATGTTAACATTCACACTCATGCGAGATGCTAAAGCATAAATACTTACATCGTACTCCGTGCCAAAATAATGAACTAGTTAGTAATCACATGCATGATCCTAGTTCATGTTAAGTGCCTAATGCAACGCATACAGAATGCAATCAGGATAGGCTCGGCTAATCCTAGGATGGCATGTGAAATGCAACCATTTGAAGCACGTATTCAAGTTAGATTTGAAATACTTATGTAGTTAGCATGATGTGCCGAGCCCAGTGCATGCAATACTGGCGAATGATGCACGCATGCATAGCGTAAAGTATGCTAAATTAAACGTGCCCTAATACTAACCATCAAAGCAGGTAAGTAAAAGGGAGAAAGAAGCGGGTGTCAGAAGACATGCACACACGCATCCACACTTATTATAAATTCGCCCTCACTCGGAGGGACCAAAAGAATAATACAATTAATTAGCCTACAAGCTAATTAATTATTACAAACAAATTAAACTAGTTAAGCGAATTAACTAATCTAAGAAAGCAGTAAAAGCAGCCTCAGGAAGAGGGTCCAATGTACGCGTGCTCGGTCCCGCTCGGAAGTCTACTGCCATGCACAAGTTGCCTCAGTTTTCCCTGCTCTGCTCCTTTGAGAACTGCACAAGTCCCAAGGTGCACTGTTTGGACACTGTGGAGCACCACCGGCTGAGGCAAATGGTCACCGGCCATGAAAAGATGGCCATCGACCATTGTTTGAGCTATCGGCCATCCATGAATGGTCGATCGGCACTCTATGTAGCCGACCAGCCAAATCTTCTTGCAGAAACCTGTTTTGACAGCAGCAGAGGGCAAAACATGGCATGGCAATGCATTTCAAGCAAATGTGTGACCAACACATCCCTTATCATGTTTATGACTCAAAGGGACATGGTTCTTGGTTCTCGGACCACCAATCGCGCATTTCAATGCGTGATGGCCCAAGAACCCAATTATGCACTTTGATTTCAAATGAGATGCACACTCACAAACAAAGGCCCAATCCCTATCACTTGATCAAGGGACAAGGCATGCATGCTAGATGGAATGCAACCTAGGCATGCACACTAGCATGCAATATGATCATGAGGGCAAGCATGCATGCATGAACATGGAGCAAGCATGCAAACATGTGACATAGACAATGCACAAACGTGGAACAACATGCTAAATGGCTAAAAGAGAGAATACATGCCAAATGTATTACAACCTAAGCATGCCACAACATATCATGAAACTCAAGCAATACAACAAAATGCAATTACACATGGCATGCAACACAAGGTAAAACGGAGCAAACATGTGATGATATGGAAGACATGCATGGAATAGCATGAGAGGATGGTCTTACACTAATTTGGACAGCCCTATACTAGGCCCAAAACAGTGGTCAAAGTGCTCAAAATGAGGGACAAATGCATACACAAACATGAATGCAAGTTGGACCAACACTTAAACACAAAGGGGGGACTTTTAAGCACACTTAAAAGGAGAACAATATGGACAATTAGCATGCATTGTAAGCTCTGAGAATCATGTTATGAAAGGTGCCAAACCAAGCAAACAAGACAAGCCAAGCATGCAACCAATGGTCCAAGTACTTAAGGCAAGCCAAGGAGGCTTAAACCAAGGCCAAGTCAACCAAGCCTCACAAGGCTAAGGGGACTCAAAACAGGTCCGATGCAAACCTAAACAAAGCTAAGGATGTACCTAGATGGCATCTAGGTGGTCTAAATATGCAAGCATACAAAGAGGCACATTCATGGAGCATAAGGCAACAACCTTTTAACACATTGAAGGAGCATCAAATGTAAGCATATAGGCATGTTATAAGGACTGAAATAACATGGTAAGTGGTTCCAAACCACTGAAATAATGCAAGTAATGCATGCTCATGGTTCATGCACTTAAGGCTCACAAGCCAAGAATGCAAAGAGGCTATACTAAGCATGCCATGGTCAACCAAAGCAACCAAAAATAGAACTTCAACATGCTAAAACAAGCACAAAAGCTTCACAAAGATAAGCCTAAATCATGCTAGAACAAGGGTCAAAACCTAAAGCATGTTAAGGCGAAAATATGGCATTACAAGACATGTATGCAAGGCATGCAAAGTGTGTCTAAACCAACTTAACATAGTGCTATATTATGACAAAATAAGCACAAAAAATAGCCAAGGCATGGCCAACATACACTTAAACATGGTGCTCACTCATGAGGCTAAACATGGCATAATTGAAGACAATAAGGAGAGGGGGTGGCCCTCTCCTTCTTAGGACCCCAAGGCACCATGCTTACCACTGAAATCCCTCAAGATTTCAGTGGTGAGGAGGCCTAAACAAAATGGTCCAAGAGCTCACCAAAATGGCACAAAAATGGGGCCTAACAAGGCTTAAGAGGGGTCAAACAACCCCAAAGCTTAAAATACCCTTAACCAACTATTTAAAGCACTCAAAAACAGAACTTTTATATGTTATATACTAAGGCCTCGTTTGGGGACTTACCTTTTTAGCCAATTAGCCAAAAAGTTACTAAATTAGCCAAAAAGCCAACAACTTATACCAAAAAGTTAAAGATTCTCTTTTCTCTCTACTTTTTGCACATCTTTTCATAATTAGCCAAAAAGTCATCCCACACAGACAAGTTTTTTTTACCTACCCTTTTAGCCAAATAGCCAAAAAGTTACTAAATTAGCCTGTTCCCAAACGAGGCCTAAGCTCAAAAATAGTTGCAAGATAGGCGAAAAAGCTATGCAAAAAAGGGGAATAAAAGGGGTAAGTTCTTACCCTTGTTGACCCTCTTCACAAACAATGCTCCAGCTGGTCCTTTGAGCTCAAAACCAGTCAACAACACCAAGAACAACCCTCTGGTCCCTCAGCAACCAAGAGAAGGTGTAGAGCTAGGTGTTTGCGCACAAAAGTAAGACAAAACACACACAAGGCAAAAGAGAGAGAGCAATATAGAGATAGGATAGAGACACTATGACCTAACCCTAATATCAGAGCTCCTCTGGCTTTTTTGTCTAACCCTAATGGAGGGAGAAGAGGTTCCCTCTTATAGAAGATCCCTCTTGCAAAGCTTTCAAGCACGCTAGTCAAGAGGGAGATCCCTCCATACACATGTATGGAGGGGAGCAAAGTGTATACCAGCTAGCACAGTTGGCATAAAAATATCTGCAAAAGCAGATGAACAGTGGTCGGCCAACCAAAAATGCAATTTGACCCAAATATATGGCCGGTCGACCATCTAGAGTGCCGGTCGGCCAATCATTTGGCCGATGGGAACAAAACACAGCCGATGGCCTCAAGCCATGGCCGGTGGAGTGTGGGGGATGGCCCACAAGCCATTCCATGCCCCTCTAAGGCAAAACAAAAGTGTTTGGTGCAAAACCAGACACAAAACAGTCGAGTCGGGAGATCCTGAGGCAAGGCGCGTAGCCGAAACCTCCGGGAACTCCAGACGAACACAAACATGGATGATCACCGAGTGTTCCAACAGTGACATCCAAGTCTTGAGGACGGTCAAAAATGGGGTGTCTACACCAAGGCGGTGGCATGGCATTTTGGCTAAGGCCATGGCATGGCATGCTGGCCAACACAGTGGCATGGCATGCTGGTCAGGGCTAAGGCATGGCATTCCGGCCATGGCATGCTGGACAACGCTGTGGCAAGGCATGATGGCCAAGGCACTGGCACGGTATGCTGCCATGGCATACGAGGCAACGCTGTGGCATGGCATGCTGGGCAACGCTGTGGCAAGGCATGATGGCCTAGGCGGTGGCAAGGCATGCGTGCCAAGGCAGTGGCATGGCATGCTAGCTATGGCCGTGCCACAACATGCCGGCCTTGGCATACAGGGCAACGCCGTGACATTGCATGCTGGCCAAGGCCGTGGCATAGCATGAAAGCCTTTGCATGCTGGGCAACACTGTAGCATGGCATACTGGCCAAGGCGATGGCACGACATGCTAGCCAAGGCCGTGTTGGCATGCTAACGAAGGCGGTGGCATGGCATTTTGGCCAAGGCCGTGGCATGGCATGCTGGATAGGGTTAAGGCATGGCATGTCGGCCATTGCATGCTGGGCAATGCTGTGGCATGGCATGCCGGCCAGGGCTAAGGCATGGCATGAGGCCATGGCATGCTGGGCAACACTGTGGCATGGCATGCTGGCCAAGGCAATGGCACGGTATGCTGCCATTGCATACGGGGCAACGCTGTAGCATGGCGTGCTGGGCAATGCTATGGCAAGGCATGATGGCCGAGGCGGTGGCAAGGCATGCGTGCCAAGGCGGTGGCATGGCATGCTGGCCAAGGCCGCGCCACGACATGCCAGCCTTGGCATACTGGGCAACGCCGTGACATTGCATGGTAGCCCTCGCATGCTGGGCAACGCTGTGGCACGGCATGCTGGCCAAGGCCGTCATGGCATGCTGGCTAATGCAGTGGCCTGGCATGCTGGGCAGGGCTAAGGCATGGCATGCCGGTCATGGCATGCTGGGCAACGCCATGGGATGGCATACTGGCCAAGGCACTAGTACGGTATGCTGCCATGGCATGCGGGACAACGCTGTGGCATGGCGTGCTGGGCAACGCTATGGCAAGGCATGATGGCCGAGGCGGTGGCAAGGCATGTGTGGCAAGGCGGTAGCATGGCATGGTGGCCAAGGCCGTACCATGGCATGCCGACCTTGGCATGCTGTGCAACGCTGTGGCATGGCATGCTGGCTAACGCAGTGGCATGGCATGTCGACTAGGGATAAGGAATGGCATGCTGGTGTGGCATGTTGGGCAACATTGTGGCATGGCATGCTGGCCAAGGCACTGGCATGGAATGTTGCCATGGCATGCGGGGCAATGCTGTGGCATAGCCTGTTGGGCAACGCTGTGGCATGCCACGATGGCCGAGGCGGGTAGGAATGCATACGTGCCAAGGTGGTGGCATGGCATGCTAGACAAGGCCGTGCCATGACGTGCCGACCTTGGCATGCAGGGCAACGCCGTGACATTGAATGATGGCCAAGGTTGTGGCATGGCATGCTAGGCATTGCAAGCTGGGCAACGTTGTGGCTTGCTAGGCAACGCCATGGGATAGCATGCTGGCCACGACACTAGCATGGTATGCTGCCATAGCATGTGGGGCAACGCTGCGGCATGGCGTGCTGGGCAACGCTGTGGCAAGGCATGATGGCCGAGGCGGTGGCAAGGCATGCGTGCCAAGGCGGTGGCATGGCATGCTGGCTAAGGCCGTGCCACGGCATGCCGGCCTTGGCATGCTAGGCAATGCCATGGCATGGCATGCTGGGAATTGTCGTGGCATGGCATGCCAGCCTTGGCATGCTGGGCAACGCTGTGGCATGGCATCCTGGCCAAGGTCGTCATGGCATGCTAGCCAAGGCGGTGGCATGTCATTCTGCAAAGGCCGTGCCATGGCATGCTGGCCAACGTAGTGGCATGGCATGCCGACCAGGGCTAAGGAATGGCATGGCGGCCGTGGCATGCTGGGCAACACTGTGGCATGCCATGTGGGGCAATGCTGTGGCATGCTATGCTGGCCAAGGCACTGGCACGGTATGCTGCCATGGCATGCGGGGCAATGCTATGGCATTGCCAACTAGGCATCACTGTGGCATGGCACGTTGGCCGAGGCGATAACAAGGCATACATGCCAAGGCGGTGGCATGGCATGCTGGCCAAGGCCATGCCACGGCATGCCGGCGTTGGCATGGAAGGCAACGTCGTGACATTGCATGCTAGCCAAGGCCGTGGCATGGCATGCCAGCCTTCACAACCTAGGTAATGCTATGGCATGGCCTGCTAGCCATGGCGGTGGCATGGCATGCTGGCCAAGGCCATCTTGGCATGCTAGCCATGCCAGTGGCAAGGTATTCTGGCCAAGACCGTGGCACGGCATGAAGGCCAACGCAGTGGCATGGCATGCTGGCCAGGGCTAAGGCATGGCATGCCGGCCAGGGCATGATGGGCAACACAGTGGCATGGCATGCTGGCAAAGGAACTGGCACGGTATGCTGCCATGGCATGCGGGCCAACGCTGTGGCATGGCATGCTGGGCGATGCTGTGGAAAGGCATGATGGCTGAGGTGGTGGCAAGGCATGCGTCCCAAGGCGGTGGCATGGCATGCTAGCCAAGGCCGTTCCACGGCATGCCGGCCTTGGCTTGCTGAGCAACGCCGTGACATGGCATGGTGGCCAAGGCTGTGGCATGGCATGCCAGCCCTCGCATGCTCGGCAACGCTATGGCATGGCATGCTGGCCAAGGTGGTGGCATGGCATGCCAGCCAAGGCCATCATGGCATGCTAGCCAAGGCGGTTGCATGGCATTCTGGCCAAGGCCATGGCATGGCATGCTGGCTAGGGCTAAGGCATGGCATGCCAGCCATGGCATGCTGGGCAACGATGTGGCATGGCATGCTGGCCAAGGCACTGGCACAGTATGCTGCCATGGCATGCGAGGCAACACGGTGGCATGGCGTGCTGGGCAATGCTGTGGAAAGGCATGACGGACGATGCGGTGGCAAGGCATGTGTGCCAAGGCGGTGGCATGGCATGTTAGCCAAGGCCATGCCACGGCATATCGGCCTTGGCATGCTGGGCAACACCGTGACATTGCATGCTGGCCAAGGCCGTGGCATGGCATGACAGCCTCTGCATGCTGGGCAACATTGTGGCATGCCATGCTGGGCAAGGCGGTGGCACGGCGTACTGGGCAAGGCGGTGGCATGGCATGCTGGCAAAGGCCGTCATGGCATGCTAGCCAAGGCGGTGGCATGGCATTCTGGCCAAGGCCGTGGCATGGCATTCTGGCCAACGCGGTGGCATGGCATACTGGTCAAGGCTAAGGCATGGCATGTTGTGCAATGCTGTGGCATGGCATGCTGGCCAAGGCACTGGCACAGTATGCTGCAATGGCATGCAGGGCAACGCTGTGGCATGGCATGCTGGGGAACGCTGTGGCATGGCATGATGGCCGAGGCGGTCGCAAGGCATGCGTGCCAAGGCGAAGGCATGGCATGTTTGCCAAGGCCGTGCCACGGCATGCTGACCTTCGTTTTCTAGACAGCACTGTGGCCGTGGCCTGGCATGGCAGCTAAGGCCGTGGCATGGCATGCCAGCCTACGCATACTGGGTAACGCTGTGGCACGGCATGCTAGCCAAGGTAGTGGCATGGCATGCTAGCCAAGGCTGTCATGGCATGCTAGCCAAGGCGGTGGCATGGCATTCTGGCCAAGGCCGTGGATGTGTTTGCATTTACATCTGAGGACAAGTTTGATTGCTCACCGAATACTCGACTTTCGCGACGAAATGCTCCAGGTTTGAGCTTTCCAAACCCTACATGCATTCTTTCTTATCTTTGGACCATGACTTGGTCCTTCTATATTGTTGTTCATGATGGCCTGCCGGCCATGATCAAGGGCCACCGGCCATGGGTTTTTCCCTGCCGGCCACCAATAGGCACTGTCGGCCATCAATGAGGCCCTGATGGCCAGCCGGCCGCCAATGCACTAACAGATATTTTTGCAGATATTTTGATAGTTGTTTTCACAGATGAGCTCATTTACACCCACGTGGATGGCTGGATTTGCTTGGAAGCCTCTTGTATCTTCTATTTATAGAGGCCCCCTCTTGCATGGGCAAGGGTTACAAACTTTGGCGGAGCTAAATTTGTGTCTCTCTCTAGAATCCTATCTCTCTACATTTTAGCCTTAAAAGTGAGCTTTTCTTGCATATTTGAACTCAGACACCTAGTCAAACACCTTCACCTTAGTGTTGTGGATCTTGGATGCCTTATTTGAGCTCCTTGGAGTGGTTTTGGCTCAGAAGCTTGCTGTTTTCTTGTTGTTCTTCAAGAGTGAGTGTTTTCCCCTTTAAGCTTTCATTTTGATCAAGTGTTTGGCCACCTTTGCATGCTTCTTTTGGCTTAGCTTTCAACTATAAAAAATTCTACCTTTAAGTGTTAAAAATGGTTGTTTAAGGTCTTGTTGGAGTTAGAGGTGTTCCTCTCATTTTTGTAGTTTATTTTCTAAGCGTTGTGCTATCTCTTGAGGCCTTTAAAATAATCTTTGTTTGGCCTTTTAACCACTGAAATCCAGTGGAGTTTCAGTGGTAGAAATGTGGTTTTGAGGTCCTAAATAGGAGGGGGTGATCCCCTCACTTTGTGTCATGTTTGCTTGTGTTGATGGCCTACCAAATGAGCATGTGTTTCTATCCTTTTGAAGCTTGGTTTAAGCATGTTTTTGTGACTTTTTAGACCTACCATAACTCTGTTTTTGGCTTGTTTGACCATTGGTTGCTTGGTCTTTACACTTGTAGTGTAATCCTACTTGTTAGCCTTCAATGCCCAATGAGTTAGCTCGTTATTCTATCATGTTTTGGCTTGATCTCAACCCATTTTTGGTCTTATTTCAGCATGTTGTAACTTTGTTTTGACCTAGTTGAGTTACCTCTTGCATGCTTCTTACTTATAGTGTAACCTTGCTAACTAGCTTTGCATGCTTGCCACTTTAGCCTATTATTCTAGCTCATTTTGGAAAAACTGAGCTCGCAAGGTTGAAAACCCAAAAAGGGCAGCCTTGGCAAAAGTTAGAGCACAAAAGGAGAGTGTTAATACTTGAGTGAACCTGAACCGAACTACGTAAGGCTTCATTCCCATCTTTGGGATACGTAGGCAACTTCTTTCTGAAGTTCAGCCATAAACACTTCCAAATCAACTTTGTCCGTGTGATTGTCTCGGCCACCTTTGTCTCCTCAGTATCCTAGACTTTGGTTGTGATCATCACTTTGAGGATTGATTACAGTGTGCTGCGGCGCTATTTAGACAAGGGGTAACTTTTTGTTGCCATGCAGTGCGCTGCGATGCCATTCAAACAAGGGGCAACTTTCCAGTTGCTAGATCCGGGGTTGTACGTCTCAGTGATAGATTTCAGGCATGTTCAGTTGTGATCCATATCGAAAATGGTTTTGAAAAGTTTTAATAAAAGTTGATTTTGTTCAAATTAATCTTTTTACAACTTAGACCATTTTTGGACCGTACGGAAAACTTTCATTATCCACAACCTTCAATTTCATTGATTTCAACATAGACTTCTCTGACTCTTTGTTACAAAAACCAAAGTTGCTTTTTATTACATTCATAAGAAAATTTGAAAGTACAGATTAAAGCAAATAAACTTGGGGTATGGTCAAGTCAGGTGCTCCTGCGCCCCCTCCTAGAGCTTGTGGAAGCTTCGGATGCTAAAGTGGGCCCGATTTGCGCCTCATTGTCAAGCCAAGCGATGCACTCGTCAAAAAGGGTACAATTGAAATTGGGAGTGGGGGCCAGAAGTTCTCTTGTCCTCTATGCTGCGATGTATCGAGCTAAATGTGAGCTTTTGATCAGATATGAAGTTGGGTATTCCATTCCCTCTTCTGGACAAGTCTGGTTGTGGCCAAACTAACGCCGGAACCAGAATGAAAAGTAAAAGACACAGTGTGTCAGGACAATCATTTCAATCCCAAGCTGGCAAGACATGCTGTAGCTCATCGCCGACAGATTAAGCCATGAGGTCTGCTTAGGGCTGGTTTAGTCCTTTGGGCATTGTATTGCGTGCCTCTAGTGTTGTGCTCTCTACTAGCTTTGATGCTTTTGGTCCTCAACATGCTATGCTTGCATTGCTTGCATGCTTTAAGGTCTTTAGCATGCCACTTCATGCATTGAATATCTGCGACCTCCCTCATTTCTTCATTTTTCAATTTGCTTTGAGGGTGGTTTGGCCTTAAGGTTGTGTTAAAACATGAGGTAGGTTAGTGCTTAAATGGCTTTAACCCTCTTTTGAGGGTTCCTCCTAGTCAAAGGTGTCATCCCTCTCATGCCTTAAAGTCTTCTTTTTGGTTGACCCCTTATCACTAGAGGACTTTAACATTTGGACAAATTGGTTAATGAATGACGTGGTAACCTAAAATGTGTAAAAAAGAATTGAGCTAAGTAAAACATGCCAAGATAATCATGTTTTGTGTGCATTGCATTGTGTTCAATCGGACATTATATTGAACACGAGGTGGATTAGCCCATTTCATACTTGAAGTGATGAAAATGAGCCAATCCCCTTTGTCTCCATTGCCTTTGATCACCCATGATGAGGTAGTGGTCTTTGTGTCTTGTTTGTTGTTGCATTCATTGAATTTGTACAAGTTGGATCCTTGGCCATCATGCATTGAGATGCTTGATTGATGGTTTTGGATCCAATGGTGTCTCTCTCTTGATGTTTTGAGATGATATGGAAGGGCATAGTACACACATACCCTTGGGAGACCCTCCATTTTCCTCTGTTTTGTGCTCTATTGCAGTTTGGTGTCACAGCACACCAGTGGTCGGCAGTGCCACATTGATGGCCAGCACCCTTTCATCCATGGCCGTCAGTGCACATCCCTGGTCGGCAGGGGGGTCGACAACAGCTTCTCATGGTCGGCAGGCCACTGGTGCACTCCCCAACATTGTTTTGGTAAGGTTCAGCTAAAAGTTCTTGAAGACACCCTGCAAACAGAGCCTCTAAAGAGCAAATCGGAGAGTTTTCGAGGCGAGAAACCGAGCGCATGCATGTTCAACTTCTTGGAGCAGGGTTGAAGTAGTGTAATCTAATACTTTACTTGTTTGTTAGCATTAAGTTTGTAATTTAGTCAATTAGTTGTTAATTGATTAAGTGTTGTAATAATTAGATAGCTTAGCTTAGGTATTTCTTTATTTTGTTTTGTAATAATTAGTTAACTAGAATAGTTAATTAGTTTTGTTGTGTAATAATTAGATTAGTTGGTTAGCTTAGCTTAGATTAGCTTAGCTTATTCATTCGGACCCTCCGTCGAGAGGGCAAATGTTGTAATAAGTGTGCGTGTGTGTGTGAATGTCTTCCAACCCCACGTCTTTCTCCCTTTTATTTATCTGCTTTCAGTGATTAGATTAGGGCATACTTCGGTTAGCATACCTTATGCTTGCATGTTTGCATCATTTATTCTCTTTGCATGCATTGGGCTCGGCGCATCATTCAAACTGCATTGTATTTCAATACCTATTTGAATACATGTATCAAATCGTTGCAATCATATGCCATCTTAGATAGCCAAGCCTATTTAGTTGCATTTTTGCATGTGCTGCATTAGACACTTAACATAATTAGGATCATGCATTGGTTTCTAATTAGCTTTTGTTTTAGCTCGAAGTACACTATAAGTGTTTACGCTTTAGCATCCTTGCATGTGTGTAAGTGATTGCCATATTTTAGCATGCTTGACATGAGGTTATTTGCCTAAATAATTAACAGCATGAATGCTTGTGGATGAAGGCTTTATTACTTGAATTGGGACAATTCATCAAATGTGAGTTCAAAGCCCACTTGAAGTGGCAAATCATCATGTTTTAGGCCCACTTGAGGGTGGCAAATCCGTGCTTTAGCCTACTTGAGGGTAGGGAAATCAAAATATTTTCAAAAACAAACATGAGATGTGCTGTTCCAAATTGAGCGATTAAGTCTATACTTGCATGCTATGCGCATCACATAGTAATGTTAGATTAATAATCGAAACGAGAACATATGTGTCTTTAAAAAAACATACCATGCATAGTGGAGGCCGATATTTGATCGGGTGAGCGGGGGTGCTCATTTCAGCACCTTTCCCTCTCGTACCCAAGTTCCCAAGCCGAGGCAACTTTGGTGATGACGGACACTTGGCCTTTGGCACGAGTTAGGGTTTTCTAAATTTCTCCAAAACAAAATATTTAGTTGGCGACTCTGAAATCTAGCAAAGCAGTCCACGTTTGGCACTTTTTGATTAAAATTAATTTTTCAAAACGATTTGTCGGATTTGGACTCTTTGGTGATTTATCAGTCTCACATTGTAGTTCGTGGGACTAGATTCAGAGCCGTGACAGGAGTCCGAATTGTAGGAGACCAATTCGAAGCCCTCCGAAAGGGAGGCGGCAAAAAAGTCGAGCCACACGTGGTATGCTAGCCAACGCGGTGGCATGGCATGCTGTCCAGGGCTAAGGCATGGCATGATGGGCAACGCTGTGGCATGACATGCTAGCCATAGGCACTGGCATGGTATGTTGCCATGGCATGCGGGGCAACACTGTGGCATGGCATGCTGGCCAACGCGGTGGCAAGGCATGACGGCCGGGGCGGTGGCAAGGCATGCGTGCCAAGGCGGTGGCATGGCATGCTAGCCAAGGTCGTGCCATGGCATGCCAGCCTTGGCATGCTGGGCAACGGCGTGGCATGGAATGCTGGCCAAGGCCGTGGCATGGCATGCTGGGCAACATTGTGGCATGGCATGGTGGACAAGGCCGTCATGGCATGCTAGCCAAGGCGGTGGCATGGCATTTTTGCCAAGGCCGTGGTATGGCATGCTAGCCAACGCAGTGGCATGGCATGCTGGCCAGGGCTAAGGCATGGAATGATTGGCAACGCTGTGGCATGGCCTGCTAGCCAAGGCACTGGCATGGTATGTTGCCATGGCATGCGGGCAACGTTGTGGCAAGGCATGATGGCCGAGGTGGTGGCAAGGCTTGCATACCAAGGCGGTGGCATGGCATGCTCGCCACGGCCGTGCCACGGTATGCAGGCCTTGGCATGGTGAGTAACGCCGTGACATTGCATGCTCGCCAAGGCCGTGCCACAACATGCAGGCCTTGGCATGGTGAGCAACGCCATGACATTGCATGTTGGCCAAGGCTATGGCATGGCATGCCAGCCTTCCCATGTTGGGCAACACTATGGCATGGCATGCTGGCCAAGGCGGTGGAATGGCATGCTGGCCAAGGCCATCATGGCATGCTAGCCAAGGAAGTGGCATGGCATTCTGGCCAAGGCCGTGGCATGGCATGCTGGCCAACGCAGTGGCATGGCATACGGGCCAACGCAGTGGCATGGCATGCCGGGCATGGCATGCCGGCCATGGCATGCTGGGCAATGCTGTGGCAAGGCATGCTGGCTAAAGTACTAGGACGGTATCTGCCATGGCATGCGGGGCAACGCTATGGCATGGTGTGTTGGGCAACGCTGTCGCAAGGCATGATGGCCGAGGTGGTGGCATGGCATGCTGGCCAAGGCCGTGGCATGGCATGCCAACCTTTGCATGCTGGGCGACACAGTGGCACAGCATGCTCACCAAGGCGGTGGCATGGCATGCTGGCCAGGGCTAAGGAATGGCATGCCAGCCATGGCATGCTGGACAACGCTGTGGCGTGGCATGCTAGCCAAAGCACTGGCACTGTATGCTGCCATGGCATACGGGGCAACGCTGTGGGATGGCATGCTAGGCAATGCTGTGGCAAGGCATGATGGCCGAGGCGGGTGGCATGGCATGCTGGCCAAGGCCGTTCCATGACATGTCGGCCTTAGCATGCTGGGCAACGTCATGGCATGGCATGCTGGCCAAGGCCGTGGCATGCATGCCAGCTTTGGCATGCTGGGCAACGCTGTGGCATGGCATGCTAGCTAAGGCGGTGGCATGGCATTCTGGCCAAGGCCGTGGCATGGCATGCTGGCCAACGCAGTGGCATGGCATGCTGGCCAGGGCTATGGCATGGCATGCCGACCATGGCATGCTGGGCAAGGCCGTGGCATGGCATGTCGGCTAGGGTCGTGGCTTGGCATGCCGGCCTTGGCATGCAGGGCAACGCTGTGGCTTGGCATGCTGGCAAAGGCGATGGCAAAGCATGCGTACCAAGGCGGGGGCGCGGCATGCTAGGCAACGCCGTGGCAGGGCATGCCGGTGAAGACGGTGACGCGGCATGCTTGCCAAGGCGGGTGACACGACATGCTGGCCAAGGCTAAACCATGACAAGC
>CM069908.1:156695362-156792862 GCA_036172215.1 Camellia granthamiana
TGCTGGGCAACGCTGTGGCAAGGTGTGATGGCCGAGGTGGTGG
Source organism: Camellia granthamiana (assembly GCA_036172215.1). Classification (NCBI taxonomy): domain Eukaryota; kingdom Viridiplantae; phylum Streptophyta; class Magnoliopsida; order Ericales; family Theaceae; genus Camellia; species Camellia granthamiana. The sequence goes on from CM069908.1 coordinate 156,695,406, forward strand.
CAAGCCAAGCGTGCCGAGGCGGTGGCTTGGCATGCCGGCTAAGGCTGTGCTACGGCATGCCGGCCTTGGCTTGCTGGGGAACGCCGTGACATTGCATGATAGCCAAGGCCATGGCATTGCATGACATCCAAGGCCATGGCATGGCATACCAGCCTTCGCATGCTGGGCAACGCTGTGGCATGGCATGCTGGCGAAGGCAGTGGCATGGCATGCTGGCCAAGTCTGTCATGGCATGCTAGCCATGGCGATGGCATGGCATTCTCGCTAAGGCCATGGCGTGGCATGTTGGCCAACGTAAGGGCATGGCATGCCGGCCATGGCAAGCTGGGCAATGCTGTGGCATGGCATGCTGGCCAAGGCACTGGCACGGTATGCTGCCATGGCATACGGGGCAACGTTGTGGCATAGCGTGCTGGGAAACGTTGTGCCAAGGCATGATGGCCGAGGTGGTGGCAAGGCATGCGTCCCAAGGCGGTGGCATGGCATGCATCCCAAGGCCGTGCCATTGCATGCCAGCCTTGGCATGCTAGGCAACGCCATGGCATGGCATGCTGGCCAAGGCCGCGGCATGGCATGCCAGCCTTGGCATGTTGCGCAGCGTGGTGGCATGGCATGCTGGCCACGGCCGTCATGGCATGCCAGCCAAGGTGGTGGCATGGCATTCTGGCCAAAGTCGTGGCATCGCATGCTGGGCAACGTAGTGGCATGGCATGCTGGCAAAGGCTAAGGCATGGCATGCCAGCCATGGCATGCTAGGCAATGTTGTGGCATGCCATGCTGGCCAAGGCTCTGGCATGGTATGTTGCCTTGGCATGCGGTGCAACGCTGTGGCATGGCGTGCTGGGTAACGCTGTGGCAAGGCATGATAGCTGAGGCAGTGGCAAGGCATGCGTGCCATGGCGGTGGCGTAGCATGCTGGCCAAGGCTGTGCCACGGCATGCCAGCCTTGGCATGCAGGGCGACGCCGTGACATTGCATGCTGGCTGGGGCCATGGCATGTCATGCCAACCAAGGTCGTGGAATGGCATGCCAGCCTTCGCATGCTGGGCAACACTGTGGCATGGCATGCTGGACAAGCCGGTGGCATGGCATGCTCGCCGAGGCCGTCATGGCATGCTCACCAGGGCATGGCATGCCATTATGGCCAAGGTCGTGCCATGGCATGCTGGTCAACGCAGGGTCATGGCATGCTGGCTAGGGCTATGGCATGGCATGCTGGGCAACACAGTGGCATTGTCTGCTGGCGAAGGCAATGGCACGGTATGCTACCATGGCATGTGGGGCAACACTGAGGCATGGCGTGTTGGGAAACGCTGTGGCAAGGCAAGATGGCCGAGGGAGGGGCAAGGTATGTGTGCCAAGGCGGTGGCAGGGCATGCCGGCCAAGGCCGTGCCACGGCATGCCAGCCATGGCATGCTTGGCAACGCTGTGACATTACATGCTGGCCAAGGTCGTAGCATGGCATGACAGCCTTCGCATGCTGGGCAACGCTGTGGCATGGCATGGCATGTCATGCTGGCCAAGGCTATCATGGAATGCTAGCCAAGGCAGCGGCATGGCTTTTTGGCCAAGGTCGTGGTATGTCATGCTGGCCAGGGCTAAGGCATGGCATGCCGGCTATGGCATGTTGGGCAACACTGTGGCATGGCATCTTAGCCAAGGCACTGGCATGGTATGCTGCCATGGCATGCGGGGCAATGGTGTGGCATGGTGTGCTGGGCAACGCTGTGGCAAGACATGATGGTCGAGGCGGTGGCAAGGCATGCGTGCCAAGGCAGTGGCATGGCATGCTGGCCAAGGCGGTCTTGGCATGCTAGCCAAGGCGGTGGCATGGCATTCTGGCCAAGGCCGTGGCATGGCATGCCAGCCAAGGCCGTGGCTTGGCATGACCACCTTCACATGTTGAGCAACACTGTGGCGTGGCATACTGGCCAAGGCGTTGGCATGGCATGCTGTCCAAGGCCGTCATGGCATGCTAGCCAAGGTGGTGGCATGGCATTCTGGCCCAGGCCGTGGCATGGCATGTTGGCCAACGCAGTGGCATGGCATGTTGGACAAGGCCGTGGCATGGCATGTTGGACGAGGCCGTGGCATGGAATGTTGGCCAAGGTCGTGGCTTGGCATGCCGGCCTTGCCACGCTGGGCAACGCTGTAGCATAGCATGCTGGCAAAGGCGGTGGCAAGGCATGCATGCCAAGGCGGTGGCGTGGCATGCTGGGCAACGCCGGGGCAGGGCATGCCGGCCAAGGTGATGAGACGGCATGCTTGCCAGGGCGGTGACACGACATGCTGGCTAAGGCTAAGGCATGGCAAGCTGGCCAAGGCAGTTGTATGGCATGCTGGCCATGGCAGTGCCATGACATATTGCTGGCTAGGGCCGTGGCATGGCATGCTGGGCAACGTTTTTGCATGGCATGCTGGTGAAAGCGGTGGCATGGCATACTGGCCAAGGCGGTGGCATGGCATGCTGGCCAAGGCCGTGGCATGACATGCTGGCCAAGGCTAAGCCACGGCATGCTGGCCAAGGCTAAGGCTTGGCATGCTAGCCAAGGCCGTGGCATGGCATGCTGGGCGAGGCCCTGGCATGGTGTCACACACTGGCAATGACCAAGCCTTGACAAGGATATGCAAGTGTGTGTGGCGCTAGTTAACTCCCTCCACTAGCCCGCCAATAAAGCTCGAAAGGTTTGCAAAGACAAGCAAACACAATATTAGTTATGTTGATGAGCCACAAGATTGGAGACAGGCTACAAAATAGCAATCAACAAGCTAAAATAGAAGTAGCAACAATAGAAACGCTTTGCACAATGTAAAGACGAAATGAACTTTTCATTACTCAAAAGAAGGTATTACAAAAGCTGAACAATGCACTAAAGTGCTACAAAAGTTGCCTTACCATGAACAAGGTTGGGGTACATTAAAGACACAAGTGGTCTGGTTCAACACTTGGGTACCCCCTCCTTATATATAGGTTGTTAAGCCATTTTCTATCTCGCAGGAGGAAACATCCACTATGTTTGAGGAGTCATAATGGATTTTTAATAATTCTACAAAAATAGAAAAATAACAACTCTTGGACTCAAAACACCTTTAATACTAAGGTATTTTCATAAAAATTTACAAGGTAAAAAGATTACATTTGACCCTCTAAAAGTTGGCCTAAAGTTGTTACTTGGTGGCTAGCTTGCTTCATTGCTTCATGTCTTGGACTTGCACCAACAACTTCTTAGGCATATCTTTGGCTCTCCAAAGGGCACAAATGTGTGTGGCATCAAGGTGTTGACCCTTGGATGGGCGTACCTTGACAGTCTGACCCACTTGAACGGTCGATGCCCTCGACGACTTGGCCCAATAAGCATCAATCTCGTCTTGAAAAGCCGACAAGTCTGCCTCCCGTTCCCAGCTGATTTCTTCATCTCCAAGGCCTTTCCATTTCACCAAGTATTGCCTTTGTTTCTTCTTGGAAACCATTTTCACCCGATCGGCCAAGATTGATTCAATAGACCTTTTTCCTGCTTTGGCTGCGATGGTTTGGCGTTTCTGCTCATTTCGGGTTGGATCTTCCTTGTCTGCATAGTAAGGCTTCAAGTAACTCACATGGAAAACCGGATGCACTTTCAACCAAGATGGAGCATCTATCTTGTAAGCACACTTGCCAATTCTCTTCAGAATGGTTACCGGTCCCTCATACTTGTGCACTAGCCTTATGTCTTTTCCCCTCATGAACTTGCGCTGCTCAGGGTTGAGTTTGACAAGAACTTGATCCCCAGCTTTAAACTCAAGCGGCCTCCTCTTTTCATTAGCCCATTTCTTCGTTTTACTTGCTGCTTTCTCAAGATAGGCACGAGTAATGTCATGGTTTCTTTTCCATTACTTAGCAAATTGGTAAGCCCTGGGAGACTTTCCTTCATAAGGTCCATCCACTGTGTGGGGCAACAGTGGCTGCTGTCCATTCACTATCTCAAAAGCACTATTGCCCGTAGAGCTACTCTTTTGAGAGTTGAAGCATAACTGTGCTACATCAAGAAGTTGCACCCAATTCCGTTGATTAGCATTGACAAAGTGGTGCAAATACTCCTCGAGCATACAGTTGAAGTGCTCAGTTTGCCCATCCGTCTCCGGATGGTAGCTTGATCAAGTATTAAGTTGTGACCCAAGAAGCTTGAATAACTCCGTCCAAAAGTTGCCAACAAAATGCGTGTCTCGGTCACTAACAATACTTTTAGGCACACCCCAATATTTGACAATGTGCTTAAAGAAGAGTTGGGCAGTCTCCTCCGCTGAAACATACTTTGGGGCAGCAATAAAGGTAGCACATTTGGAGAACCGGTCCACAATAGTCAAGATAGTCCTGATATCTCCTACTTTAGGCAATCCAGTGATGAAGTCAAGTGATACACTTTCCCACGGACGTTTAGGCATGGGCAAAGGTTCAAGCAAGCCTGCTTTCTTCTTATGCTCAACCTTGTCTTGCTAGCAAGTGAGACAAGTGCGGACATAATCTTCCACATCATCACGCATTTGGGGCCAATAATATCTTTGTTTCACCAAGGCCAAAGTTCGCTCCCACCCAGGATGTCTTGCCCAAAGTGTATCATGGCACTCCCTAAGAAGTGTCTTTCTCAAGTCACCAGCCCTGGGTACAAATATGCGGTTGCCTGTTGTCATAAGAAGTCCATCTTGCACCCAAAATTGGCAAGTCTTGCCCATTTTGACAAGGTTCATAAGATTCTCCGCCATAGCATCTTTGTCTAGATGAGCTTTGATTTTCTCCTTGAGGTTGGTTGAAATAGAAGTGAACATACATGATGGCACACGGCAAGCTCTGCCTTCCTACTTAGTGCATCAGCAACATGGTTGGTGGCACTGGCCTTGTATTCTAAGGCAAAATCAAACTCTACCAACTTCTCTTGCCACCGTACTTGTCTTGCGCTTAGCTTGGGCTGTGTTAAGAAATGGCTAACCGCTGTGTTGTCAATCTTCACAACAAACTGTGAGCCCAAGATATAGTGCCTCCAAGTCCTCAGACAATGCACTACTGCAAGCAACTCTTTCTCATGAGCTGGATATCTCCGTTCAGCATCATTGAGCTTCCTACTCTCATAGGCAATTGGGTGACCATCCTGTAAAAGAACACCACCCAAAACAAAATCAGATGCATCAGTTTGTATCTCAAAAGCTTTACCTAAGTCTGGTAGAGCAAGAACAGGATCTTTTGACATAGCTTCTTTCAAGGCTTGAAAGGCTTGTTGGCACTCCTCTGCCCAAACATATGGCTTGCCCTTCTTTAACAACTCTGTCAATGGGGAAGCTAGTCTTGAGTAGCCTTCAACAAACTTGTGATAATAATTAGCCAATCCAAGGAATGACCGCAACTCTGAGACATTTATAGGTGGCTGCCACTCTTGAATAGCCTTGACCTTCTCTTGGTCCATTTTGATGCATCCATGCTCAGCAATGTGCCCTAGGAACTTAATCCTCTCTTGGGCAAAAGAACACTTCTCTAGCTTGACATAAAGCTTGTGCTCTCTCACCTTGGTAAGGGCCTTCTGAAGATGCTCCACGTGCTCTTCTAAAGTGGAGCTATAAATTACAATGTCATCCAAATATACTACCATGAACTGGTCCAGATACTCTTGAAAAACTTCATTCATCATGGTGCAGAATGTTGCTGGGGCATTGGTCAAGCCAAATGGCATGACAAGAAACTCATAAGAGCCATAACGAGTAACACAAGTAGTTTTAGGCTCGTCTCCCTCGGCAAACCTTACTTGATAGTACCCCGATCGAAGATCTAGCTTTGTGAAATACCTCGCTTTGCTCAATTGATCAAATGAATCTGCAATGAGAGGAAGGGGATATGTCTTTGCCTGATGATTCCCCACTATACATGGGTTTCTTCCCTTTGCCTTTATCTTTAGACTCCATAAGTTGTTTGGGATTTGAATGCCTGCCTACTTTGCCACTCTTGGCATTCTTCCTAGGCCTCCCTGTAGAAGCCTTCTTCTCTATGGCATTCATCATATGAAGGGCTCCCACTCTAGAGCCAGCTGCCTTAGAACCCTTGCCACTTTGCTTAGACCGCACGTCTTCTTCTTCGCTATCATCATCACTAGGTTGAGAGACATGGTCAGACACAGTTGCTAGAGCATTCAAGGCACGCTTTTGTGGACATTCAGATAACCGGTGTGGCCCATTGCATAAGAAACAAGAGATAGGGCCTTTGTTTTTCTTGTAGAGAATTGTTGAGGGGCTTTTGCCTTGTCACCATAGCTCTTATGTTGCCATTGTCCTCCACCCGAATGGGTTTTGGATGTAGAAGTGTCGGCTCCCCCACTCTTGGGTTTGCCATAGCCTTGGGACTTTCCACCTCCCCTACTCTTGCGCGGGGAACCACTATCCCGTTGCTTAGGTTCGGCGTAGTCTGTAAGGCATTCAGCTACTGCTTGTGCATGGGCTAAATATTGCACTCTTTGCCTTTGAAGTTCAACTCTGGCCCATGGCTTCAATCCCTCAAGAAAGAAGAAGAGCTTGTCTTTCTCTGATATGTCTTTGATGTCTAGCATAAGCCTAGAGAATTCTTTCACATAATCTCTTATAGTGCCGGTGTGCTTGAGATCCCGCAAAGCACGCTGGGCATTATACTCAACATTTTCTGGGAAGAATTAAAGCTTAAGTTCATGGTTAAGTTGCTCCCAAGTCTCAATTGTGCATAAGCCGCATTGCATCTCATCATGTTTAGTCCACCACCATAACTTGGAATCACTAGACAAATACATTGTGGCCGTAGAAATCCTTGTCTCCTCAGCATCGGCTTTCACAGCTTTGAAATATTGCTCCATATCAAAAAGAAAGTTATCTAACTCCTTGGCATCTCGGGCCCCACCATAGGCACGGGGCTCGGGCACACGTGCCCTGGTGAATTCCATGCCACCACTATGTGCATTGCCAAAGGCACGGGTAAGAACACCAACCCAGCCACTGAGGTCCTCAATCTCCAGCCTGAGTTCAGTGATAACATCCTCAAAATCATGCCCTTGAGTAGGGCCATGAGTTTGCTCAATATCATAAACCCGTTGCTCAAGGGTGGCTAATGAAGCTGCCATGGCCTCCATGTTGTCCATACGCTGCTCCAAGAGCTCAATTCTCTCCCTTTGCGTGGGTTGACGGTTGCCAGTACCCTCTATTTAGAAAGCCAATAATAGAGAAAGCCAGATAGACTGGGCTCTGATACCAACTGTCACACACTGGCAATGCGGAAGCCTTGACAAGGATATGCAAGTGCGTGGGGCGCTAGTTAACTCCCTCCACTAGCCCACCAATAAAGCTCGAAAGGTTTGCAAAGACAAGCAAACACAATATTAGTTATGTTGATGAGCCACAAGATTGGAGACAAGCCACAAAATAGCAATCAACAAGCTAAAATAGAAGTAGCAACAATAGAAAGGCTTTGCACAATGTAAAGACGAAATGAACTTTTCATTACTCAAAAGAAGGCATTACAAAAGTTGAACAATGCACTAAAGTGCTACAAAAGTTGCCTTACCATAAACAAGGTTGGGGTACATTAAAGGCACAAGTGGTCTGGTTCAACACTTGGGTACCCCCTCCTTATATATAGGTTGTTAAGCCATTTTCTATCTGGCAAGATGAAACATCCACTATGTTTGAGGAGTCATAATAGATGTGGGAGCCGGATAATTGAAAGAATCAGAAGCGTACTCTTGAAGACAGATGTTACTCGGCTTTATCCGGCACGACCAAGGTGCTGAATAAAATAGATAGATAGGCCGAATAGTTATTGAACTATGGATCCGAGTAAATAAGAGGATAATGAGTGCAAAGTGGGCCTGGCCCGGAGGCCCAGGGAACGAGTATAAATAAAGGAATAGTAGACTGAGAAAGGTATGTGAGAATTGTGGTGCTTAACTTAGAATACAAGTAATCTTGAGTGTTGAGACTGACTTGTCCGTCGGAGTGCTTATTACAACACCCCCGACCGGAGTGTTTATTTCTTTTAAGGTGACTATCAGTGGATCATGAGCGTCCCCCAGGATCAGGAGAGTATTTCCAAACCACATCCCCACAATTGGCGCCGTCTGTGGGAATACTCAAGCATATCCATGGTAGGCGTGATGGAGGACCCTCCAATAGTCATTAATGAAACCACACGGATAGACGACTTCACTCCAACAAACACGCACTGATCGGAGCTTATCCTAGTAAGACGCGCTTTGAACTTCACCTCACCTTCGACTCCAGAGCATGAGGCAATGCAAGCGATCATGGAACAGGCAAAGCAAAACGAGCAGAGGTTGGAAAATATGATTGCTGAGAACGAGCGTCTCCGTCAGGATTTGGCCCTGGAGGTAGCAAAGTCCAAACAAGCCGTGCGCCAAAATCCGGAACGACCTCTGAAAGCAGGTGGTCGACGACCTCGAGCCCGGCAACAAAACATCGATAGTGACTCCGACTCACTATCCCCGGAGCCCAAAAAGAAGGGACGACCTGAAACCTCCAGCTCTTCTGAAGAGGGCCCGCGTATAAGGCATAAGCGCAGAAGAAACAATTCCGATGATGAGGACCAGCATGACCCCCTCGTGCGACGAATCGCAAGGGCGATCCTGCCCAAAAAGTTTAAAGCTCTGTCATTCACCCTCTATGATGGAAAATCAGACCTCACTAATCATATCCGGCACTGCAAGCAAGCCCTAACATTGCATGCAGACGACGAGGCCCTCATGTGTCGAATATTTCCTAGCAGTTTGGGACCATTGGCTGTCAGGTGGTATTATAAACTGGAGTTGGCCTCGATCAAAACCTTCCACCAATTACAGAAGTCCTTTAGGGCCAGATTCATCACCAATGAGGTCCAGCCGAAACAAGCCGACTCTCTCTGGGCAATGTAGATCCTGCCGCGAGAAACACTGAGAGCATATTCGGCGCGATATTGGGAATGCTTTAATCTTGTTGATGACGCTTGCAATGACTCCATAGCCATCACCGCCTTCAAAATGGGATTACATCCAGATAGTGCGTTCCACAGCTCCTTAACCAGAAGACCCCCCAAAACAGTCTGGGGTTGATGAAGAAAGTAGAGGAATACTGTAAAATGGAAGATGATGCCTTGCGGGTTAAAGCCGGACACATGGCCAACAAAACGGCCCCTCCTGAAGTTGGTCAGCCAATAAGTTTTGTGCCACCTCAGAGCCCAGAACCACGACTGCGGGGTAAACGAGACAAGAAACGGGATTCTCGCTGATCGAGCAATCAATGCTCACACTGCGCAAATGAGCAACTACAAGTTGATAGTAGGCATATGAGGCGCGCTGACAAGAAATATACGAAGCTGTCAGAGCCAATCAGCTCGGTTATGTCCAAAATCCAACATCTTCCCTTCTTCAAATGGCCGTCCAAAATGGTGGGACCTCCTGACACGAGAAGGCGGGACAAGCGATGTGAATATCACAAAGATCACGGTCATGATACAGACAGTTGCTATGCTTTGAAAGACCACCTTGAGGAATTGGTGCAAGATGGTCGGCTCCAACAACATGTCCGAAAGAGCACAATCAAAACAGTTGCCCTTCGGCCGGAATCACCTCCGCTCAGCGTCATTCATATGATATATAGCCTTCCAACGCCTCTTACTGTACACGCAATTCAATCAGCCCCCAAGAACCAATGCACGCCAACGAAATGGCCCCACGAAGCTCCGAGTATTATCTTCGACGATTCCGATCTTATCAGCATAATACACCCCCATATTGATCCATTGGTCATTATGCTACACATAAACCGGTTCACCGTTGAACGCGTCCTCATAGACCAAGGGAGCACCTCGGAGGTTATATACTACGAAACCCTCATCAAACTCGACTTCAACAAATCAGACCTGTCTCCGGCTCCTCATCCATTATTCGGTTTCAACGCAAATCCAGAGTACCCGTTGGGAAAAATCATACTACCTGTTCGAGCGGGCTCCCAAACTGTGGATGTGGAATTCTTGGCCGTCAAGCTTCCTTCGCCGTATAATCTTATCATGGGGCGAACTTGGTTGCATACTATTTAGGCCATGCCAAGCACCTATCATCAGCTACTACGTTTTCCGACCAAACACGGCATTGAGCAAATCCGTGGTTCCCGGCAATCCGCATAAGCACGATATCTCCTTTCTAGGACACCTACAGAGTCGCAGGCCAACTCCACTCAAATGCCGAATCGAAACAGCCTCGACGAAAAGCCACGGTAGCCCTAGGCAATACCAGCAGCAGCTTTTCGAGTCGTATAATTAACGCGTTCAGCTATGTCGCTACACACCGGGAGAGCGGATCCTGAAGGCACTTCCAAATGATTGGAGACCATTTGTTGGAAAATCCGGTCCTAACTGAGATGGCCATTATCGGATAGATTCCATATCGGCTCTAGAACTCGAAGCACTTTCGACGTTTTTGTCATTAAACCCGACATGTGGGGAATGATCCTAGTTCTAAGTGATTCGCCATGTACACATTCCACCTTTATAATGTAAGGATTCTTGTTGAAAAGTTGAAATCCCAACCACTGCGCAATCTAGTTAAAAAGTCTCCGGATTCGGAGCCCCATCGGCGCATGATGTCTTTGGGCCGATAAAGCCTCCGGATTCGGAGCGCCCTTCGTGGATATCACGATTGGCCAAAAAGTCTTCGTATTCGGAGCCCCATTGGCGCATGACGTCTTTGGGCCGATAAAGCCTCCGGATTCAGAGCGCCCTTCATGGATATCACGATTGGCCAAAAAGTCTTCGGATTCGGAGCCCCATCGGCGCATGATGTCTTTGGACTGATGAAGCCTTCGGATTTAGATCGCCCTTCGTGGATATCACGATTGGCCAAAAAGCCTCTGGATTCGGAGCCCCATCGGCGTATGACGTCTTTGGCCAAAAAGTCTCCGAATTCGGAGCCCTATCGGTGCATGATGTCTTTGGGCCGATAAAGCCTCCGGATTCGAAGTGCCGTTTGTGGGTATCACGATTGGCCAAAAAGTCTCTAGATTCGGAGCCCCATCGGCGCATGACGTCTTTGGGCCGATAAAGCCTCCGGATTCGGAGCGCCCTTCATGGATATCAAGATTGCCCAAAAAGTCTCCGGATTTGGAGCCACATCACGCATGACGTCTTTGGGCCGATAAAGCCTCCGGATTCGGAGCGCCCTTCGTGGATATCACGATTGGCCAAAAAGTCTCCGGATTCAGAGCCCCATCGGCGCATGACGTCTTTGGGCCGATAAAGCCTCCGGATTCGGAACGCCCTTCGTAGATATCACGATTGGCCAAAACATCTCCGAATTCGAAGCCCTATCAGCACATGATGTCTTTGGGCCGATAAAGCCTCTCGATTTGGAGCGCCCTTCGTGGATATTACAATTGCCCAGTCTTCGGATTCGGAGCCCCATCGACGCACGACATCTTTGGGCTAAAAAGTCTCCGGATACGGAGCCCCATCGGTGCATGACATTTTTGGGCTGATAAAGCCTCCGGATTCGGAGCGCCCTTCGTGGATATCACGATTGGCCAGTCTCCGGATTCGGAGCCCCATCGGCGCATGACACCTTTGGGCCGATAAAGCCTCTGGATTCGGAGCGCCCTTTCGTGGATATCACAATTGGCCAGTCTTCGGAGTCGGAGCATCAACACCGCATTGGGCCAATTAAGTCTCTGGCTTTGTTGTCAGGGCTGTGTATCATCTATGCTGAATAAATATTCAATGGAGAGCGCTCCATTATGATGAGTCGTGACAACCGCATGAACAAAGCAAAACGTGTCAACACTTGAAATAAGATGCTTAATCAAACATATAAAAATCCAGAGATCAAGCATATAGAAATTAAAAATAAAACATTTTTCTTCGATTAAACGGTGATTACAAAAACGCAATCCGCGTTTGAGCATTACAGTATCTATTCTCAACTTCGAAAATAAAAAGGGGGAAGTGGTCGCGTTGGTACAGTGGCAGCGCCGAATGAACGCCCGCTGCTCGGCGGGCATCCGTGGGTTGAAATGTTTCGATCTGACCGCGCTTGAATCCACAATGCTCACACCAACGAGACAATCACCCTCGATATGGAGAGCTTTGACACTGTAGATAGTGTCAAGGCCAAGATCCAAGACAAGAGAGGAATTATGACGAAAACAGTAAAACTCAATGGTCGTGGCGTCACGTCGGCCTCATTTCTCGGTCGCGGTTGCAGAGAACTACCCCGTCGCTATTCCTCCCTTCTGGGTAATCTGCTTCGACGACTTGGAGGCAAACGTCCTTCTCGTTCTTTAAATGCCCTACCTCTCGCACGGGTGGGTTCTCTACTACGATTCATCATAGTATTAAGCTCAGCCAAAGTTTGAGCTACTCTTCTGTTGATTGAAGAAAACTCCATTCAACATTTACACTTATCTAACCCCTCGCAACGAAGTCGTTTAAAGTCAAGTCTGAACACAATAAGTGAAGTCACTGGCGCGAAAAGTCCGAAGCCATTTATTTCACTACCGTGAAAAGTCCGAGGCCATTTATTTCTAATCCTTGCAGTGACCCCGAGGCAATTTCATTAATGCTGAACTCCAAAAGACGGACACCGATCGATATTGGCCATTTATTTTGAAATCTCTAGCTTTTTGAGGATTAAAATGGCCTAACTATATAAACGGCAATTATAGATGGGCTGACAGTTTTTGGAATTGGAGCCTTATCGGTGCGTGACACCTTTTCGCCGATAAAAGCCTCCGGATTCGGAGTCTCATCGGCGCATTGACCCTACGTAATATATATTTAATGAAAACTGCTCATGACGAGCCGGCATACAACCATCTAGAATTAAATGCCTAACTGACTCGGGCCGGTCAATGTCCAACGAAAACACATGCAAACACATGTGTGCCGAATGAAAATTACAATTAAACATTTAAAATAGACGTTTTATTCAATCAGGCAATAGTTACATAATTACATAGAATTTCTATATGGCGCCGCCCTCATCCTCACTCTTCTCGACTCCAAAAGCTGAAAAGGGCAAATGTTTACATCGGTAAAGTGGCATCGCCGAATCGATTCCCGATGCTCGGAGAGCTTCCGCAGCTTGATTCGCCTTTATCCAACCGTGCTTAAAGCCTCGATTTTCACATCGGCGAACTTCCTTAGCGAGTTTCTCTTTGGTCTTCTGAATTCCGATCAGTCGACCATCATGGAAGCCTTTTTCATAGGCCACGCCTCTCGCGGTCTCAATCATGAACATGCTAGCCATATTACGATCGGCGATTGCATCACTAATCAACCTTTGAGTAACCCTCTCTTCGACAACCGGGTTGGGGTGGCTGGCTGATTAGGGCCCGACAAATTTGATTTTCCTTAGCTCACGCTCGGCCTTCTCGGCACAAGCTTCTAACTTCCGAATGCGTTCATCTTTCTGTTCTATGTTGCGGTGAGCGACGCGGAGATGCATGCTGATCTCATAAGCCGTGTACAGTCCCCTCACCGCCCCGTGAACGCCTTCACGAAACACCTCGAAGTCCGGCCGACCTATCATCGACTGCTGAACTTCGGGTGGAAAAATCTGTCGAGTAAACTCGACTGCCACATTTGGATCTTGAATGATGGAATCCGCCTCTGTCATTGGTCTATTACCCACGAAGACCGTGAAACTCAATGGGCGAGGAGTCGCATCAGATTCCCTCCCAGGACAGGATTGAGGAGACTTATGCTGCGGATGACTGTCCCTCCTCGGTGATCTACTTCGACGACGAGGAGATTGGTGTCTCTCCCGATCCCTCGAAGTCCTACCGCCCGTTCGTGAAGGTTCACCGCTTCGATTCATGACACCTCCCAGCTCAGCTAGCGTCTTCGCTTCACCTCTGTTGTTGAAGAAAAGCTTATTTGACATTCGCACTTGTTTAATCTTCCTCAAAGAGCGGGATTGAAATGCTCACTCAACACATAAATAGAACCCTTGTTCATGAAGTACACGCCAATTTATTCCCATTTATTCCCTACAAGGGCAGCATCTCCGAAGCTATCTCATTAATATTGAAGCGTCGATAGCCCTACGCCGACTGAGTCAAGCCCCGATCGCCCCATCAACCACTGGTATTCGGCATTCTACGTTCATGAACCAGCTGGGGCAAGGGCAGATTCATCAATCTATACGGTTTGAGTGCCCCAACTATTCCACGAATCGATTCTTCCGTACAAGATTCATTACGTGATATTCGGCGTTCTACGTTCATGAACCAGCTGGGATAAGGGCAGACTCATCAATATATACGGCTCGAGTGCCCCAGTCGTTCCACGAATCGATTCTTCCGTACAAGATTCATTACGTGATATTCAGCGTTCTACGTGCATGAACCAGCTGGGGCAAGGGCAGATTCATCAATCTATACGGCTCGAGTGCCCCAGCCGTTCCCTAAATCGATTTATCTAAACAGTAGTCATGAATTCATTTTGTTTATGATTAAATCAGATCCCTAATTTTAATCGGCTGTTAAGTCTGCCATCTCACGCAAGCTGGATATTTTGTTCTAACCGCTGATTCTCCTAACTATACACTCATACAGCAAACAATACGAGAAATAATTTGAGAACATATAAAATTTTCATTCATAAACTGGGCGCTGGCAGCGGACATTTTACATATGAAAAACCAAAAAACGTACATTGAAATTGAAATTGAATATACTTAGTAAAACTAGAATGTCTTCCAGATCACTCCTTAGGATCAGACTCAAGTGGCTCAATGTCCACTTGCTCGTATGGAATTGGCACAGCCAATATAACTCGAACGGCAGGGAGGGCTTTGAGCCACCCATGTTTGAATCCCCGATTCTCGAATTTCGGGACTTCGTCTACGTATTCCTTGAAGGCGGCACTCTTTCCAGCCTCAAGTGCCGTAGAAACTTCGGATTCGGCTTTTTCCTTGGCTACCTTCAATTCATTTAATTCGGCCTCTGCCTTGGCAAGCGCCTCCTTGGCTAACTCGAGCGATTCTTCGCTCGCGTTCGCCCTGTCCTCGGCTTCGGATCTGAGCTGGTCAGCGGTCTGAGCCCTCTCCTTTTTCGCTTCGGCTCAAGCATTTTCCATTGCGGCTCTCATCGCCTCGAACTCAACCCTGCTCCTTTCACCTTTAGCTTCAGACTTTAAGCGGCCAATCCTTTCAATGGCATCATGCTGCCGGTGGCCTAGTTCGGCTACCCTTCCAACCGTCTGCAAAATAAGTTGGGATCATCACACCAAGCAATATCGTCTGCAAACCATACCAAACGAGTAAAAAGAGTATCATATACATACAAGAAGGGCCTACTGGGCAGCAAATGCTATGGCCTCCAAATCCGGTTCTTCTCGAAAGGTGGCCTTGTCAGCCGGTAGTGAAACTGAGGCGGCCAAGCTCAACACCAGGGCTGGATCCTTCATGACGGATGCGTCAGCAGAGATTGGCGTGTTTTTGATCTTTGGTTGAACAACAAAAGGAACAACCACGTCGGACTCCTTTAAACAAGGTCGTTTGCCAGCAGGGCTATCCTTTGAGCCGGTCTCTCCCTCGGCGTTACGTTTTTGCCCCGCTCTTTTGGAACCGGTTGTTCTTTCGTAATCTGCTGTTTGGCCTCCTTCTCCGTCTCATCCAAAACAACTTGAGTCGTTTCCTCTGTAGTAACGGGTTATAAAGATTCAACCGGGGTTGGCTCAGAATGAGCGGCCTCCACCTTCTTTCGGGCGGCCATTCGCTCGGCATTTCTCTTTCTCACCATCTGCGTGAGATTTTCCCAGCCATGCCATCAGAAAAATCACCGGGTAGGTCCCCCAAGTCTGTAAAAATATCTCTGATGGAAAACTCTACTCGACCCAAAGTGGATGGTGGGTTAGGCTGGTTAAGACCGGCGGCCTCAAACGCTGATTTCAGAGCTTTGTTGACCTCTTTGGCCTCGGCAGCGAACTCCTTGGTTGATTCGGCGGCTACCTCAACCACCGGCTCTAAGTCTTGCTCCGAATTCGAAGTTTCGAGACCAATTTGTCTAAGGGTCTTGAAGCTGGGGAAGATAAGAGCCGTATGGTGTTGTTCGCCGGTTGGGATCGGAATGTTGTCTGTGGCCGAGAATGTAGTATAGGTAGGCCCGTACCGCAGGAGAATATGGGCGCCTCTGCCTTGTTTCTGTATGTTTGGACGGCCAAAGTACTTTAGTGCAGTCTTAATTTTTGCAAGGACGGCGTCGTCAGCCAAGGTCAGAATCCTCTTCAACTTACTGCCTGCAAAAACAGAGGATTAGATTTGGAGAAGAAGCTGAATAAAAGAAAGGTCAACAAACAAGGAAATTACATGGCAACCAGGTTTACCCCTCCGTCTGGGAATAGGGTCTAGGCGATCTTCGCCTTTGCCGAATTCCCAGTTGCCTCAGACATTGACCATTACGTCGTCAACTCATTTTGAGACTGACTTGTCTGTCAGAGTGCTAATTCCGGCACCCTCGACCGGAATTTTTATTTCTTTTCAGGTGACTATCAACGGATCACGAGCATCCCCCAGGATCAAGAGAGTATTTCCAAACCACATCCCCACAATGGATTTTTAATAATTCTACAAAAATAGAAAAATTACAACTCTTGGACTCAAAACACCTTTAATACTAAGGTATTTACATAAAAATTTACAAGGTAAAAAAATTACATTTGACCCTCTAAAAGTTGGCCTAAAGTTGTTACTTGGTGGCTAGCTTGCTTGATTGCTTCATGTCTTGGACTTGCACCAACAACTTCTTAGGCATGTCTTTGGCTCTCCAAAGGGCACAAATGTGTGTGGCATCAAGGTGTTGACCTTTGGATGGGAGCACCTTGACACATGGCCTGCTGGCCAAGGCTAAGGGATGCCCTGCCCGGGCGTTGCCCGGCATGCCCTGCTAGGACGTTGCCTAGCATGCCACGGCGTTGCCCAGCATGCCATGGCCAGCATGCGAAGGCTGGCATGCCATGCCACGACCTTGGCAGGCATGCCATGCCAAGGCGTTGCCCAGCATGCCATGCCATGGTGTTGCCCAGCATGCCAAGGTCGGCATGCCATGGTATGGCCTTGGCCAGCATGCCATGCCTCCGCCTTTGCACGAAGGCATTGCCACCACTTCGGCCATCATGCCTTACCACAGCGTTGTCCAACATGCCATGCCACAGCATGGGATGTTGTCTAGCATGCCACCACTGCGGGCTGCCACTGGACGGCCTGGCATGGCATGCTGGGCTTGACATGCGCGCTGCTTGGGTGGGCTGGCATGCTCGTGGCCTAGGCAGCTTGGCATGCGCGCGGCAAGGACATGCCGTGCCACAACATTGCCCCACATGCCATGGCAATAGACCGTGCTAGTGCCTTGCCCAGTATGCCATGCCACAGCGTCGCCCAGCATGCCATGGTCGGCATGCCATGTCTTAGCCCTGGCCAGCATGCCATGCCACAGCCTTCGCCAGAATACCATGCCACCGCCTTCGCGAGCATGCCTTGACGGCCTTGGCCAGCATGCCATGCCACTGCCTTGGCCAGCATGCCATGCCGCAGCGTTGCCTCGCATGCCATGCCTTAGCCCTGGCCATCATGCCATGCTACTACGTTGGCCAGCATGCCATGCCATGCCATGGCCTTGGCCAGAATGCCATCCACTGCCTTGGCTAGCATGCCACGACGGCCTTGGCCAACATGCCATGCCACAGTGTTGCCCAGCATGCCCAGGCTGGCATGCCATGCCACGGACTTGGCCAGCATGCCATGCCACGGTGTTGCCCCGCATGCCAACGCCAGCATGCCATGGCATGGCCTTAGCCAGCATGCCATGCCACCACTTTGGCACGCATGCCTTGCCACCGCCTCGGCACGCCATGCCACAGCGTTGCCCCGTATGCCAAGACACCACACCGCGCCAGTGCTTTGGCCAACATGCCATGCCACAGCGTTGCCCAGCATGCCCTGGCCGGCATGCCATCCCTTAGCCCTGGCCAGTATGCTATGCCACTGCGTTGGCCAGCATGCCATGCCATGCCACGGCTTTGGCCAGAAGGCCATGCCACCGCCTTCGCTAGAATGCCATGACGGCCTTGGCCAGCATGTCATGCCATCGCCTTGGCCAGCATGCCATGCCACAGCGTTGTCCAGCATGCCAAGGATGGCAAGCAATGCCACGGCATTGCCCAGCATGCCAAGGCCGGCATGCCGTGGCACGGCCATGGCCAGCATTCCAGGCCACTGCCTTGGCACGCATGCCTTGCCACCGCCTCGGCCATCATGCCTTGCCACCGCCTCGGCCATCATGCCTTGCCACAACGTTGCCCAGCACGCCATGCCACAGCGTTGCCCAGCATGCCATGACCGGCATGCTAGGCCTTAGCCCTAGCCAGCATGCCATGCCACAGTGTTGGCTAGCATGCCATGCCACTACGTTGGCCAGAATGCCATGCCACTGCCTCGGCTAGCATACCATGACGGTCTTGGCCAGCATGCCATGCCACCACCTTGGCCAGCATGCCATGCCACAGCGTTGCCCAGCATGTGAAGGCTGTCATGCCATGCCACGGCCTTGGCTAGCATGCAACGTCACAGCGTTGCCAAGCATGCCAAGGCTGGTATGCCGTGGCACAGCCTTGGCCAACATGCCATGCCACCGGCTTTGCACGCATGCCTTGCCATCACCTCGCCATCATGCCTTGCAACAGCGTTGCCCAGCATGCCATGCCACAACATTACCCCGCATGCCATGGCAGCATACCGTGCTAGTGCCTTGGCCAGCATGCCAAGCCACAACGTTGCATAGTCTGCCATGGCCGGCATGCCATCCCTTAGGCCTAGCCAGCATGCCATGCCACTGCGTTGGCCAGCATGCCATGCCACGGCCTTGGCCAGAATGCCATGACGGCCTTGGCCAGTTTGCCTTGCCACAGCATTGGCAAGCATGCCATGCCACAACGTTGCCCAGCATGGGAAGGGTGGCATGCCAAGCCACGGCTTTGGCTGGTATGCCATGCCATGGCCTTGGCCCACATACAATGTCACAGCATTGACTAGCATGCCAAGGATGGCATGATGTGGCACGGCCTTGGCTAGCATGGCATGCCACCGCCTTGGCACGGATGCCTTGCCACCGTCTCGACAATCATGCCTTGCCACAGCCTTTCCTCAGACATCATTCCACAGCGTTGCCGCGCATGCCATGACAGCATACCGTGTCAGTGCCTTGGCCAGCATGCCATGTCACAGTGTTGCCCAGCATGCTATGTCACAGTGTTGCCCAGCATGCCATGCCTTAGCCCTAGCCAGCATGCCCTACCACTGCGTTGGCCAGCATACCATGCCACGGCCTTGGCCAGAATGCCATGCCACTGCCTTGGCTATCATGCCATGATGGCCTTGGCCAGCATGCCATGCCACAACATTGCCCAGCTTGCCAAGGCTGGCATGCCATGCCACGGCCTTGGCCAGCATGCCATGCCACGGCGTTGCCCAGCATGCCAAGTCAGCATGCCATGCCACGGAGTTGGCCCGCATGCCGTGCCCCGGCCTTGGCCATGCCACGGCGATGGCTTGCTTGCCATGCCAATGCCATGGCCAGCATGCCATGCCCTAGCGTTGTCCAGCATGCCATGGCCTGCCACTCCAGCAGCATGGCATGCCAAGGCCTTGGCCAGCATGTCGTGCCATCACCTTGGCAAGCATGCCATGCCACTGCATTCGCTAGCATGCCATGACGGCCTTGGCTAGCATGGCATGCCACCGCCTTGGCCAGCATGCCGTGCCACAGTGTTGCCCAGCATACCAACGCTGGCAACTCATGCCACGGCCTTGGCCGGCTTGCAATGTCACGGCGTTGCCCAGGGCCAGCATACCACGCCACCGCCCCTTGGCACGTATGCCCTGCCACCACCTCGGCCATCATTCCTTGCCACAGCGTTGCTCAGCACGCCATGCCACAGCTTTCCCCAGCATTCCATGGCCGACCTACCATGCCTTAGCCCTAGTCAGCATGCCGTGCCACTACGTTGGCTAGAATGCCATGCCACCGCCTTGGCTAGAATGCCATGCCATCACCTTGGCTAGCTTGCCATGACGGCCTTGGCCAGCATACCATGCCACAGCGTTACCGTGCCACAATGTTGCCCAACATGCCTTGGCCGGCATGCCATGCCACGGACTCGGTCGGCACACCATGCCACTACCTTGGTCGCCTTGCGAATGCCGGTTAGCTGTGGTACGGTGTTGGCCTGCACGGCACCGCCTTCACCAGCATCCCATGACATGGCCTTAGCCTGCATGCCATGCCACTGCCTTAGCACGCATGCCACGCCACGACCTTACCCAGCATGCCATGGCCGACGTGCCATGCCACGGACTTAGCCCGCATGCCATGCCCTGGCCTTGGCCATCATGCCATGCCACAGCCATGGTGAGCAAGCCATGCCATAGCCTTGGCTAGCATGCCATGCCACGGTGGTGCCCAGCATGCCATGGCACAGCCTCGGTTAGTATGCCATGTCACCGGCTTGGCTAGCATGCATCGCCACAGCACTGCCCAGCATGCCACGCCACAACGTTGCGCAGCATTCCAAGGTCAGCATGCAAGCAAGGCCTGTGAGCATACTGTGCGCACGCTCTTTTGACCGCGGTGCACGGGTGTCAAGCACGTTCGCGTACACCTTAGCACGCCTTCGCACGCAATATACGTCTAATGATAACAAGGCCATGGGCAAGGCAACTGCCAAGGCCGCAGCCCAGGCAGCATGCAAGACCGCAGCCAAGGCCACCCAGCCAAGGCAGCAGGCAAGGCCGTAGCTCGGGCCACGCAGCCAACTCCGCAGCCAAGGAAGTAGCAAAGACCGCAGCCAACGCACGTCTAATGATAACAAGGCCGTAGCCAAGGCCACACAGCCAAGGCAGCTAGCAAGGCCACAGCCCAGGCCACGCATCTAAGGCAGTTGCCAAGGCCGCAACCCAAGCCCCAGACCGGGCCACAGCCAAGGCAGCCGGTAAGGCCGCGACCCAGGCCGGAGCAAAAGCTACTGGCAAGGCCACTGCCCAGACTTATTTTTTTGAATTTTTATTTATTTGTAAAAATTAAAATAAAATATACTATAAACAAAAAAAATATTTAAAAGTTACTATAATTACAAGTTTCTCATCCTTTAATTATTGGATAAATTTCTACATTTTTTTCCTTATCTTACTTATTTTCATTATTTTTTAAATATTAAAATTGAAATAAATTAAAATAAAATATTTCGGTGGCCAAAATTTTTTTAAAATTTTTTTTTATGGCGGCTTGATTTCTTTTCTTTTAGTTATGATTGAAGATCTGTGGAAGAAAACGTTACTTTTTAAAAAAAACCCCATTATGACTCCTCAAGCATGGCTAATGTTTCCTCCTGCCAGATGGAAAAAGGCTCGACAAGCTATTATAAGGGGGGGCACCTCGCTTAAGGCTGGACAACATGGCCGGGCCACAGGCCACGCCTATGCCAAGGTGCGCACTTGGCATATTCCATTGCTTGTCTTCTGGCATTGAAACTCCATAGCCAAGCATGGGATGTTGTTGAGTGGCGGCCCGCGGTGGTGGCGATGGCCTCGCCCAGCATTCCGTGCCACAACCTTGGCCAGCAGCATACCATGCCTCGGCCTTGGCCAGCAGCATGGTATGCCATGACCTTAGCCAGCATGCCATGCCACACGGCCATGGCCAGATGCATGGCATGTGACAGCATTGGCCAGCAGCATGCCATGCCACAGCGTTGGCCAGCAGCATGCCATGCCACGGGCTTAGGCAGAAGCATGCCATACCGCAGCCTTGGCCAATAGCATGCCATGCCACGGGCTTAGCCAAAACCATGCCATGCCACAGCCTTGGCCAGAAGCATGGCATGCCACGACCTTGGCCAGCAGCATGGCATGCCCTGTCCCTCGAGTAATTGCCATTAGGTTGGCTTTGTCTTATGTACAAGTTGCCTTCCGAAATGCATTGCCCTCAGAAGTTTCCCATTTGGTTGGCTTTGACTTACGAATGAGTTACCTGTGCTTTCCTAGTGGATGCTTGTTGCGAAAAGTATGTCCCTCGGTAGTTGCCTGTTGCCTTTGTTATTTGCGTTCGCGCTAACCGGTGCTTGCTCGGCTTCTCTAAATGTTTTTCGCACGTTCGCCTTTGCGGTGGGATTCATTTTGGGGGGGCTGGTGCATAGTGTATGTTGTGGCATGTGAGTTGTGATTGGTTTGCATGAGTTGGATGGGTCCCTGCCTGTGCAGCTAACTCCACTAGTTCATTCCTCTTGTCCCTCAGGTAATTTCCATTAGGTTGTCTTTGACTTGCCTACAAGTTACCTGTCATTCCCTAGTGGAAGATGCCATGCGAAAAGCATGTCCCTCGGGTAATTGCCATTTGGTTGGCTTTGCGTTACGAAATTCCCGTCCCTTGGCCTTGGCCATGCCGTGGTGATGGCTTTTATGCCATGCCACAGTGTTGTCCAGCATGCCATGGCATGCCACATCCAGCCGCATGGCTTGCCACGGCCTTGGCCAGAATGCCGTGCCATCGCCTTGGCAAACATTCCATGCCATCGCCTTCGCTAGCAAGCCATGACGACCTTGGCCAGCATGACATGCCACTGCCTTGGCCAGCATGCCGTGCCACAGCATTGCCCAGCATAATAAGGCTGGCAACTCATGCCATGACCTTGGCCAGCATGCAATGTCACGGCATTGCCCAGCATGCCAAGGCCGGCATGCCGTGGCACGGGCTTGGCAAGCATGCATGCCACCGCCTTGGCACGTATGCCTTGCCACCGCCTCAGCCATCATTCCTTGCCACAACGTTGCCCAGCACGCCATGCCACAGCATTACCCAGCATGCCATGACCGGCTAGCCATGCCTTAGCCTTGGCCTGCTTGCCATGCCACTGCGTTGGCTAGAATGCCATACGACGATCGTGGCCAGAATGCCATGCCACCGCCTTGGCTAGCATGCCATGACAGCCTTGGCCAGCATACCATGGCACAGCGTTGCCTGGCATGCCTTGGCTGGCATACCGTGCCACAGCGTTGCCCAGCATGCCTTGGCCGGCATGCCATGCCACGGACTATGTTGGCACGCCATCCCACTACCTTGGTCGCCTTGCCAACGCTGGTTAGCCGTGGCACGGTGTTGGCCTGCATGCCACGACACTGCCTTCGCCAGCATCCCATTCCATGACCATGGCCCGCATGCCATGCCACGACCTTAGCACGCATGCCATGCCACTGCCTTGCCCAGCATGCCATGGCCGGCGTGCCATGCCGCGGACTTGGCCTGTACGCCATGCCCCGGCCTTGGCCAGCATGCCATGCCTCAACCATGGCAAGCAGGCCACACCACTCCCTTGGTCAGCATGCCATGGCACAGCCTCGGCTAGCATGCCATGCCACAGCCTTGGCACGCATGCCTTGCCACCGCCTTGGCTAGCATGCCTCACCACAGCGCTGCCCAGCATGCCATCCACAGCGTTGCGCAGCATTCCAAGGTCAGCATGCAAGCAAGGCCTTTCAGCATACTGCGCGCACGCTCTTTTGACCGCGGTGCACGGGTTGCAAGTACGTTCGCGTACGCCTTAGCATGCCTTCGCATGCAACGCACGTCTAATGATAACAAGGGCATGGGCAAGGTAGCTGCCATGGCCGCAGCCCAGGCAGCATGCAAGACCGCAGGCAAGGCCACGCGGCCAAGGCAGCAGGCAACGCCGCAGCCCAAGCCACGCAGCCAAAGAAGTAACGAAGGCCGCAGCCAAGGCCACACAACCGGGGCAGCTGGCAAGGCCACAGCACGGGCCACGGAGCTAAGGAAGTTGGCAAGGCCGCAGCAAAGGCCGCAACCCAAGCCGCAAACCAGGCAGCGACCAAGGCAGTCGGCAAGGCCGTAACCCAGCCCGGAGCCAAAGCTGCTGGGGAGGCCACAGCCAAGGCAGTGGCAAGGCCGCAGCCCGGTCTTATTTTTTTGAATTTTTATTTATTTTTAAAAATTAAAATAAAAAATACAATAAATAAAAAAAAAATATTTAAAAGTTACTATAATTACAAGTTTCTCTTCCTTTAATTATTGGACTAATTTCTATATTTTTTTCCTTATCTTCCTTATTTTCATTATTTTTTAAATATTAATGTTGAAATAAATTAAAATAAAATATTTCAGTGGCCAAAATTTTAAATTTTTTTTTTTTATGGTGGCTTGATTCATTTTCTTTTAGTTATGATTGAAAATTTGTGAAAGAAAACGTTACTTTTTAAAAAAAAACTCCATTATGACTCCTCGAGCATGGGTGATGTTTCTTCCTGCCAGATGGAAAAGGGCTTAACAAGCTATTATAAGGGGGAACACCTCGCTTAAGGCTGGACAGCATGGAAAGGCCACAGGCCACGCCTATGCCTAGGCGCGTGCTTGGCATATGCCATTGCTTGTCTTCTGCCATTGAACCTCCATAGCCAAGCATGGGATGTTGTCGAGTGGCGGCCCGCGGTGGTGGCGGTGGCATCGCCCAGCATGCCATGTCATAACCTTGGCCAGCAGTGTGCCATGCCATAACCTTGGCCGGCAGTGTGCCATGCCTCGATCCTGGCCAACAGCATGGTATGCCACGACCTTAGCCAGCATGCCATGCCACACGGCCACGGCCAGATGCGTCGCATGCGACAGCATTGGCCAACAGCATAGCATGCCATAGCCTCAGCCAGCAGCATGCCATGCCACGGGCTTGGCCAGAAGCATGCCATACCACGACCTTGGCCAGCAGCTTGCCATGCCACGGGCTTAGCCAGAAGCATGCCATGCCACCAGCTTGGCTAGAAGCATGCCATGCCACGGGCTTGGCCAGAAGCATGCCATGCCATGACCTTGGCTAGAAGCATGGCATGCCACGGCCTTGGCCAGTAGCATGCCATGCCATGTCCCTCAGGTAATTGCCATTAGGTTGGCTTTGTCTTATGTACAAGTTGCCTTCTGAAATTCATGTCCCTCAGAAGCTTCCCATATGGTTGGCTTTGACTTATGAACGAGTTGCATGTGCTTTCCCAGTGGATGCTTGTTGCAAAAAGTATTTCCCTCGGTAGTTTCCTATTGCCTTTATAATTTGCGTTCGTCGTAACCGGTGCTTGCTCGGCTTCTCTAAATGTTTTCACACTTTCGTTGGGCTTCCTAGTCCTTCAGGGTGTGATTCGTTTTGGGCGGCTGGTGCATTGTGTATGTCATGGCGCTTGAGTTGTGATTGGTTTGTGCGAGTTATATAGGTCCCTGCCTGTGTAGCGAACTCCAATGGTGCATTCCTCTTGTCCTTCGGGTAATTTCCATTAGGTTGTCTTTGACTTGCCTACAAGTTGCTTGCCATTCCCTAGTGGAAGATGCCTTGCGAAAAGCATGTCCCTCGGGTAATTGCCATTTGGTTTGCTTTGCCTTACGAAATTCCGGTCCCTCGGCCTTGGCCATGGCCATGGCACGGCGATGGTTTGCTTGCCATGCCAAAGCCATGGCTAGCATGCCATGCCACAGCGTTGTCCAGCATGCCATGGCATGCCACACCAGCATCATGGCATGCTAGGGCCTTGGCCAGCATGCCGTGCCATCGCTCTGGCAAGCATGCCATGCCACCACATTCGCTAGCATGCCACGCCACCGCCTCGGCCATCATTCCTAGCGACAACGTTGCCCAGCACGGCATGCCACCGCGTTGCCCAGCATGCCATGGGCGGCCTGCCATTCCTTAGCCCTGGCCAGCATGCCATGCCACTACGTTGGCCAGAATGCCATGCCATGGCCTTGGCTAAAATGCCATGCCACCGCCTTGGCTAGCATGCCATGACAGCCTTGGCTAGCATGCCATGACAGCCTTGGCCAGCATACCAATCCACAGTGTTGTCGTGCCACAACGTTGCCCAGCATGCCTTGGCTAGCATGTTGTGCCACAGCATTGCCCAGCATGCCTTGGCCGGCATGCCATGCCACGGACTAGGTCAGCACCACATGCCACTGCCTTGGTCGTCTTGCCAACGCCGGTTAGCCGTGGTACGGTGTTGGCCTGCATGCCACGGCTCCGCCTTCACCAGCATCCCATGCCACGGCCTTAGCCCGCATGCCATGCCACTGCCTTAGCACGCATGCCATGCCACGGCCTTGCCCAACATGCCATGCCGCAGACTTGGCTCGCATGCCAAGGCAGTAGGCAAGGCCACAGCCCAAGCCACAGACCAGGCCGTAGCCAAGGCAGCCGGAAAGGCCGCGACCCAGGCCAGAGCCAAAGCTGCTAGCAAGGTCGCAGCCCAGGCTTATTTTTTTTGAATTTTTATTTATTTGTAAAAATTAAAATAAAATATAAAAAATATATATTTCAAAGTTACTATAATTACAACTTTCTCATCCTTTAATTATTGGATTAATTTCTACATTTTTTTTCCTTATCTTACTTATTTTCATTATTTTTTAAAAATTAAAATTGAAATAAATTAAAATAAAATATTTCGGTGGCCAAAAATTTTTTTTCAATTTTTTTATGGTGGCTTGATTTGTTTTCTTTTAGTTATGATTGAAGATCTATGAAAGAAAACATTACTTTAAAAAAAAAAACCTATTATGACTCATCGAGCATGGGTGATGCTTCCCCCTGCCAGATGGAAAAGGGCTTAACAAGCTATTATAAGGGGAGGGGGGCACCTCGCTTAAGGCTAGATAGCATGGCTAGGCCACGCCTATGCCTAAGCGTGCGCTTGGCATATGCCATTGCTTGTCTTCTGGCATTGAAACTCCATAGCCAAGCATGGGACGTTGTCGAGTGGCGTCCCGCGGTGCTGGCGGTGGCCTTGCCCAGCATGCCATGCCACAACCTTGGCCAGTAGCATGCCATGCCTCCACCTTGGCCAGCAGCATGGTATGCGACGACCTTAGCCAGCATGCCATGCCACACAGCCTTCACCAAATGCATGGCATGCAACAGCATTGGCCAGCAGCACAGCATGGCATGCCACGGGCTTGGCCATAAGCATGCCATACCACGACCTTGGCCAACAGCATGCCATGCCATGGGCTTAGCCAGAAGCATGCCACGCCACCGCCTTGGCCCGAAGCATGGCATCCCACGGCCTTGGCCAGCAACATGGCATGCCACGACCTTGGCCAGAAGCATGGCATGCCACGGCCTTGGCTAGCAGCATGGCATGCCATGTCCCTCGGGTAATTTCCATTACATTGGCTTTGTCTTACGTACAAGTTGTTTTCTGAAATGCATGTCCCTCAAAAGTTTGCCATTTGGTTGGCTTTGACTTATGTACGAGTTACCTGTGCTTTCCAAGTGGATGCTTGTTGTGAAAAGTACGTCCCTCGGTAGTTTCCTATTGCCTTTGTTATTTGCGTTCGCGCTAACCGGTGCTTGCTCGGCTTCTCTAAATGTTTTCGCACGTTCGTCGGGCTTCTTAGTTCTTTGGGGTGTGATTCATTTTGGTGGGCTGGTGCAAAGTGTACGTCGTGGCATGTGAGTTGTGATTGGTTTGTGCGAGTTGGATGGGTCCCTACCTGTGCAGCGAACTCCATTAGTGCATTCCTCTTGTCCCTCAAGTAATTTCCATTAGGTTGTCTTTGACTAGCCTACAAGTTGCCTGGCCATCCCTAGTGGAAGATGCCATGCGAAAAGGATATCCCTCAGGTAATTGCCATTTGGTTGGCTTTGCGTTACGAAATTCATGTTGCTCGGCCTTGGCCATGCCACAGCGATGGCTTGCTTTCCATGCCAAAGCCATGGCCAACATGCCATGCCACAGTGTTGTCCAGCATGCCATGGCATGCCACGGCTAGCCGCATGGGATGCCACGGCCTTGGCCAGAATGTCGTGCCATCGCCTTGGCAAGCATGCCATGCCACCGCCTTCATTAGCATGCCATGATGGCCTTGGCAAGCATGCCATGCCACCGCCTTCATTAGCATGCCATGACGGCCTTGGGCAGCATGCCATGCCACTGCCTTGGGCAGCATGCCGTGCCACAGCGTTGCCCAGCATACCAAGGCTGGCAACTCATGCCACAGCCTTGGCCAACATGCAATGTCACGGCGTTGCCCAGCATGCCAAGGCTGGCATGCCGTGGCACGGGCTTGGCAAGGATGCCATGCCACCGCCTTGGCACGTATGCCTTGCCACTGCCTCGGCCATCATTTCTTGCCACAGTGTTGCCTAGCACGCCACGCCACAACGTTGCCCAGCATGCCATTGGCCGGCCTGGCATGCCTTAACCCTGGCTAGCATGCCATGCCACTGCATTGGCCAGAATGCCATGCGACGGCCTTGGCTAGAATGCCATGCCACCGCCTTGGCTAGCATGCCATGACGGCCTTGGCCAGTATACCATGCCACAGCGTTGCCTAGCATGCCTTGGCTAGCATGCCATGCCACAGCGTTGCCCAGCATGCCTTGGCTGGGCTAGGTCGGCACGCCATGCCACGGACTAGGTCGGCACGCCATGCCACTACCTTGGTCGCCTTGCCAACGCCGGTTAGCCATGGCACAGTATTGGCCTGCATGCCACGACACCGCCTTCGCCAACATCCCATGCCATGACCACGGCCCGCATTCCGGGCCATGGCCTTAGCACGCATGCCATGCCACTGCCTTGCCCTGCATGCCATGGCTGGCGTGCCTTGCCGCGGACTTAGCCCGCATGCCATGCCCAGGGCTTGGCCAGCATGCCATGCCTCAACCATGACGAGCAGGTCACGCCACTCCCTTGGCCAGCATGCCATGCCACGGTGTTGCCCAGCATGCCATGGCACAACCTCGGCTAGCATGCCATGCCACAACCTTGGCACACATGCCTTGCCACCCGCCTTGGCTAGCATGCCTCGCCACAGCGCTACCTACCATGCCACGCCACAGCGTTGCGCAGCATTCCAAGGTTAGCATGCAAGCAAGGCCTTTGAGCATACTGCGCGCACGGTCTTTTGACCGCGGTGCACAGGTTGCAAGCACGTTCGTGCACGCCTTAGCATTCCTCCGCACGCAACATACGTCTAATGATAACAAGGCCATGGGCAAGGCAGCTGCCAAGGCCGCAGGCAAGGTAGCCGCCAAGGCCGCAACCCAGCCTGGAGCCAAAGCTGCTGGCGAGGCCGCAACCAAGGCAGTTGGCAAGGCCGTAGACTAGGCTTATTTTTTTCAATTTTTATTTATTTGTAAGAATTAAAATAAAATATACAATAAAAAAATATATTTAAAAGTTACTATAATTACAAGTTTCTCATCCTTTAATTATTGGATTAATTTCTACATTTTTTTCCTTATCTTACTTATTTTCAATATTTTTTAAATATTATTGTTGAAATAAATTAAAATAAAATATTTCGGTGGCCAAAATTTTTTTTTAAATTTTTTTCACGGTGGCTTGATTAATTTTCTTTTAGTTATGATTGAAAATTTGTGAAAGAAAACTTTACTTTTTAAAAAAACCCCCATTATGACTCCTCGAGCAAGGGTGATGTTTCCTCCTGCTAGATGGAAAAGGCCTTAACAAGCTATTATAAGGGGGGGCACCTCGCTTAAGGCTGAACAGCATGGCCAGGCCACAGCCCATGCCTATGCCTAGGCGGGCGCTTAGCATATGTCATTGCTTGTCTTCTGGCATTGAAACTCCATAGCCAAGCATGGGATGTTGTTGAGTGGTGGCCCGCGGTGGTGGCAGTGGCATCGCCCGGCATGCCATGTCACGACCTTGGCCAGCAATATGCCATGCCTCAGCCCTAGCCAGCATGCCATGCCACAGCCTTGGCCAGCAACATGGTATGTCACGACCTTAGCCAGCATGCCATGCCACACGGGCCTTGGGAAGATGCATGGCATGAGACAGCATTGGCCAGTAGCATGGCATGCCACAGCCTTGGAAAGCAGCATGCCATGCCACGGGCTTGGCCAGCAGCATGCCATACCACGGCCTTGGCCAGCAGCATGCCATGCCACGGGCTGAGCCAGAAGCATGCCATGCCACCGCCTTGGGCAGAAGCATGGCATGCCATAGCCTTGGCCAGCAGCATGGCATGCCACGGCATTGGCCAGAAGCATGGCATGCCACGGCCTTGGCCAACCGCATGGCATGCCATGTCCCTCGGGTAATTGCCGTTAGGTTGGCTTTGTGTTACGTACAAGTCGCCTTCTGAAATGCATGTCCCTCAGAAGTTTTCCATTTGGTTGGCTTTGACTTATGAATGAGTTGCGTGTGCTTTCCCAGTGGATGCTTGTTGCGAAAAGTATTTCCCTCGGTAGTTTCCTATTGCCTTTGTTATTTGTATTCACGCTAACCGGTGCTTGCTCGGCTTCTCTAAATGTTTTCGCACGTTCGTCAGGCTGCTTAGTCCTTCGGGGTGTGATTCATTTTGGGGTGCTGAGGCATAGTGTACGTCGTGGCGCTTGAGTTGTGATTGGTTTTTGCGAGTTGTATGCGTCCCTGCTTGTGCAACGAACTCCACTGGTGCTTTCTTCTTGTCCCTCAGGTAATTGCAATTAGGTTGTCTTTGACTTGCCTACAAGTTGCCTGCCCTTCCCTAGTGGAAGATGCCTTGCGAAAAGCATGTCCCTCGGGTAATTGCCATTTGGTTGGCTTTGCGTTACGAAATTCCTATCCCTCGGCCTTGGCCATTCCACGTCGTTAGCTTGCTTGCCATGCCAAAGCCATGGCCAGCATGCCATGCCACGGCATTGTCCAGCATGCCATGGCATGCCACGCCAGCAGCATGCATGCCACGGCCTTGGCCAGCATGCCGTGCCATCTTCTTGCCAAGCATGCCATGCCATCGCCTTCACTAGCATGCCATGACGGCCTTGGCCAGCATGCCATGCCACGGCCTTGGCCAGCATGCCGTGCCACAGCGTTGCCCAGCATACCAAGGCTGGCAAGCCACGCCACGGCCTTGGCCAGCATGCAATGTCACTTCGTTGCCCAGCATGCCATGGCACGGCCTTGCCAGCATGGCATGCCACCGCCTTGGCACGTTGCCTTGCCACCACCTCGGCCATCATTCCTTGCCGCAACGTTTCCTAGCATGCCATGCCACAGCGTTGCCCAGCATGCCATGGCCGGCCTGCCATGCCTTAGCCCTGGCCAGCATGCCAGGCCACTGCGTTGGCCATATTGCCATGCCACGGCCTTGGCCAGAATGCCATGCCACGGCCTTGGCTAGCATGCCATGACGGCCTTGGCCAGTATACCATGCCACGGCGTTGTCGTGCCATAGCGTTGCCAGCATGCCTTCGCTAGCATGCCGTGCCACAGCGTTGCCCAGCATGCCTTGGCCGGCATGCCATGCCACGGACTAGGGCCATGCCACTGCCCTGGTCGCCTTGCCAACGCCAATTAGCCGTGGCACGGTGTTGGCGTGCATGCCATGGCACCGCCTTCGCCAGCATCCCATGCCACGGCGATGGCCCGCATGTCATACCACGGCCTTAGCACGCATGCCATGCCCCGGCCTTGGTTAGCATGCCATGCCACAGCCATGGCGAGCAAGCCACGCCACTGCCTTGGCCAGCATGCCATGCCACGGTGTTGCCCAGCATGCCATGCCACAGCCTTGGCACGCATGCCTTGCCACAACGCTGCCCAGCATGCCACGCCACAGCGTTACGCAACATTCCGAGGTCAGCATCCAAGCAAGGCCTATGAGCATACTGCACGCACGCTCTTTTGACCGCGGTGCGCAGGCTGCAAGCACGTTCGCACACGTCTTCGCATGCAACTCACGTCTAATGATAACAAGTCCATGCGCAAGGCCGCAGCCCTAGCAGCATGCAAGACCGCAGCCAAAGCAGCAGGTAGCACCACAGCCCAGGCCACGCAGCCAAGGCCGTAGCCAAGGAAGTAGCGAAGGCTACAGCCAAGGCCGTAGCCAGCGCACGTCTAATGATAACAAGGTCGCAGCCAAGGGCACATAGCCAAGGCAGTTGGCAAGGCCGCAGCCGAGGCCACGCAGCAAAGACAGTTGGCAAGCCCGCAGCCATGGCCGCAGACCAGGCCGCAGCCAAGGCTACCGGCAGGGCCGCAACCCAGGTCGGAGCCAAAGCAGCTGTCAAGGCCACAACCCAGGCTTATTTTTTTGAATTTTTATTTCTTTGTAAAAATTAAATTAAAATATACAATAAATAAAAAAAATATTTAAAAGTTACTATAATTAAAAGTTTCTCATCCCTTAATTATTGGATTAATTTCTACATTTTTTTTCCTTATCTTCCTTATTTTCATTATTTTTTTGGTGGCTTGATTTATTTTCTTTTAGTTATGAGTGAAAATTTGTGAAAGAAAACGTTGCTTTTTAAAAAAAACCCCATTATGACTCCTAGAGCATGGGTGATGTTTCCTCCTGCCAGATAGAAAAGGGCTTAACAAACTTTTATAAGGGGGGCACCTCGCTTAAGGCTAGACAGCATGGCCAGGCCACGGGCCACGCCTATGCCTAGGCGCGCTGTTGGCATTTGCCATTGTTTGTCTTCTAGCATTGAAACTCCATAGCCAAGCATGGGATGTTGTCGAGTAGCGGCCCGCAACGGTGGCGGTGGGTGGCGGTGGCGGTGGCCTCGCCCAGCATGCCATGCCACAACCTTGGCCAGCAGCATGCCATGCCTCGGCCCTGGCCAGCAGCATGGTATGCCATGACCTTAGCCAGCATGCCATGCCACACGGCCTTGGCCAGATGAATGGCATGCAACAGCATTGGCCAGCAGCATCGCATGCCACATCGTTGGCCAGTAGCATGCCATGCCACGGGCTTGGACAGAAGAATGCCATACCGCGGCCTTGGCCAGCAGCATGCCATGCGATGGGCTTCACAAGAAGCATGCCATGCCACAGCCTGGGCCAGAAGCATGGCATGCCACGGCCTTGGCTAGCAGCATGGCATGCCATGTCCCTCCGGCAATTGCCATTAGGTTAGCTTTGTCTTACGTACAAGTTGCCTTTCGAAATGCATGTCCCTTACAAGTTTGCCATTTGGTTGGCTTTGACTTATGAATGAGTTGCATGTGCTTTCCCAGTGGATGCTTGTTGCGAAAAGTATATCCCTCGGTAGTTGCCTATTGCCTTTGTTATTTGCGTTCACGCGAACCAGTTCTTGCTCGGCTTCTCTAAATGTTTTCACACGTTCGTCGGGCTTCTTAGTCCTTCGGGGTGTGATTCGTTTTGGGGTGCTGGTGCATACTATACGTCATGGCGCTTGAGTTGTGATTGGTTTGTACGATTTGGATGGGTCCCTACCTGTGCAGCGAACTCCACTGGTGCATTCCTCTTGTCCCTCATGTAATTGCCATCAGGTTGTCTTTGACTTGCCTTCAAGTTGCCTGCCCTTCCCTAGTGGAAGACGCCTTGCGAAAAGCATGTCCCTCGGGTAATTTCTAATTGGTTGGCTTTGCCTTATGAAATTCCTGTCCCTCGGCCTTGGCCATGCCACGGCGATGGCTTGCTTGCCATGCCAAAGCCATGGCCTGCATGCCATGCCACAGCGTTATCCAGCATGCCATGGCATGCCACACCAGCAGCATGGCATGCCAGGGCTTTGGCCAGCATGCCCTACCATCGCCTTGGCAAGCATGCCATGCCAACACATTCGCTAGCATGCCACGATGGCCTTGGCTAGCATGCCATGCCACCGCCTTGGCCAGCATGCCGTGCCACAGCATTACCCAGCATACCAAGGCTGGCAAGCCATGCCATGGCCTTGGCCAACATGCAATGTCACGGCGTTGCCCAGCATACCAAGGCCGGCATGCCGTGGCACGGCCTTGGCCAGCATGCCATGTCACCGCCTTGGCACTTCTGCCTTGCCACCGCCTCGGCCATCATTCCTTGCCACACCGTTACCCAACACGCTATGCCACAACATTGCCCAGCATGCCATGCCACATGGCCTTGGCCAGATGCATCGCATGCGACAGCATTGGCTAGCAGCACAACATGGCATGCCACAGCCTTGGCCAGCAGCATGCCATGCCACTGGCTAGGCCAAAAGCATGCTATACCGCGGCCTTGGCGAACAGCATGCCATGCCACGGGGTTAGCCAGAAGCATGCCATGCCACCGCCTTGGCCAGAAGCATGGCATGCCACGGCCTTCGCCAGCAGCATGGCATGCCACGGCCTTCGCCAGAAGCATGGCATGCCATGTCCCTCGGGTAATTGCCATTAGGTTGGGTTCGTCTTACATATAAGTTGCGTTCCGAAATGCATGTACCTCAGAAGTTTGCCATTTGCTTGGCTTTGACTTACGAACGAGTTGCTTGTGCTTTCCTAGTGGATGCTTGTTACGAAAAGTATATCCCTCGGTAGTTGCATGTTGCCTTTGTTATTTGCGTTCGCGCTAACTGGTGCTTGCTCGGCTTCTCTAAATGCTTTCGCATGTTCGTCGGGCTTCTTAGTCCTTCGGGGTGCGATTCGTTTTGGGGGGCTGGTGCATAGTGTACGTCGTGGCGCTTGAGTTGTGAGTGGTTTGTGCAAGTTGGATAGGTCCTTGTCTGTGCAGCGAACTCCACTGGTGCATTCCTCTTGGTCCTCAGGTAATTGCCATTA
The DNA here is from genome assembly GCA_036172215.1 of Camellia granthamiana. Classification (NCBI taxonomy): domain Eukaryota; kingdom Viridiplantae; phylum Streptophyta; class Magnoliopsida; order Ericales; family Theaceae; genus Camellia; species Camellia granthamiana. Next base: position 156,729,980 of record CM069908.1, read on the forward strand.
GGTTGTCTTTGACTTGCCTACAAGTTGCCTGCCCTTCCCTAGTGGAAGATGCCTTGCGAAAAGCATGTCCCTCGGGTAATTTCCATTTGGATGGCTTTACGTTACGAAATTCCTGTCCCTCGGCCTTGGCCATGTGTCACACACTGGCAATGCGGAAGCCTTGTTGAACATAAGCAAGTGTGTGTGGCGCTAGGTAACTCTCTTCACTAGCGCGCCGAGAATGCTCAAAAGGTTTGCAAAGACAAGCAAACACAATATTAGTCCAATTGTTGAGCCACAAGTTTGGAGACAAGCCACAAAATAACAATCAACAAGCTAAAATAGAAGTAGCAACAATAGAAAGGCTTTGCACAATGTAAAAGCGAAATGAACTTTTCATTACTCAAAAGAAGGCATTATAAAAGTTGAACAATGCACTAAAGTGCTACAAAAGCTGCCTTACCATAAACAAGGTTGGGGTACATTAAAGGCACAAGTGGTCTGGTTCAACACTTGGGTACCCCCTCCTTATATATAGCTTGTTAAGCGCTTTCCTATCTGGCGGGAGGAAACATCCACTATGTTTGAGGAGTCATAATGGATTTTTAAAAATAATACAAAAATAGAAAAATCACAACTCTTGGACTCAAAACACCTTTAATACTAAGGTATTTACATAAAAATTTACAAGGCAAAAAGATTACATTTGACCCTCTAAAAGTTGGCCTAAAGTTGTTGCTTGGTGGCTAGCTTGCTTCATTGCTTCATGTCTTGGACTTGCACCAACAACTTCTTAGGCATGTCTTTGGCTCTCCAAAGGGCACAAATGTGTGTGGCATCAAGGTGTTGACCCTTGGATGGGCGCCCCTTGACACCATGCCACAGCGATGGCTTGCTTGCCATGCCAAAGCCGTGGCCAGCATGCCATGCCACAACGTTGTCCAGCATGCCATGGCATGGCACGGCCAGCAGCATGGCATGCCACGGCCTTGGCCAGCATGCCGTGCCATCACCTTGGCAAGCATGCCATGCCATCGCCTTCGCTAGCATGCCATGACGGCCTTCGCCAGGATGCCATGCCACTGCCTTGGCCAGCATGCCGTGCCATAGCATTGCCCAGCATACCAAGGCTGGCAAGCCATGCCACGGCCTTGGCTAGCATGCAATGTCACGGCGTTGCCCAGCATGCCAAGGCCAGCATGCCGTGGCTTGGCCTTGGCCGGCATGCCGTGGCACGGCCTTGGCCATCACTCCATGCCACAGCATTGCCCAGCATGCCAGGGCCGGCCTCCCATGCCTTAGCCCTGGCCAGCATGCCATGCCATTGCATTGGCCAGAATCCCATGCCACCGCCTTGGCTAGCATGCCACGACGACCTTGGCCAGTATACCATGCCATAGCGTTGTCGTGCCACAACGTTGCCCAGCATGCCTTGGCTACCATGTCGTGCCACAGTGTTGCCCGGCAAGCCTTGGTTGGCATGCCATGCCACGAACTAGGTCTGCATGCCATGCCACTGCCTTTGTCACCTTACCAACCCCGGTTAGCTGTGGTACAGTGTTAGCCTGCGTGCGACAGCATGGCCTTCACCAGCATCCCATGCCACGGCCTTGTCCCGCATGCCACGCCACGGCTTTAGCACGCAGGCCATGCCACTACCTTGCCCAGGATGCCATGGCCGACGTGCCGTGCCGCAGAGCTGGCCCGCATGCCATGCCCTGGCCTTGTCCATGCCACGGCGATGGCTAGCTTGCCATGCCAAAGCCATGGCCAGCATGCCATGCCACAGCGTTGTCCAGCATGCCATGGCATGCCACGCCAGCAGCATGGCATGCCAGGGCCTTGGCCAGCATGTCGTGCCATCGCCTTGGCAAGCATGCCATGCCACCGTATTCACTAGCATGCCATGACGGCCTTGGCCAGCATGCCATGCCATCGCCTTGGCCAGCATGCCGTGCCATAGCGTTGCCCAGCATACCAAGGCTGGCAAGTCATGCCACGGCCTTGGCCAACATGCAATGTCACGGCGTTGCCCAGCATGCCAAGGCCGACATGCCGTGGCATGGCCTTGGCTAGCATACCATGCCATCGTATTGGCACGTATGCCTTGCCACCGCCTCGGCCATCATTCCTTGCTATAGCGTTGCCCAGCACGCCATGCCACAGCGTTGCCCAGCAAGCCATGGCTGACCTACCATGCCTTAGCCTTGGCCAGCATGCCATGCCACTACATTGGCCAGACTGCCATACCACGGCCTTGGCTAGAATACCATGCCACCGCCTTGGCTACCATGCCATCACGGCCTTGGCCAGCATCCCATGCTACGGCGTTGCCGTGCCACAGCAGTGCCCAGCATGCCTTTGCTAGAATGTCGTGCCACAGCGTTGCCCAGCATGCCTTGGCCGGCATGCCATGGCACGGACTAGGTCGGCACACCATGCCACTGCCTTGGTCGCCTTGCCAATGCCGGTTAGCCATGGTACGGTGTTGGCCTGCATGCCACAGCACCGCCTTCACTAGCATTCCATGCCATGGCCATGGCCCGCATGCCATGGCTTTAGCGAGCATGCCATGCCACTGCCTTGCCCAGCATGCCATGGCCGGCGTGCCATGCCGCGGACTTGGCCCGCATGCCATGCCCCGGCCTTGGCCAGCATGCCATGCCATAGCCATGGTGAGCAAGCCACGCCACTGCCTTGGCCAGCATGCCATGCCATGGTGTTGCCCAGCATGCCATGGCACATCCTCGGCTAGCATGCCATGCCACTGCCTTGGCTAGCATGCTTCGCCATAGCGCTGCCCCACATGCCACGCCACAACGTTGCGCAGCAGTCCAAGGTTAGGAAGCAAGCAAGGCCTGTGAGCATACTGCGCGCACGCTCTTTTGACCACGGTGCGAGGGTGTCAAGCACGTTCGCGTACGCCTTAGCACGGCTTCGCACGCAACGCACGCCTAATGATAACAAGGACATGGGCAAGGAAGCTGGCAAGGTTGCGGCCCAAGCAGCACGCAAGACCGAAGCCAAGGCCACCCAGGCAAGGCCGCAGTCCAGGCCACACAGCCAATTCCGCAGCCAAGGAAGTAGCGAAAGCCGCAGCGAAGGCCGCAGCCAACGCACGTGTAATGATAACAAGGCCGCAGCCAAGACCACACAGCCAAGGCAGCTGGCAAAGCCACAGCCCAGGCACATAGCTAAGGCAGTTGGCAAGGCCGCAGCCCAAGCCGCAGCCAACACAGTCGGCAAGGCCGCGACCCAGGCCGGAGCCAAAGCTGCTGGCAAGGCCGCAGCCCAGGCTTATTTTTTTGAATTTTTATTTATCTGTAAAAATTAAAATAAAATATAAAAAAATATATATTTCAAAGTTACTATAATTACAAGTTTCTCATCCTTTAATTATTGGATCAATTTCTACATTTTTTTCCTTATCTGACTTATTTTCATTATTTTTTAAATATTAAAATTGAAATAAATTAAATTAAAATATTTCGGTGGCCAAAGTTTTTTTTTTCATTTTTTTTTATGGTGGCTTGATTTATTTTCTTTTAGTTATGATTGAAGATCTGTCAAAGAAAACGTTACTTTTAAAAAAAACCTCATTATGACTCCTCAAGCATGGGTGATGTTTCCTCCTGCCAGATGGAAAAGGGCTTCACAAGCTATTATAAGGGGGGGCACCTTGCTTCAGGCTGGACAGCATGGCCAGGCCACAGGCCACGCCCATGCCTAGGCATGCGCTTGGCATATGCCATTGCTTGTCTTCTGGCATTGAAACTCCATAGCCAAGCATGGGATGTTGTTGAGTGGCGGCCCGCGGTGGTGGTAGTGGCCTTGCGCAGCATGCCATGCCACAACCTTGGCCAGTAGCATGCCATGCCTAGACCTTGGCCAGCAGCATGGTATGCCACGACCTTAGCCAGCATGCCATGCCACACGGCCTTGGCCAGATGCATGGCATGCGACAGCATCGGCCAGCAGCATGGCACGCCATGCCATGGGCTTGGCCAGAAGCATGCCATACCGCGTCCTAGGCCAACAGCATGCCATGCCACGGGCTTCCCCAGAAGCATGCCATGCCACCGCCTTGGCCTGAAGCATGCCATGCCACCGCCTTGGCCTGAAGCATGCCATGCCACCGCCTTGGCCAGCAGCATGGCATGCCACGACCTTAGCCAGAAGCATGGCATGCCACGGCCTTAGCTAGCAGCATGGCATGCCATCTCCCTTGGGTAATTGCCATTAGGTTAGCTTTGTCTTACGTACAAGTTGCCTTCCGAAATGCATGCCCCTCAAAAGTTTGCCATTTGGTTGGCTTTGACTTATGAACGAGTTGCCTGTGCTTTCCCAATGGATGCATGTTGCGAAAAGTATGTCCCTCGGTAGTTCCATGTTGCCTTTGTTATTTGCGTTTGAGCTAACCGGTGCTCGCTCGACTTCTCTAAATGTTTTCACACGTTCGTCTGGCTTCTTAGTCCTTCGGGGTGTGATTTGATTTGGCGGGCTGGTGCAAAGTGTACGTTGTGGCATGTGAGTTGTGATTGGTTTGTGCGAGTTGGATGGGTCCCTGCCTGTGCAACGAACTCCACTGGTGCATTCCTCTTGTCCCTCAGGTAATTTCCATTAGGTTGTCTTTGACATGCCTACAAGTTGCCTGCGCATCCCTAGTGGAAGATGCCATGCGAAAAAGATGTCCCTCGGGTAATTTCCATTCGGTTGGCTTTCCGTTACGAAATTCCTATCCCTCGGCCTTGGCCATGCCACGGCGATGGCGTGCTTGCCATGCCAAAGCCATGGCCAGCATGCCATGCCACAGCGTTGTCCAGCATGCCATGGCATGCCACGGCCAGCCGCATGGCATGGCATGCCACGGCCTTGGCCAGAATGTCGTGCCATTGCCTTGGCAAGCATGCCATGCCACCGCCTTTGTTAGCATGCCATGACGGCCTTGGCCAGCATGCCACGCCACCGCCTTGGCCAGCATGCCGTGCCACAGCGTTGCCCAGCATACCAAGGCTGGCAACTCATGCCAAGGCCTTGGCCAGCATGCAATGTCACGGCGTCGCCCAGCATGCCGTGGCACGGGCTTGGCCAGCATGCCGTGGCACGGGCTTGGCCAGCATGCCATGCCACCGCCTTGGCACGTATGCCTTGCCACTGCCTCGGCCATCATTCTTTGCCGGAGCGTTGCCCAGCATGCCATGGCCGGCCTGCAATGCCTTAGCCCTGGCCAGCATGCCATGCCACTGCGTTGGCCAGAATGCCATGCAACAACCTTGGCCAGAATGCCGTGCGACAGCCTTGGCCAGAATGCTATGCCACCGCCTTGGCTAGCATGCCATGACGGCCTTGGCTAGCATAGTATGCAACAGCGTAGCCTAGCATGCCATGCCACAGCGTTGCCCAGCATGCCTTGGCCGGCATGCTATCCCACGAACTAGGTCGGCACGCCATGCCACTGCCTTGGTCGCCTTGCCAACGCCAGTTTTCCGTGGCATTGTCACACCCCAAACCTGCCCCTAAAAGTTTGGGCATGACCACATCAGAAACAGACACAAAAATCGACATGTACAATATATGGGGCGTGGACGGAAGCACCTGATAACACAAAAATCTATTCCATTGAGCTACCACTATTATGCCAGGATCACAACATCACACTAAGTAAATATTATACAGAAAGCTTACACACATATACCTCGACTCAGCCCCACAAATCGGCGTATAACAAAAATATTAATGAAGAAGGGATCGTACACAATCAACCATAAATAGGCAACCAAAGCATAAATCAAAACTTAGCAAAACTTTACAAAACGCACGGGCTTCAGCTAGTGCCTGGACACACCGAAGTTGACAAAAGAGAGACGAGCCTTAAGGGTTAGGACTGGACTCCCGGTTGATTATCTACAGAAACAGACAGAATACAAAATGAGCGAAACTCAGTGAATAATAGTACATAAATAATGTAATGTTCAACTTGAATAATAAAGTATATAACTGCAGAAGCATATGATTTACTATATCCTGTAATTATATCTCAAACAGTCATGGGTCCAGTTTTCTTAACAGAGTGGCTTTAAGCCCAGTATGTACAGAAGATACAGAATAGCCATAGGTCCAGAAATAACAGAACAGCCATCGGCCCAAAAAGATACAGAACAGCCTTTCGCCCAGCCATATATATATATATACAGAACAACCTTTCGGCCCAGAAATATATACAGAATAGCCTTTTGGCCCAGAAATATATACAGAACAGCCTTTCGGCCCAGAATAGCCTTTCGGCCCAGAAATATATACAGAACAACCTTTCGGCCTAGAACAGCCTTTCGGCCCAGAAATATATACAGAACAGATTAACTTCAGAAGTATACAGAAAATACATACATTTTCCCCATTATTCCCATACATTACCATAGATAATATAAGTTTAACAGAATGTTGCTGATATTTGTTAGCAAAAGGTTAACACATTTCACAGATTGAACGCTTTCAGAAATACATAGATACCATAGTTCCATACCATAAATCAATAGATCTCGGGACAAACCACGAAGCAGAATAACTTCAGATATCATCGGAACTGACTAGTCCCAAGTTAGACAGAGGCACACAGATTCTTTCAATCATTTACATGAGTTAACGTAATTAGTTCACGTTTAACAGAATACCAATGACAATCGTCAGTAATAAGTATAGCATATCCCACAGAGAGTACTTGTATCATCACACTACTATTTGTAAGGATAAAATAATTTATCTCATACTAGTCTTGATTCATCATTGACAAAACAGAATGATTCGCAATACCCAAGCATCATTATTCCATAAAATTATCGCGTGTCCCTAAGATTAATTTATGGATAACAAAACATTAATACTGTCCTTTAATCTCTTTAGACGAATATCTATGTCACAAAACATACATTAAATCAAACAGAAGTTAATATCAAGTTCCCGGTAAACGGGGTTTACTTCCATGAGTACAGCTCTTATGCGAAATCACAGATAATTTATAAGTTATGGCATATTACCGATAAACGATAAACGTAGTCGGAATGCAGAACGGTTTCAGAGTCATGTTGTTGTGTGCTAATTCTTTCAATGCTCACATCGATTCCCAACCAACACACATGCTAACATAATTGCTCAGGGAGAAGAAAATGTCAATAACAATAATGATTAACGGTAAATAACGTACGTTTGAGGTACTATTACTCACAGTGTTAAGGTGTTTGGTCCGCCCCTGTAGCTGACCCTACACAATTCACGTAATTCAAACATAATTTATCATAGTACATCACCATTCAATTCAACATTATTCAACACAACATAACTTCAACAAAAGTCAACATTTAGTTCATCAACACCATTTATAAGTTAACATAATTCAAAATAAATCCTTGAATCCCATTTCAACATTCCAAAACCAAGTTCATATCATTCATACCATTAATAGATTATTTCCCCAATTTTCCCTTCATATGATGGCATGAATTCCAATATTCATAACAAAGTTCAATCGCAAATTTTAAACATAATTTTCAAACATTTCCGAATTCTAATTAAACTTGAACACATATAATTCAACACCTCAATTTCATTATTCTACTTCCAATTTGGGCCAAATCATTGGGTATCATCAGTAATCAACCTAGGGTTTCCAGAAAAATGAGGATTTTTAACAAAAATTCACACTCCCTAAATCACCACTTTTAATTCCAATTTTCCCAATGATTCTACATTTAGGATTCACAATCCATCATTTTAACCCACCAATTTAACTTCCAACATCTCAAACTCTAAATCCCTAAATCTCATAAGATGCCCTAGATGATAAAAAAAAAAATGAAGATTATTGCATTTATATAATGAAGTTACCATAAATCTATCCATAGATGTAAGTATTGAGGAGATCTAGAACCCCTACCTCAAAGAACAAAAAAAGAAGCGAGCTTGGATGAGATTCCTCCTCAATTTTAAAATTCAATCGGTTGGAAATGTTGATCCTTTCTTGTCCTCCATCCTTGACACAAGATCCATGGAGGATTTGTTGATTAAAGTGGAGGAAATCAAGGTTTTGGAAGCTAGGGTTTCGGACATGGAAGAGGGGAGAAGAAGAGAGGAAAAGAAATTGTAAGAAATGGTCCAAAATCCCGTTTTTGAGCTGCTGTCCCGCACAGCCCGCACGTGCGGCTCTGCTTCCAGCACAGATGTGAAAACTTCAAACGGGTATAACTCTCTCATCGAGAGTCCGTTCTAGGTCGTTCTTGTGTCCAAATTGAAGCCCCGAAAATAAGCTTTCCAATGGTTCTAACCTCACATTCAAATTCCAAGTATGGGAAAATAAAAGAGCAAAAGAGTGACGGTTGATCGTAGGCGAATTAGTCGAATTAAAGTTTTTGGTCCAACTTACCTTACCATCATATTACCACCACAATCAACACCCCAAAATAAAATAGGGAGGTCCCAAGTACACTAATAAAAATACCACAGATATAAATCACTTTTCATAAGTTTTGTTTAATTAAAAGTTCACAGAAAGCAAGTAAGTGCACAGAATAACGGGCCGAAAATATACCAGAAACAGATATGAGGGTTGGGTTATTACACTCTCCCCCTTAAATAAGTTTGGTCCTCCAAACTTGTTTTACCATGTGATAAAGTAGAAATCCCAGTCTCACATTATTGTTCAATTCTTTCATTGATATTCACATACTTTGGTTCGAACAATTCACAGGGTAATCCCACACTTAGTGCGATAAGGAAGATAAGATTACAAGAGTCCATTGCAGAATATGTGAGACATAAAATCCTCAGTAGGTAGGGTCTATCATTACAATATTTCCCTATCAATAAGTTCCACAATGTTAATGCCCAAATACAGAACGTACAATTCTTAAATATAGAAGTATAGTAGATTTCGTTTTCCCTAGGCACAGAATTCATACATTCCACAATATGCATTAATTTCAATCACCATATGTTCTTTACTATGTTCATATGCAAATCCCATTACTTGATAAGTCCCGAATTATAAGTCACTTAGGGATAAGCTGGTAACCCAAACTGTCTATCATCGTCACAAAAATCAATTATTCATAGATACCAAAGCCATCCACAAGGTTTCGTCCATTTAACAAGGTATGCATCATTCCAACAAGCATAATAAGTTGCGTAGACATATAGTCACTAGCTTCACATTTGTTCTTAGTATTCTCTATTTCCATAAACATATCAAATTCATAATGTTATACGGACTCAAAACCATACATACTAATTTGGGCAAAGTCAGAATAATGGGAAGAAGAATCTTAATCAATATCATTAATTCTTCATAGTAGCACTTCTAAATACCGTAACGCAAGGAGAACCATATTTCAAATCCAACAGTTACAACAATATCATAACTAACATTATATACTTTGCAATTTCTTGTAAATGTGTCATGAGGGACACTTAAGTAGAATATCAGAAGTTTGTTTCTATGCAATAAAAACATATCAGATAATTATCTTTTCACGTATAGAGAGCCATCCAAAGCAAATTCAAAATCATGCTCAATTCATCAGTCAGTATTCCACTATGTATAGGGTTATAATTCCAGTAAACATACAGTAATCACATCCATTTGGGTTCCATAATATCTAAAAATTCAACAGTATAACGATAAAGTGCTTTAATCAACTAATATCAGAGTTAGAATTCTTGGCAAGGTTATGTAGTGCGCATTGTACAAATCTGTATAACATGCAAGAGGAGGTGCATACCCCGTACGTATTGCTAGCCCTTTATCATTAGGAATTATCCCCTATAACTATTTGTTTCTGCCAAAACGCACAGTGCCACACAAATTAGCTTACTTTATAGCCTTTAAATACGAAGTAGAAATTAATGAATAGGTTACTAGATTCACACAGAATTATTTCACAGAAAAGATTCCTCAATCTTAAATTCTTAATACACAGAGGCAGGATTCTAATTCTTGCAGTAACTTATTAGATTACCACTCATTTTGGTTTGATGTCAACTTAGTCAGTATTTATCTATTGTTTTGCAAGTGTCATATGGACAAACACATATTATAGGCGGAATTCCTCATGTCATTCGACTCTTACTTATAGAAAGTCCTAATTACAGATTGCAGATTATCCATAAATAGAACAGATTACAAATTGCGGATTTCAGATTTCAAATTACAGATTACAGAGGTCAAAATACGGAGTTCAGTACAGAGTACAGATTTCCACAATCACATCCCAATTACACATAAACCATACTCATTAGGCACCATCAATAATTTCCTATCAGAAGTTGCCGGTAATTAAAATAACCTATATATCTTTCCCTTGATGTTGAAATTACACAAATGCTAAAAGCCCAACCATATTATCATTATTTCCACAGATAACCATGAACCAATAATACCAATTTCATTTAACGCTTACCGATCAGTTCAAATCCTTACCACGCTTCCGCAGTGCAATATTCAGATTGCATGTCTTGCATTCTTCACCAGCCTATATAAGATAACTAGAGGCAATAAAAGGACATACAACAGATATAGATTGTAGTCATCAGACTTAGCAGGTAGAACATGTAACGTTGCCACCAAGTTCTTTCATATGCACTAAGGATGTCATGCATGATGCCTAAGTCTAGACATCCTAAAGCTCAATGGATTCGTGTGTGAGGTAGCAACTCATGCTCTGATACCACTTGTCACACCCCAAACCTGCCCCTAAAAGTTTGGGCATGACCACATCAAAAACAGACACAAAAATCGGCATGTACAATATATAGGGCGTGGACGGAAGCACCTGATAACACAAAAATCTATTCCATTGAGCTACCACTATTATGCCAGGATCACAACATCACACTAAGTAAATATTATACAGAAAGCTTGCACACATATACCTCGACTCAGCCCCACAAATCGGCGTATAACAAAAATATTAATGAAGAAGGGATCGTATACAATCAACCATAAATAGGCAACCAAAGCATAAATCAAAACTTAGCAAAACTTTACAAAACGCACGGGCTTTAGCTAGTGCCTGGACACACCGAAGTTGACAAAAGAGAGACGAGCCTTAAGGGTTAGGACTGGACTCCCGGTTGATTACCTACAGAAACAGACAGAATACAAAATGAGCGAAACTCAGTGAATAATAGTACATAAATAATGTAATGTTCAACTTGCATAATAAAGTATATAACTGCAGAAGCATATGATTTACTATATCCTGTAATTATATCTCAAACAATCATGGGTCCAGTTTTCTTAACAGAGTGGCTTTAAGCCCAGTATGTACAGAAGATACAGAACGGCCATAGGCCCAGAAATAACAGAACAGCCATCGGCCCAAAAAGACACAGAACAGCCTTTCGGCCCAGCCATATATATATATACAGAACAGCCTTTCTGCCCAGAAATATATACAGAACAGCCTTTCGGCCCAGAAATATATACAGAACAGCCTTTCGGCCCAGAAATATATACAGAACAGATTAACTTCAGAAGTATACAGAAAATACATACATTTTTCCCATTATTCCCATACATTACCATAGATAATATAAGTTTAACAAAATGTTGCTGATATTTGTTAGCAAAAGGTGAACACATTTCATAGATTGAACGCTTTCAGAAATACGTAGATACCATAGTTCCATACCATAAATCAATAGATCTCGAGACAAAACCACAAAGCAGAATAACTTCAGATATCATCGGAACTGACTAGTCCCAAGTTAGACAGAGGCACACAGATTCTTTCAATCATTTACATGAGTTAACGTAATTAGTTCACGTTTAACAGAATACCAATGACAATCGTCAATAATAAGTATAGCATATCCCACAGAGAGTACTTGTATCATCACACTACTATTTGTAAGGATAAAATAATTTATCTCGTACTAGTCTTGATTCATCATTGACAAAATAGAATGATTCTCAATACCCAAGCATCATTATTCCATAAAATTATCGCGTGTCCCTAAGATTAATTTATGGATAACAAAACATTAATACTGTCCTTTAATCTCTTTAGACGAATATATATGTCACAAAACGTACATTAAATCAAACAGAAGTTAATATCAAGTTCCCGGTAAACGGGGTTTACTTCCATGAGTACAGCTCTTATGCGAAATCATAGATAATTTATAAGTTATGGCATATTACCGATAAACGATAAACGTAGTCGGAATGCAGAATGGTTTCAGAGTCATGTTGTTGTGTGCTAATTCTTTCAATGCTCACATCGATTCCCAACCAACACACATGTTAACATAATTGCTTAGGGAGAAGAAAATGTCAATAACAATAATGATTAATGGTAAATAACGTACGTTTGAGGTACTATTACTCACAGTGTTAAGGTGTTTGGTCCGCCCCTGTAGCTGACCCTACACAATTCACGTAATTCAAACATAATTTATCATAGTACATCACCATTCAATTCAACGTTATTCAACACAACATAACTTCAACAAAAGTCAACATTTAGTTCATCAACACCATTTGTAATTTAACATAATTCAAAATAAATCCTTGAATCCCATTTCAACATTCCAAAACCAAGTTCATATCATTCATACCATTAATAGATTATTTCCCCAATTTTCCCTTCATATGATGGCATGAATTCCAATATTCATAACAAAGTTCATTCGCAAATTTTAAACATAATTTTTAAACATTTCCAAATTCTAATTAAACTTGAACACATATAATTCAATACCTCAATTTCATTATTCTACTTCCTATTTGGGCCAAATCATTGGGTATCATCATTAATCAACCTAGGGCTTCAAGAAAAATGAGGATTTTTAACAAAAATTCACACTCCTTAAATCACCACTTTTAATTCAAATTTTCCCAATGATTCTACATCTAGGATTCACAATCCATCATTTTAACCCACCAATTTAACTTCCAACGTCTCAAACTCTAAATCCCTAAATCTCATAATATGCCCTAGATGATAAAAAAAACTGAAGATTATTGCATTTATATACTGAAGTTACCATAAATCTATCCATAGATGTAAGTATTGAGGAGATCTAGAACCCCTACCTCGAAGAACAAACAAAGGAGCGAGCTTGGATGAGATTCCTTCTCAATTTCAAAATTCAATCGGTTGGAAATGTTGACCCTTTCTTGTTCTCCATTCTTGACACAAGATCCATGAAGGATTTGTTGATTAAAGTGGAGGAAATCAAGGTTTTGGAAGCTAGGGTTTCGGACATAGAAGAGGGGAGAAGAATAGAGGAAAAGAAATTGTAAGAAATGGTCCAAAATCCCGTTTTTGAGCTGCTGTCCCGCACAGCCCGCACGTGCGGCGCTATTCCCTGCACGTGCGGCTCTGCTTCCAACACAGATGTGAAAACTTTAAACGGGTATAACTCTCTCATCGGGAGTCCATTCTAGGTCGTTCTTGTGTCCAAATTGAAGCCCCGAAAATAAGCTTTCCAATGGTTCTAACCTCATATTCAAATTCCAAGTGTGGAAAAATAAAAGAGCAAAAGAGTGACGGCTGATCATAGGTGAATTAGTCGAATTAAAGTTTTTGGTCCAATCTTACCTTACCATCATATTACCACCACAATCAATACCCCAAAATAAAATAGGGAGGTTCCAAATACACTAGTAAAAATACCACAGATATAAATCACTTTTCATAAGTTTTGTTTAATTAAAAGTTCACAGAAAGCAAGTAAGTGCACAGAATAACGGACCGAAAATATACCAGAAACAGATATGAGGGTCGGGTTATTACAGGCATGGTGTTGGCCTGCATGCCACGACACCACCTTCGCCAGCATCCCATGCTACGACCACGGCCCGCATGCCAGGCCACAACCTTAGCACGCATGCCATGCCACTGCCTTGCCCAGCATGCCATGCCACGGACTTGGCTCGCATGCCATGCCTCGGCCTTGGCCAGCATGCCATGCCTCAACTATGGCGAGCAGGCCACACCACTCCCTTGGCCAGCATGCCATGCCACGGAGTTGCCCAGCATGCCATGGCACAACCTCAACTAGCATGCCATGCCACAACCTTGGCACGCATGCTTTGCCACCGCCTTGGCTAGCATGCCTCGCCACAGCGCTGCCTAGCATGCCATGCCAGAGCGTTGCGCAGTATTCCAAGGTTAGCATGCAAGCAAGGCCTTTGAGCATACTGTGCCCACGCTCTTTTGACCGCGGTGCGCAGGTTGCAAGCACGTTCGCACACGCAATGCACGTCTAATGATAACAAGGCCATGGGCAAGGCAGCTGCCAAGGCCACAGCCCAAACAGCATGCCAGACCACAGCCAAGGCAGCAGGCAAGGCCGCAGCCACGGAAGTAGCGCAGGCCGCAGCCAACGCACGTCTAATGATAACAAGGCCACACAACCGAGGCAGCTGGCAAGGCCGCAGCTAGGGCCATGCAGCTAAGGCAGTTGGCAAGGCCGCAGCAAAGGCCGCAACCCAAGCCGCAGACCAGGCCGCAGCCAAGGCAGCCGGCAAGGCCGTAACCCAGCCTGGTGCCAAAGCTACTGGCGAGGCCGCAACCAAGGCAGTTGGCAAGGCCGCAGCCCAAGCTTATTTTTTGAATTTTTATTTATTTGTAAAAATTAAAATAAAATATACAATAAATAAAATATATATATTTAAAAGTTACTATAATTGCAAGTTTCTCATCCTTTAATTATTGGATTAATTTCTACATTTTTTTCCTTATCAGACTTGTTTTCATTATTTTTTAAATATTAATGTTGAAATAAATTAAAATAAAATATTTCGGTGGCCAAATTTTTTTTAAAATTTTTTTTATGGTGGCTTGATTTATTTTCTTTTAGTTATGATTGAAAATTTGTGAAAGAAAACGTTACTTTTTAAAAAAATCCCATTATGACTCCTCGAGCATGGGTGATGTTTCCTCCTTCCAGATGGAAAAGGGGTTAACAAGCTATTATAAGGGGGGGCACCTCGCTTAAGGCTGGACAGCATGGCCAGGCCACGCCTATGCCTAGGCGTGCGCTTGGCATATGTCATTGCTTGTCTTCTGGCATTGAAACTCCATAGCCAAGCATGGGATGTTGTCGAGTGGCGGCCCGCGGTGGTGGCGGTGGCGGTGGCATCGCCCAGCATGCCATGCCACGACCTTGGCCAACAATTTGCCATGCCTCTGCCCTAGCCAGCATGCCATGCCACGGCCTTGGCCAGCAGCATGGTATGCCATGACCTTAGCTAGAATGCCATGCCACACGGCCTTAGCCAGATACATGGCATGAGACAGCATTGGCCAACAGCATGGCATGCCATAGCCTTGGCCAGCAACATACCATGCCACGGGCTTGGCCAGAAGCATGCCATACCACGGCCTTGGCCAGCAGCATGCCATGCCCCTGGCTTAGCCAGAAGCAGGCCATGCCACAGGCGTAGCCAGAAGCATGCCATGTCACCGCCTTGGCCAGCAGCATGGCATGCCACCGCCTTGGCTAGCCGTATGGCATGCCATGTCCCTCGTGTAATTGCCATTAGGTTGGGTTTGTCTTATGTACAAGTTGCCTTCCAAATTGCACGTCCCTCAGAAGTTTGCCATTTGGTTGGCTTTGACTTATGAACGAGTTGCCTATGCTTTCCTAGTGGATGCTTGTAACGAATAGTATTTTCGCCAGTAGTTGCCTATTGCCTTTGTTATTGGCGTTCGCGCTAACCGGTGCTTGCTCGGCTTCTCTAAATGTTTTCGCACATTCGTCAGCCTTCTTAGTCCTTCGTGGTGTGATTCATTTTTTGGGGTTGGTGTATAGTGTGTGTCGTGCGCTTGAGTTGTGATGGGTTTGTGCGAGTTGTATGGGTCCCTACCTGGGTAGCGAACTCCACTGGTGCATTCCTCTTGTCCCTCGGGTAATTGCCATTAGGCTGTCTTTGACTTGCCTACAAGTTGCCTGCCCTTCCCTAGTGGAAGATGCCTTGCGAAAAGCATGTCCCTCGGGTAATTGCCATTTGGTTGGCTTCGCGTTATGAAATTCATGTCCCTCGGCCTTGGCCATTCCACGTCGATGGCTTGCCTGCCACGCCAAAGCCATGGCCAGGATGCCATGCCACAGCGTTGTCCAGCATGCCATGGCATGCCACGCTAGTAGCATGGCATGCCACGGCCTTGGCCAGCATGTCGTGCCATCGCCTTGGCAAGCACACCATGCCACCGCCTTCGCTAGCATGCCATGACGGCCTTGGCCAGCATGCCATGCCACAGCCTTGGCCAGCATGCCGTGCCACAGCGTTGCCCAGCATACCAAGGCTGGCAAGCCACGCCATGGCCTTCGCCAGCATGCAATGTCACGGCGTTGCCTAGCATGCCATGGCCGGCATGCCGTGGCACGGCCTTGGCACGTTGCCTTGCCACCACCTCGGCCATCATTCCTTGCCACAATGTTGCCCAGCACGCCATGCCACAGCGTTGCCCAGCATGCCATGGCTGGCCTGCCATGCCATAGCCCTGGCTTGGCATGCCATGCCACTACGTTGGCCAGAATGCCACGCCACCGCCTTGGCTAGCATGCCATGACGGCCTTGGCCAGCATACCATGGCACAGCGTTGTCGTGCCACAGCGTTGCCCAGCAGGCCTTGGCCAGCATGTCGCGCCACAGCGTTGCCCAGCATGACTTGGCCAGCATGTCGCGCCACAGTGTTGCCCAGCATGCCTTGGCCAACATGTCGCGCCACAGCGTTGGCCAGCATGCCTTGGCCGGCATGCCATGCCACGCCATGCGACTGCCTTGGTCGCCTTGCCAATGTCGGTTTGCCGGGGCACGGTGTTGGCGTGCATGCCATGGCACCGCCTTCGCCAGCATCCCATGCCACGGCCATGGCTCACATGCCATGCCACGGCCTTAGCACGCATGCCATGCCACTGCCTTGCCCAGCATGCCATGGCCGGCGTGCCATGTCGCGGACTTGGCCCGCATGACATGCCCCGGCCTTGGCCAGCATGCCATGCCACAGCCATGGCGAGCAGCCCACGCCACTGCCTTGGCTAGCATGCCATGCCACGGTGTTGCTCAGCATGCCATGGCACATCCTCGGCTAGCAAGCCATGTCACTGCCTTGGCTAGCATGCCTCGCCACAGTGCTGCCCAATATGCCACGCCATAACGTTGCGCAGCATTCCAAGGTCAGCATGCAAGCAAGGCCTGTGAGCATACTACGCGCACGTACTTTTGACCGTGGTGCGTGGGTGTCAAGCACGTTCGCGTACGCCTTAGCACGCCTTTGCATGCAACGCACATCTAATGATAACAAGGCCATGGGCAAGGCAGCTGCCAAGGCCGCAGCCCAGGCAGCATGCAAGACCACAGCCAAGGCCACCTAGCCAAGGCAGTAGGCAAGGCCGCAGCCTAGACCACGCCGCCAATTCCGCAGCCAAGGAAGTAGCGAAGGCCGTAGCCAACGCATGTCTAATGATAACAAGATCACAGCCAAGCCCACACAACGAAGGCAGCTGGCAAGGCCGCAGCCCAGGCCACGCCGCTAAGGCAGTTGGCAAGGCCGCAGACCAGGCCGTAGCCAAAGCTGCTGTCAAGGACGCAGCCTAGGCTTATTTTTTTGAATTTTTATTTATTTGTAAAAATTAAAATAAAATATACAATAAATAAAAAAAATATTTAAAAGTTACTCTAATTACAAGTTCCTCATCCTTTAATTATTGGATGAATTTCTACATTTTTTTTCCTTATCTTACTTATTTTCATTATTTTTTAAATATTAAAATTGAAATAAATTAAAATAAAATATTTCGGTGGCCAAAATTTTTTTTTTTAATGTTTTTTATGGTGGCTTGAATTGTTTTCTTTTAGTTATGATTGAAGATCTGTGAAAGAAAACGTTACTTTTTTAAAAAAAAAAAAAAAAAAACCCATTATGACTCCTCGAGCATGGGTGATGTTTCCTCCTGCCAGATGGAAAAGGGCTTAACAAGCTATTATAAGGGGGGGCACCTCGCTTAAGGCTGGACAGCATGGCCAAGCCACAGGCCACGCCTATGCCTAGGCGCGCGCTTGGCATAAGCCATTGCTTGTCTTCTGGCATTGAAACTCCATGGCCAAGCATGGGATGTTGTCGAGTGGTGGCCCGCGGTGGTGGCAGTGGCCTCACCCAGCATGCCATGCCACAACCTTGGCTAGTAGCATGCCATGCCTCGGCCTTGGCCAGCAGCATGGTATGCCATGACCTTAGCCAGCATGCCATGCCACACGGCCTTGGCCAGATGCATCGCATACGATAGCATTGGCTAGCAGCACAACATGGCATGCCACAGCCTTGTCCAGCAGCATGCCATGCCACGGGCTTCGCCAGAAGCATGCCATACCGCGGCCTAGGCCAACAGCATGCCATGCCACGGGCTTAGCCAGAAGCACGCCATGCCACCGCCTTGGCCAGAAGCATGGCATGCCACGGCCTTCGCCAGCAACATGGCATGCCACGGGCTTGGTCAAAAGCATGGCATGCCACGGCCTTGGCCAGCAGCATGGCATGCCATGTCCCTCGAGTAATTGCCATTAGGTTAGCTTTATCTTACGTACAAGTTGCCTTCCAAAATGCATGTCCCTCAGAAGTTTTCCATTTTGTTGGCTTTGACTTATGAACAAGTTGCCTGTGCTTTCCCAGTGGATGCTTGTTACGAAAAGTATGTCCCTCAGTAGTTGTCTGTTGCCTTTGTTATTTGCGTTCACGCTAACCAGTGCTTGCTCAACTTCACTAAATGCTTTCGCACGTTTGTCGGCCTTCTTAGTCCTTCGTGGCGCTTGGGATGTGATTAGTTTGTGCGAGTTTGATGGGTCCCTGCCTGTGCAGCGAGCTCCACTAGTGCATTCCTCTTGTCCCTCGAGTAATTGCCATCGGGTTTTCTTTGACTTCCCTACAAGTTGCCTGCCCTTTCCTAGTGGAAGATGCCTTGCGAAAAGTATGTCCCTCGGGTAATTGCCATTTGGTTGGCTTTGCCTTACGAAATTCCTGTCCCTCGGCCTTGGCCATGCCACGGCGATGGCTTGCTTGCCATGCCAAAGCCATGGCCAACATGCCATGCCACAGTGTTGTCCAGTATGCCATGGCATGCCACGCTAGCAACATGGCATGCCAGGGCTTTGGCCAGCATGCCGTGCCATCTCCTTGGCAAGCATGCAATGCCACCACATTTGATAGCATGCCATGACGGCCTTGGCCAGCATGCCATGCCACCACCTTGGCCAACATGTCGTGCCACAGCATTGCCCAGCATACCAAGGCTGGCAAGCCATGCCATGGCCTTAGCCAACATGCAATGTCATGGCGTTGCCCAGCATGCCAAGGCTGGCATGCCGTGGCACGGCCTTGGCTAGCATGCCATGCCACCGCCTTGGCACGTATGCCTTCCCACCACCTCAGCCATCATTCCTTGCCACAGAGTTGCCCAAGACGCAATGCCACAGCGTTGCCCTGCATGCCATGGCCGGCCTACCATGCCTTAGCCCTGGCCGGCATGCCATGCCTATACGTTGGCCAGAATGCCATGCCACGACCTTGGCTAGAATGCCATGCCACCGCCTTGGCTAGCATACCTTGACGGCCTCGGCCAGCATACCATGCCACAGCGTCGCCGTGCCACAACGTTACCCAACATGCCTTGGCTAGCATGTCGTGCCACAGCGTTACACAGCAAGCCTTGGCCGGCATGCCATGCCACAGACTAGGTCAGCACGCCATCCCACTGCCTTAGTCGCCTTGCCAACACCGGTTAGCCGTGGTACGGTGTTGGCATGCATGCCACGGCGCCGCCTTCACCAGCATCCAATGCCATGGCCTTGTCCCGCATGCCATGCCACGGCCTTGGCCCGCATGCCATGCCACGGCCTTGCCCAGCATGCCATCGCTTTTGTGCCATGCCGCAGACTTGGCTCGCATGGCATACCCCGGCCTTGGCCAGCATGCCATGCCACAGCCATGGCGACCAAGCCACGCCACTGCCTTGGCCAGCATGCCATGCCACGGTGTTGCCCAGCATGCCATGGCACAGCCTCAGCTAGCATGCCATGCAACCGCCTTAGCTAGCATGCCATGCAACCGCCTTGGCTAGCATGCCTTGCCACAGCGCTGCCCAGCATGCCACGCCACAACGTTTCGCAGCATTCCAAGGTCAGCATGCAAGCAAGGCCTGTGAGCATACTGCGTGCACGCTCTTTTGACCGTGGTGCGCTGGTGTCAAGCACGTTCGCGTACGCCTTAGAACGCCTTCGCGCGTAACGCACGTCTAATGATAACAAGGCCATGGGCAAGGCAGCTACCAAGGGCGCAGCCCAGGCAGCATGCAAGATCTCAGCCAAGGCAGCAGGCAAGGCTGCACCCCTGGCCATGTAACCAGTTCTGCATCCAAGGAAGTAGCGAAGGTCGTAGCCAACGCACGTCTAATGATAACAAGGCCGCAGCCAAGGCCACACAGCCAAGGCAACTAGCAAGGCCGCAGCCCAGGCCACGTAGCTAAGGCGGTTGGCAAGGCCGCAACCCAAGCCACATATCAGGCCGCAGCCAATGCAGCCGGCAAGGCCGCGACCCAGGCCGGAGCCAAAACTGCTAGCATGGCCGAAGCCCAGGCTTATTTTTTTGAATTTTTATTTATTTGTAAAAATTAAAATAAAATATACAATAAATAAAAATATATATTTAAAAGTTACTATAATTACAAGTTCCTCATCATTTAATTATTGGATTAATTTCTACATTTTTTACCTTATCTTACTTATTTTCATTATTTTTTAAATATTAAAAATGATGTAAATTAAAATAAAATATTTCGGTGGCCAAAATTTTTTTTTTAAAATTTTTTTTGTGGTGGCTTGATTTATTTTCCTTTAGTTATGATTGAAGATCTGTGAAAGAAAAAGTTACTTTTTAAAAAAACCCCATTATGACTCCTCGAGCATGGGTGATGTTTCCTCCGGCTAGATGGAAAAAGGGCTTAACACGCTATTATAAGGGGGGGGGCACCTCGCTTAAGGCTGGACAGCATGGCCAGGCCACAGGCCACGCCTATGCCTAGGCGCGCGCTTGGCATATGCCATTGCTAGTCCTCTGGCATTGAAACGCCATAGCCAAGCATGGGACGTTGTCGAGTGGTGGACCGCGCTGGTGGAGGTGGCCTCGCCCAGCATGCCATGCCACAACCTTGGCCAGTAGCATGCCATGCCTCGACCTTGGCCAGCAGCATGGTATGCCACGACCTTAGCCAGCATGCCATGCCACACGGCCTTGGCCAGATGTATCGCATGCGACAGCATTGGCCAGCAGCACAGCACGACATGCCACAGCCTTGGCCAGCAGCATGCCATGCCACGGGCTTGGCCAGAAGCATGCCACACCGCGGCCTTGGCCAACAGCATGCCATGCCATGGGCTTAGCTAGAAGAATGGCATGCCACCGCTTTGTCCAGAAGCATGGCATGCCATCGCCTTCGCCAGCAGCATGGCTTGCCTCCGCCATGGGCAGAAGCATGGTATGCCACGGCCTTGGCCAGCAGCATGGCATGCCATGTCCCTCAGGTAATTGCCATTAGGTTAGCTTTGTCTTACGTATAAGTTGCCTTCCGAAATGCATGTCCCTCAGAAGTTTGCCATTTGGTTGGCTTTGACTTACGAATGAGTTGTTTGTGCTTTCCCAGTGGATGCTTGTTACGAAAAGTATGTCCCTCAGTAGTTGCCTGTTGCCTTTGTTATTTGCATTCGCGCTAACCGGTGCTTGCTCAGCTTCTCTAAATGCTTTCGCACATTCGTTGGGCTTCTTAGTCCTTCAGGGTGCGATTCGTTTTGGGGGGCTGGTGCATAGTGTACATCGTGGCGCTTGAGTTGTGATTGGTTTGTGCGAGTTGGATAGGTCCCTGCCAGTGCAGCGAGCTCCACTGGTGCATTCCACTTGGCCTTCGGGTAATTTCCATTAGGTTGTCTTCGACTTGCCTACAAGTTGCCTTCCCTTCCCTAGTGGAAGATGCCTTGCGAAAAGCATGTCCCTTGGGTAATTTCCATCTGGTTGGCTTTGCGTTATGAAATTCTTGTCCCTCGGCCTTGGCCATGCCATGGCGATGGCTTGCTTGCCATGCCAAAGCCATGGCCAGCATTCCATGCCACATCGTTGTCCAGCATGCCATGGCATGCCACGGCCAGCAGCGTGGCATGCCACGGCCTTGGCCAGCATGCCGTGCCATTGCCTTAGAAAGCATGCCATGCCACCGCCTTCGATAGCATGCCATGACGGCCATGGCCAGCATGCCATGCCACCGCCTTGGCCAGTAAGGCATACATAGTTTTGTAAATATTGCATTATCATTTTGCATCCATTCGGCATTGTTATGCGTTATGTATTGGTTGCATTGTCATGCACTCATCCACTTGCGTTGTTATGCAGTCTTAACTTGCATGTTATGCATGTTGCTAATAATATGGTACCTGTTAAGTTTTCTTTCTTTTACAGGCGCGATATTGTATGTACTGTTCATTTCAAGCTGGTGCAACCAGACGAACCGGACAAGTATTGTATTCTCCACGTGAAACGTAGCAAGAATTACATAATTCTCTTACATCCTTTATGCATTGTAGTGTAGTTGGATTTGTGTTTGATTGCTTAAACTGTTGCATTTATTGTATGTATATGCTTCGTTACAGCTTTCTTTGCATGATCATAAGTTATGCTCGGCTTTGAGCATTGTCTTGCATTTTGCCCCTGCCTTCGGGCGCATATCTTTGCTTGTAGCTTGTATGCTTTGTCTAAGTCTTCAACCTTGTCAAAAATGGGTCGTCTCTGGGCTTTGACATTCACTCCCGTTATTGTTATGACTTTCGAGTTTTGTCAAAGAGGGGCAACTGTAGACACCCCATTTTTGACCGTCCTCAAGACTTGGACGTCACAGTTTGAACACTCGGTGATCATCCATGTTTGTGTTCGTCCTGAGTTCTCGGAGGTCTCGGCCACGGGCCTTGCCTCAAGACCTCTCGACTCTACTGTTTTGTGTTTGGTTTTGCACCAAACACTTGTGTTTTGCTTTTGAGGGGCAGGGAATGGCTTGTTGGCCATCCCCACACCTCACCGGCCATGGCTAGAGGCCACCGGCCATTCTTTTGTTGCCATCGGCCAAATGTTTGGTCGGTCGGCACTCTTTGTGGTTGGCTGACCATTGTTTTGGCCAATTTGTCATTTTTGGCTGGCCGATCACTGTGCATCTGCTTTTGGTAGATATTTTGTGCCAGCTGTGATAGCTGGCACCCACTTTGCACCCCCTCCATACACGTGCATGGAGGGATTTCACTCTTGCTTAGCTTGTTTTGTAAGCTTTGCAAGAGTGAATCTCTATAAAGGGAGGCCTTCTCCTCCCTTCTCAAGGGCTACAAAAAATTCCAGAGGGTCTTAGATTAGGGTTAGGGTTTGTGTATACATCTATCTCTATATCTCCCTCTCTTGTGAGTTTTGTGTGTATAAGTGTGTGTTTGTTCTTAGTTTTACACTAGAACACCTACCATTACACTATACCTTGGTTGCTGACGGGCCAAAGGGGTGTTTTTAGGGTTCTTGGCTTGGTTTGGACCTAAGGAAGGCTGCTGGAGCATTGTTCTTGAAGAGGTCTACAAGGGTAAGAACTTTCCCTTTAAATACCCGCTTTTTGCATAGACTTTTAGCCATCCTTGCATCTATTTTTAGGCTTTGTATATAACTAATAAAAGTCTTATTTTTGAGTGCTTAAAATAGTTGTTTAAGGTTGTTTTGGTGTTTGGGTTTGTTTGACCCCTCTTAGGCCATGTTTCGCCCTCATTTTTGTGCTATTTTTGGTGAGCTCCGGGACCACGTTGTCTTGGCCCTCCCACCACTAAAATCCAGAGTGATTTCAATGGTGGGATAATGCTTTAAGGTCCTAAGAAGGAGAGGGCCATCCCCTCTCCTTGTTGCCTTCAAACTTGTCATATTTAGCCTCATGTGTGAGCATCTTGTTTAAGTTCATGTTGGCCATGTCTTAAGTGGTATTTGTGCTTATTTTGTCATGATATAGCACTGTTTTTAATTGGTTTAGACACACCATGCTTGCCTTGCATACTTGTCCTGTAATGCCATTATTTGCCTTAACATGTACTTAGCATCTAGACCACCATGCTTACTTGTTTTGGCTTAGCTTTGTGAAGCTTTTATGCATGTTTTGATGTTCTTGAGGTCTAATTTTGGTTATTTGGGTCGTCCATGCATTGCTTTGTATAGCTATCATGCAATCCCCCTTGTAGGCCTTGAGTGTTGGCCCCTCTAGCATGCTTTACTTGCATCATTTCAGTGGTTTGGAACCACTTACCATGTCATTTTTGTCCTTATGGCATGCTCATATGCTTGCATTTGATGCTCCTTTAATGATTTAAAAGAGTTTGTGTTTCATGCTCCATGAATGTGTCATTGCGTATGCCATCATGTTTAGGCCTCTATGATGCCATGTCAATGTGTTTTTGGCTTTGTTTTAACATGCTAAAACTCTGATTTTGGTTGTTCAACTCATGTCATATTTGGTTTTGCTAAGTGTAGTTCAATACCTCTTTGGCTTGCCTTAAGTTTTGGACATAGTTGCATGCCTTGTTTGTCTTGTTTAGTTGGTTTGGCACCATCCTTAACATGTATTTTCAGAGCTTAGTATGCTTGCCATATGCCCATGTTTATCCTCTTTTAAGTGTGCTTAAAAGTTGGTTCTTTATGCTTAAGTATTGGACCATGTGTGCATGAATGTTTGTGTGTACATTTACCTTGTGTGTTGTCACATACTTGGCCCATAAACATCTT
Organism: Camellia granthamiana; assembly: GCA_036172215.1. NCBI lineage: Eukaryota > Viridiplantae > Streptophyta > Magnoliopsida > Ericales > Theaceae > Camellia > Camellia granthamiana. The sequence continues at coordinate 156,754,795 of CM069908.1, forward strand.
GTTACATGCTTAAGTGGTAGTGCATTTGGCATGCACTCTTTTGGTTTTAGGTTGCTTAACATGTTGTGACATGTTTGCCCCATGTATTGTTGCATGATTGAATGAAGTCACATGCTTGTTTGCATGCTTGAACATCCACATTGCATTTTGCATGCTTGCATGGTTAAGTTACATTTTGCATGCTTGTTAGCTTGCATACTTGTTCACATGCTCATGTTGCATACTTAGCTTACATGCCTAGGTTGCATTGCATTGAGCATGCATGCCTTGTCTCTTGATCAAGTGATAGAGCTTGGGCCTTATGTGTTTGTTTGTATGCATTTCATTCCATATTGAAATGGCACACTTGGTTTCTTGGGCCATCACGCATTGAAATGCGCGGTTGGTGGTCCGAGAATCAAGGACCATCCTCCTTTGAGTCATGAACATGATAAGGAGGGTGTTGGTGCAGCATTTGCCTGAAAATGCATTGCCATGCCTTGCTTGCCCTTTGCTGCTGTCAAAACAGGATTCTGCAGTCATAAATGGCCGGTCGGCCATCTCCAGTGCTGGCCGGCCATCCATTGTTGGCCGAGAGCTCAATAGATGGTCGATGACCACTTATCCATGGCCGGTGACCATTCCTCATAGCCGGTGGCATCCCATAGTGTTCAGAAAGTGTTCCTTGGGATTTGTACAATTTTCAGAGGAGGAAAACAGTGAAAACAGAGGCAGCTTGTGCATAGCATTAGATTTCTGAGCGGAGCCGAGCATGCGTGCATTGGGCCCTCTTCCCGAGGCAGTTTTACCACTTTATTAGCTTAGTTAATTTGCTTAACTAGTTAGTTGGTCTATAATTATTTAATTAGCTCGTTAGTTAATTAAATTGTATTATTCTTTTGGTCCCTCCGAGCGAGGGCGAATTTGTAATAAGTGTGGGTGCGTGTGTGCATGTCTTCCGACCCCCACTTCTTTCTCCCTTTTACTTACCTGCTTTTGATGGTTAGTATTACGGCATATTTAATTTAGCATACCTTATGCAATCCATGCGTGCATCCATTTATTTGTATTGCATGCACCATGCTCGGCGCATCATGCTAACTGCATAGTATTTCAAATCTAACTTGAATACGTGTTACTTGTTGCATTCCACATGCCATCCTAGGATTAGCCAAGCCTATTCTAGTTGCATTTTGTATGCGATGCATTAGCCACTTAACATGGACTTGGATCATGCTTTGATTGCTAACAGGTAAGCTTTTTATGCTTTAGCATCTTGCATGAGTGTGAATGTTAACATGACAGCATGCTTACCATGTGGCTATATGCTTATGTGATATAAACTGCCTGAATGCATGTGGGTGAAGGTTGGATTGTTTGAATTGGAATAATTCATCGAAATCCGTATTTTAGCCTACTTGCGAGTAGCAAACCTCAAATCATTTCCAAACAAACGGATATGCGATGCTTTGGTCCAACTTAGGCAATTCAGTCTATACTTGTTTTGCTGCGCGCATCACATAGTAATTCTAGGCTAATAACCGGTTTAAGAACATATAAAGTTTTCAAAACTAGATATCATGGTTAGTAGAGGCCGATCTTCGGATCAGGCGAGAGGGGGTGCTCATAGCTGACCTTCCCCAATCATACCCAAGTTCCCGAGCCGAGGCAACTTTGGTGATGACGGACACATGGCCTTAGGCAAACGAGTCAGGGTTTCCTAAATTCCCCCATAAAAAATATTTGGGTGGCGACTCTGTATCTAGCAAAGCAGTCCATGTTTGGCACTTCTTTCTAAAAATCTGTTTTCCAAAATGATTTGCCGGATTTGGACTCTTTGGTGATTTATCAGTCTCACACTGCACATTGTGAGGTCAGATTAAGAACCAACACAAATCGAGTCCGAATTGTGGAAGAGCACAGAGCCCGATGGCGCGTCCATAGTTTTTGGCGACTCTGCTGGGGACTTAGAGAGCATTGACTCGAACTCATGATATCATGTTTTGATTTCACTTATGTGTTTCTTTGCATTGCATGTGCATTGGTGCGCCTAAGTCACAGTGTTTGCCGTCTACTATTCCTGAACGGTTTGCCGGAGGCTCGCTTCGAGAAGCGTGCCATAAGGCTAACCGATTACGGGCTCTGGTAGTATGGGAACACAAACCCCAGTTTTTACCGCGGCACCGTTTTGACCAGTCGACCTAGTGCATATTCGGAATCCACAGTGACCATTCCAGGCTAGGAAAGGTTGCTTACCCAATGTTAGGTTGTTTGAAACCGCTGTGTGCATAGTGAAACCCTAGCTCCTGACAAAATAGGACAGGGAAACCCTACCCCAACATAGGGGTGTTTTGGTTCTCTTTTACTTGCTATGTGCTTTTAGAGTGTATCTCTACAGGAACGCACATACCAGCTTGCAAGTTTTAGTATCAGGCCCGAGGGCATCAGTATCAGTGTTTTGGGGAATCAGTTATATCTGCGGGTATCTGATTCAGTGTTTTGGGGCAGTGATTTTGCGGAATAGTGATCAGTAGTAGAATACAGTTATTCAGCTATGCCTGTGTCTATTCTGATAAAGTTGGGCTAAAATGCTGCTTGCTTTCTCTTTCAATTCAGAGATTTGGGTTCAGAGATTTGGTGTTCTCCTTCGCTGAGGCAAGGCAGATATCGGATCCATCGATCACCGATTGCATCATCTCCGTGGACTTATGATGACCCAAAGTTCAGAGGAAATTCTGGTTATGGCAGCCACATTAGACCAAGGAATCATCTTGCAAGATGAGGCCAATGTTGATGTAGCATATCCACCCAGGTCGCCTGTTGCGCACCAGATCTGGACCCCCGAGTTGTATCAGCGTGGTGAGCCCACCACGTTCGAGTTCATGGGAATGATTGGTGACCTCCAGAGGTCTGTGGCTGATCTCGCTTACGGAATGTCGGCTTCGCCACCAGCCACATCGTATGCCGGGAATTTTGTACCACAGGAGCCCCCGCTACTGGGACAGATTGTGATCGAGCTCAACCAACCTGAGGTTGTCTTAAGCTATAGCAATGACGTATCAACATCAACCCAAACCCTCGATCAGGCTGAGGCTAGAGGTAAGAACAAAGTGGGAACAGATGCCGATCCCATTAAACAACTGCTGTGGGCAGTCGAGGTTTTGAAAGCTGGGGAGATGAATAAGCAGTAGGTATTCGCAGTTGTGGCCAACACTATGGATGATGCTTTCCCCACTCCAAACGAGGGCAGTTCGAGCCAGGCGGAAAATCGGGATAGGCCCTGTCATGCTAGAATAGTTCCTTCCACTCCTAACCCTGCATCTGGAAGAGATCAAAAAGTCAAGGCAGCACCTGCCGATCCTTTTGCTAGTGCATCCAGTAAAAATGCGCAAAGCTCAAAGTACCTGCCTCGAGGCCACAGGGTATTCCATGCCCTTTACATGCCTTTGTCTAAGGCGCTCCAGATCCTTGCTGAAAGAGGGCACCTTAAACCCCTTGAGCCCCGGCCTCTCCCGAAGAATCTCCTTCTCTCACATGATGCTACTCAGTACTGCGCGTACCACCAACAGACCGGTCACAGTACCGACGGTTGTTTTTGCCTTCGTCATGAAGTGCAAGATTTGATCAACAATGAGGTCATCCTCCCACCTACCTCAGCAAAGTCTGTCACCACTGAGCTGGTGGATTTCGAGGATACTGCGAGTATGTGATCAGGGGTTGGACCACCTGCGGGCGGCGCTCGATTTATTTCAAGATGTGGCGTCTGGCACACACTTTTTTGAGCATCTGTGAATGCTAATTTTGTAGTTTCTGACTTGGGTGTTGAGTTAGTTCTGTTGGTTTTGTTTCGTGTCTATCTCTTTGTTTTGAGTCAGTCTTTTGCTTGAGGGTCTGTCTTGTTGTATTGAGTCAGTCCCATTGTATAGAATGCCAGGTGATTCTGGGGTTGTTGCCTCGAACACCATTTTTGTTTTGTAATTACCCTTTTGCTTTCTTTTGAGTCTGTCTCTGCTATGGAGCTAGTTGCAACCAGGAAATCTGAATGAAACAGCTGCGGCTATCATGTTTCCGTGCTTACTGTTACTTTGAGCTAGTTGTGCCAGATGATTTGAATGAAACGGCGGAGCATCTCACTTACTCTTCTGCACCCCAAAATCAGTGCATTGACCTAAGTTTTTCAAAACTTTTTGAACACTACGGTGAAAACGAAGAGGGAGGAATTCCTCGGGTTTTGCAAAAATTTGATCAACTGAGAGAAAGAGAGGCACGCTAAGCCCTTAATGATTGAAATCATGTTTGTTAACGTGAGTACTGAGAAGGACCCTGGCTTGATCCAGATTGGTTCCACACTATCTTCAGCGCGAGCGATTTGTCGCTTTCTTAAAAACTTTCAAAAACAAAATGTTTTGCGCAGTCCTGCAAAGACCTGTTTGGAATCGCTCTTGAGATTGTGCAGCTTAGGATCGCTCTCAGCCTCGAGACTCGACCCCTTGCTTTCAAACCTTGGACCTTGGGTTCAAAATGTTCAACGATCAACCATGATGTGAGGCCTGTGTGGCCAGATTTGAAGCAGCCCTCGAACAAGAGGCACCAAAGTCAGATCAAGAAGATCAGACCTCATCAGAAGAAGCTTGTAAAGCTAAATCAGAAGCACCCCTCGAACTAGGGGCAAAAATGTCTGATGTGCTCGAAGAGCTAAAGATGGATCCTTCTGTAAATCATTACAACATCCACTCTCCTGGATACGAATGGCTTCAAAACCCTAAAACCATTTGGCATGGACTTGTTACACTTTTACCCTTTGAGAGGCTCGCTGGGCCGAAAACCCGAAAGGGCGACCCAGGCAAAAGTTAGAGCAAGAAAAAGAAAAAAAAAGATACAAAAGAATGAAAAAAGAAAAAAAAAAGAAAAGAAGAAAAAAATCAAAAGAGAAAATGAAAAGAATAGAATTGAAAAGAAAAACAAAGCTCGCAAGGTTGAAAACCCGCAAAGGGCAGCCTTGGCAAAAGTTAGAGCGTAAAAAGTGAGGGTTAATACACGAGTGTACCTTAACCTGAACTACGTAACGCTTGATTCCCACGTTTGGGATACGTAGGCAACTTCATCTTGAAGTCTAGCCACACACACTTTCAAAGTGAATGTGTCCATATATTGGTTTTGACCATCTTCGTCTTCTCTGTATCTGAGAGTTCGGTCGTGATCATCACTAATGAGGACTGTTTACAATATGCTGCGGCGTTATCCAGACAAGGAGCAACCTTCGGTTGCCATGAGTCGCCATTCAAACTAGGGGCAACTTTCCGTTGTCGTGCAGTGCCATCCAGACAAGGGGCAATTTTCCATTGCCTCCGATCCGAGGTTGTGCATCTCGAGAGTAAGTTCTGCGCTCGTTGAGCAGTGGCCGTTTGCGAAAATAGTTTTTCAGAATTTTTACTGAGGTTGACCATTTTCTCGAAAATTATTTCATTTTCCAAAACTCGACCATTTTCTTGGACCCAAAAAGTGCTCATAGCCTGACTTGCATGATTTTCAAATCAAAAATCGAACAAGTATGTTAATCTAACTCTCATCTTGGTCAAAATTGTTTTAGTAGAAAACCAAAACAAAAAATGGTCAAAATGATGAACTAGGGGCACAGTTGAGTCAGGTGTTCTGTCTGTCCCCCGTCGTCAACATACTTGCTAGAAGGGCACTCTACCTGCCAACAAGGGCACAACTAAGGTTACCAACTAAAGGGCTGAAAGCTCTCTCACCCTCCGAGCAACAAGGTATCAAGCCAAGTACGAAGCACAAATCGGGATGGATCAAGATACTCCATTCCCTCATTCGGAACATCGACTAGACGTCGCCAGAAGAAATAGCTGTGAGCTAACAATGTTGGGCATGAACCCACTACCTCTTGTTTATCCACTGACCATATCTAGGGAGGGATGAAAAATGAGAGATTAAAGAATAGAGAGGCGTAAGTTGAGAGAAAAGTGAGCAAAAGGGTTTTGAGAGAAAAAACTAAGCCTGAGGGCCAAGTGATGTGAGAATCACAAATCAGAAAGGGTGGGAAATAATATCTGAAAAAATTGGCTCCTCGTCATCTGAGGTCTCTCATTTTTGTAACACATCTGTGTGCCGTGTCTATTGCTTTGTTTGTCTCGATTCTTGTTTGGAGTCATTCCGAGCGTGTCTCGTTGTGTTTAGGTTGTTTACCTTTTGTTTTTCCGTTGTTGAGTCGTTTTCGCTGTGTTCAGTCGTAGGCTCAATACTCGGTCGAGAACCCTTTTCTCAAATCATTTTGTGCTCAAAGTGCTGTGCCATTCTCCACATTTCTGCAAAATAGATTTGGTTCTTTTGTAAAACCGCAGGGGTTCAACCCGGGTCACTTGGAAACAGTGAACATATGGGTTCCGGATTGCATCCGAGTGTGTTTCAGCTTCAGCAGATTCCACCTTTGTATTCCGTCTTTTCAGATTGGATTGTTTGCTCAGAATGGGCCGTGTGCAAATAAATAGAATGCTGTGTTATGGGCTGTGTGTTCAGAATGAGCAGTGGGTTGTTTGAGTTGGTTTGCCGTTGGTCAGTTCATTATCTGGTTATTACAATACAAGTGTTTGATTTTCAGACAGGAGATCAATCTTATTTACATTTTGATGCAATGCGATGCAATGTATGGAATGTGCAAATATGATAGTTTTTTAGACAAAAAGTTTGTTTCATTTCATCATTTTTCAAGTACATAGCTTTGGAGAAAATAAAAACCTGCCTGCGGCAGTACAAGGTACTCAAGCTACCAGCAAAAAGAAAAGTACAAATAAAAAGAAGAAATGCAACAAAAGTCTGGATCAGCATCGATCATCTCAGGCCTACGGGTCTGTCCTCGTCCTCTTCCTGGACGAAGGTCTAGGAGCATCGTCATCAACACCGTCATCTGAGCCCGAGTCATCTCCGGTCTCCTCCTCGGATGACTCTGCCTCCGTCTCTACCTCAGCCTCAGACTCATCATCATCGGGAACTGGTGCCCGTGAGCTACTCCCGACATGAGTACGCCCCGCTTTGGTGCGGGGGTGTACTCTGCCGTCTCGCCCTCCTCCTTGAGTAGGAACAGAAGGCCCAGCTGGAGCACCTCCTGCAGTAGGAATCTGGAATGGAGGTTGAAAAGCACAAATGGCAAACGCATCAGTATGCTACGCAAAATAAAGTATGAATGCTGTGAGCAGTGTATCAGTACAAAATGCAATGTATGAGTACAGAGTATGAATGCTGTGAGCAGTGTATCAGTACAGAATGCAGTGTATGAGTACAGTGTATGAATGCCGTAAGTAATGCTGTGAACAGTCGGTGGGATACAGTGTATCAAATGCCGTGAGGGCCGTGTATCGAGTGTTGTGTTGATAATGCGATGCATCAGATTATGTGAAACAGTTTATGTATGGTTTGAGACTGTGGTCAGAAGAACATACTGGAATACTGTAAATGGCCAGCAAGTCGAAAGTCTGCTATAGCATCCCCATCATGGAGGCATTCAACTCCAGGGACTGGTGAGTGTACTCGGAGGAAGCCTGTAAAAGTGTTAGAAGTATCAATATTCTGCGGAATATCAAATGAAACGAAATGAAATGATGATGCAAAATACAAAATGCAATAGTACATACCGGGGGTGAGTCGTAGAACCCGATTAGCTCGTGATCAGCCGGAGGGGGAGCGAAGGGGATCTGGTAAGTCTCCCCACCCTGCCCTCGGCATGTCATCGTCGTGGGCAGTGCTGGCCAACTAGGCCCCCGTCCTTTCCGGGTCCCACTCCTGCCATGGACTCGAGCCATCCTCGGTGCTCCTGCTCCTGCTCCTGCCCTAGCCGCTAGCACCGCCGCCTCTCTCTCTCAGCTCGACGGCCACTGCTCAGAGGCCGCATGATGTAGGTCTGGACGTACTCCGCATAGTCGCCCTCGTCCCTGAAGCCCTTCGCATCCCAGCCGATCGTGTAATCAGCCATCTGCTCGAGGGTGAATCTCTCAGTGTCCCTCATATGGACAGGGGGCGGACCTGGAACTATCTGCTCTGGTAAGCCTAAGGTCTGGCGTAGGAAGTGCTCACCTAGGTGCCAAGCCCGATAGATTGGGCCCTCCAACAGAAGCCTAAATCGGGCAGACTCCTCAGCGCCTGCATACCGCTCCCGAACCGCAACTGGCAATGGAGCCCAAGGCTGCCAGGTGATCTGAAAATCAAATGCAGTTTGTTATCTACTGCTATCAAAAATACAGTGCAAAGCGAAGCTTAAATAAACTCTAAAGTTTAACATACCTCTGCGGTGGTCATGGTATCGAAGTAGCGGCGGAAGAATATGAACGACTCCCGGGGTCTCCGTACGCATCTCACATCAAAGCGTCGGGAGAATGGAACGCCGATGGGGGTCTCCTCGTCGGGCACTGGAGCGAGCCTCAGGAAGTAGGCGTAGGCCCACAACTGCAGAACAAATATCAGTATGCTTATCAGATAAAGCAGAATGTAGAATAAAGCAAAAATTACAGAACTGTGTATTGTGCAGTGTATTGTGCAGAGTGTACAGTGTGTGCAGTGTATAGTCAGTGTAAAGCAGATTATATGTGTGCCGTGTGTGCAGTATACAGTCAGCGTGAAGCAGACCGTAATGTGTGCAGTGTACAGAGTACAAAAAATGTAAAGCAGAAATGTAAAACAGAAAAGAAGGTGTACCTCCCAAGCCCGCCAGTAGCCTCTGCCCGCTGCATCGGGAGGATGAGCTCATGTATCCATACAACGTGGCCAAGCCGACACCGCCCCAGTCGTAAAGGCGGATCCGTGTGACATCCACCAAAGCGCTCAGCAAACAGAGGGGCACGGTGTTCGCCTGGTCAGCGAAGATGGTCGTCCCCAGCAAGAACATGAGGAAGCCGCGTGCATACTGCTCCGCCTGCTCCTGAGCCATCGGCGCCTCCTCAGCTAAGGCTCGCTGAATCCTGAAATGGTCCTTGAACCACGAGTATCGTACGAATCCTGGATGGGCAAGAGGTGGCAACTCGCCAACAAGTATATCTGGGCAGCCTCTCACTCGTCCATATCTGTGTCGAAGGGGATCGGATCACCCCCTACCCCGATGCCGGTGAGCATCGAGAAATCGAAGGGAGTCATCGTCATGTCTCCCGTGGCAGAGAAGTGGAAGAAATCGGTGGTATCCCACCACCTCTCCACCAGAGTGGCAAGGAGAGGCCTGCTCGCAGTGAGGTGCGATAGTCCTCTACAAAAGGTGCCAAAGCCGGCCTGATCGACAATATGACGGACTACGTCCGGTAGCTCCATATACCATCCCCGGGCGGCGACATTCCCATACCCCCAGAAGGCATGGGAATCCCCCTGTATTCAAAAGCAAACAGTTGTGAAGCAATATTCAATATACAGTTCTGAAGAGCATTCAGAATTGGTAACAATACAGCGTGTGTGCACATGTTCAAGTTCAAACAGACATCGGGTGCCGGTGTGCTCACAGTGAACTACAGCATATGATGTATCAGTGCTTTCGAGTGGTTCAGTGAAGATACAGCGTGTGTGCACGTGTTCAGATTCAAACGGATATCGGGTGCCAGTGTGCTCGCAGTGAACTACAACATATGGTATACCGGTGTATCCGGGTCAAACAGTTAAAGAATAGAATCGGCCATTGCAGTTATGTATTCTACTTTGCAGAAAATGAAATGGGGAAGAATGTACCTCGGAAGCACCGTATGACAGGTGTGACTCTGGCTCGCATAGAAGGAGATCGGGTGGCACGGCCTTATTGAAACTCCTGAACTGGCGAAGTCCGTCAGGAGGCAACACATGAATCACCGGTCTGTAGGCCGCCGGATCGAACGGCCGGATGTGAAACGGCAGGAGCTCGGCCTCTGGGTCCACATCCATCTCTGGGGAAGCCCCACCGCCTGGAATGTCATCCGCCATCTCGAGAATGGAAATGGCCGGGAATGTGAAAATCGGGCGAGAATATGAAAAGTCAACCGAAAAGTCAAACCCGGGAGGGTGAAAAATGGCCGAAAAAGTCAGAGTGTGGAAAAGGCACGAAGATCAAGGAAAACTCGAGGGAAACAAATCCCGAGTGGCGGAAATCAAGAAAAAGACACCGAAACAAAGATTTATTCGGTTCAAAATGTTTGAAACAGTGAGGCTTTCGCGAATCGAACGTTGAAACGGGCCCTAAAACCGAGGAAAATGATGGATCGAAGGAAGAAAAATGACCTAGAGAGAGGGAAGGATTTTTTGAGCAAGAGGAAATGAGAAATATAGGGCTAGAGGCCCTATATTTAAAGACCCGTGCCGAATTGAGCAAACTGCCCCGATTCAGGCATATTTGGCCGATCGGCCACATTGTTGGCTGGTCAGCCAAATATTTGGCCGATGGCCTTGTTTTATGGCCGGTGTATAGCTGGTGACCTCCCCCAATGGCCCGTGAACCTCTTACACCTTTGTTTGGGTCTTTGATGTGGTTTGGGGCCTCCATTGCTCAACACAGTGCAAGAAAATGCATTTTCGAAGCTTAGCCGGTCTCTGTGCCGCGTCTTCTGTGCGTAGCACTCGAATACGTGTGAGGTGTATCCTTTTCGTATCCTTTGGTATCTTACAAGATTCAATAACTGCTTTGAATGCGTCGCATTACAATGCTTTGCCTTGTTAACGGTTAGCATACATAGGTTGCATCGTTATACATGCATACACGCGTTGTAACGCGCACGACTTGCATTGTTATGCACCTCCCTTCGGTCTAGGAGACCTTAAATCCTGACGGTCTAGGAGACCTTAAATCCTCTGAAGGTGCAAGTCCTTTGGTGTTTGTCGTGCCCGAATGACTCTTGGCGGGTTTTATCTTAGGTTGCATTGTCATGCATCCCTCGACTTGCATTGTTATGCACCTCCCTTCGGTCTAGGAGACCTTAAATCCATGTGGTCTAGGAGACCTTAAATCCTCTGAAGCTGCAAGTCCTTTGGTGTTTGTCGTGCCCGAACAACTCTTGGCGGGTTTTATCTTAGGTTGCATTGTCATGCATCCCTCGACTCGCATTGTTATGAACACACCTTGTGCGTTGTCGCGCCCGCCATGCTTGCATTGCTATGCACATTTCATTTGCATCATCATGCACGTTTCATTTTGCATTGTCATGCATTTCAAAAAACAAAACAAAAAAAACACATGCATTGTCATGCATTCCATTGTAAATAATGCATATGTCATGCATTTCATTGTAAATAGTGCATTGTCATGCATTTCACTGTAAATATTGCATTTACGTACATTACGTGCATATTGTATATATAGCGTTGTAGTATCCATTGCATATCGTATATATTGCATTGTAGCTTGCATGCATTCACTGCATCACATCCATCTATGGCTTGCTCCTTTCCATGTTAAGCTTGGTCTGGTATGTGCCCGTACTTTTTGCGTCGAAGCATGGTTATGAGATTTTGTGTATGCACCTAGTGTTGTGGGTGACAACACCGTTTCCGTGTTAGACGTGGCCTGTATGTGTCCATGCCTTTCCTAGGCAAGATACGGTTTGGCCACAGGCCCTATCCATCCATTGCATATTGTATATATATTGCATTGTAGCTTGCATGCATTCATTGCATCACATCCATCTACGGCTTGCGCCTTTCCTTGTTGAGCTTGGTCTGGTATGTGCCCATATTTTTCACGTCGAAGCACAGTTATGATATTATGTGTACGCACCTAGTGTTGTGGGTGACGACACCGTTTCTGTGTTAGACGCGGTTTGTATGTGTCCATGCTTCCTAGGCAAGATACGGTTTGGCCGCAGGCCTTATCCACTGTATCCATTGCATTCTAGCTTATAAATATTGCATTGTACATAGCTTGCATTGTCATGCATTCATTATATTGTACATAGCTTGCATTGTCATGCATCTTTCCTTACTTGCATTGTCATGCATTCGTTGTATTGTACATAGTTTGTATTGCATGCATTTGCTGCATCGCATCCATCTACGGCTTGCGCATTTCCATGTTGAGCTTGGTCTGGTATGTGCCCATACTTTTCGCGTTGAAGCACAGTTATGATATTATGTGTACGCACCTAGTGTTGTGGGTGACGGCACCGTTTCTATGTTAAACATGGTTTGTATGTGTCCATGCCTTTCCTAGGCAAGATACAATTTGGCTGCATGCCTTATCCATTGTATATATTACATTGTAGTGTAATTTGTTGCATCCAGCATTTAGGATCATGGTCTTTCCTCAATGGGTCATTTCCCCACTTATATCATCCCACCCAATTACTTGTATCTTGTGGTCGTCTACACACTCACAGTTCTGCATGTGTACGCACCTATTCCACTGTTGGTATTGTGGTTTGAGGGTGTCGGCACCTTTTCTATGGTAGACAGACTTTGCATCTCCATCATCTTCATGATATTTGTGTGGTTTTGAACTGCTTATGGTTTGATTATGTTTCAAATGCATTGCATATCATTTGCATTGTTTATACATAGTTTTGTAAATATTGCATTATCATTTTGCATCCATTCCGCATTGTTATGCGTTATGTATTGGTTGCATTGTCATGCACTCCTCCACTTGCGTTGTTACGCAGTCTTAACTTGCATGTTATGCATGTTGCAAACAATATGGTACCTGTTAAGTTTTCTTTTTTTTACAGGCGCGATATTGTATGTACGGTTCATTTGAAGCTGGTGCAACCAGACGAACCGGACATGTATTGTATTCTCCGCGTGAAACGTAGAGAAAATTACATAATTCTCTTACATCCTTTCTACATTGTAGTGTAGTTGGATTTGTGTTTGATTGCTTAAACTGTTGCATTTATTATATGTATATGCTTCGTTACAGCTTTCTTTGCATGATCATAAGTTATGCTCGGCTTTGAGCATTGTCTTGCATTTTGCCCCTGCCTTCAGGCGCATATCTTTGCTTGTAGCTTGTATGCTTTGTCCAAGTCTTCGGCCTTGTCAAAAATGGGTCGTCTCTGGGCTTTGACATTCACTCCCGTCATTGTTATGACTTTCGAGTTCTGTCAAAGAGGGGCAACTGTAGACACCCCATTTTTTACCATCCTCAAGACTTGGACGTCACCGTTTGAACACTCGGTGATCATCCATGTTTGTGTTCGTCCTGAGTTCTCGGAAGTCTCGGCCACGCGCCTTGCCTCAACACCTCTCGACTCGATTGTTTTGTGTTTGGTTTTGCACCAAACACTTGTGTTTTGCTTTTGAGGGACAGGGAATGGCTTGTTGGCCATCCCCACACCTCACTGGCCATGGCTAGAGGCCACCGGCCAGTGTTTTGTTGCCATCGGCCAAATGTTTGGTCGGTCGGCACTCTTTGTGGTCGGCCGACCATTGTTTTGGCCAATTTGTCATTCTTGGCTGGCCGATCACTGTACATCTGCTTTTGGTAGATATTTTGTGCCAGCTGTGATAGCTGGCACCCACTTTGCACCCCCTCCATACACGTGTATGGAGGTATTTCACTCTTGCTTAGATTGTTTTGTAAGCTTTGCAAGAGTGAATCTCTATAAAGGGAGGCCTTCTCCTCCCTCCTCAGGGGCTACAAAAAATTCCAGAGGGTCTTAGATTAGGGTTAGGGTTTGTGTATACATCTATCTCTATATCTCCCTCTCTCGTGAGTTTTGTGTGTATAAGTGTGTGTTTGTTCTTAGTTTTACACTAGAACACCTACCATTACACTATACCTTGGTTGCTAAGGGTCCAAAGGGGTGTTTTTAGGGTTCTTGGCTTGGTTTGGACATAAGGAAGGCTACTGGAGCATTGTTCTTGAAGAGGTCTACAAGGGTAAGAACTTTCCCTTTAAATACCCCTTTTTGCATAGACTTTTAGCCATCCTTGCATCTGTTTTTAGGCTTTGTATATAACTAATAAAAGTCTTATTTTTGAGTGCTTAAAATAGTTGTTTAAGGTTGTTTTGGTGTTTGGGTTTGTCTGACCCCTCTTAGGCCATGTTTGGCCCTCATTTTTGTGCTATTTTTGGTGAGCTCCGGGACCATCTTGTCTTGGCCCTCCCACCACTAAAATCCAGAGGGATTTCAATGGTGGGATAATGCTTTAAGGTCCTAAGAAGGAGAGGGCCATCCCCTCTCCTTGTTGCCTTCAAACTTGTCATATTTAGCCTCATGTGTGAGCATCTTGTTTAAGTTCATGTTGGCCATGTCTTAAGTGGTATTTGTGCTTATTTTGTCATGATATAGCACTGTTTTTAATTGGTTTAGACACACCATGCTTGCCTTGCATACTTGTCTTGTAATGCCATTATTTGCCTTAACATGTACTTAGCATCTAGACCACCATGCTTACTTGTTTTGGCTTAGCTTTGTGAAGCTTTTATGCATGTTTTGATGTTCTTGAGGTCTACTTTTGGTTATTTGGGTCGTCCATGCATTGCTTTGTATAGCTATCATGCAATCCCCCTTGTAGGCCTTGAGTGTTGGCCCCTCTAGCATGCTTTACTTGCATCATTTCAGTGGTTTGGAACCACTTACCATGTCATTTTTGTCCTTGTGGCATGCTCATATGCTTGCATTTGATGCTTCTTTAATGCTTTAAAAGAGTTTGTGTTTCATGCTCCATGAATGTGTCATTGCGTATGCCATCATGTTTAGGCCTCTATGATGCCATGTCAATGTGTTTTTGGCTTTGTTTTAACATGCTAAAACTCTGATTTTGGTTGTTCAACTCATGTCATATTTGGTTTTGCTAAGTGTAGTTCAATACCTCTTTGGCTTGCCTTAAGTTTTGGACATAGTTGCATGCCTTGTTTGTCTTGTTTAGTTGGTTTGGCACCATCCTTAACATGTATTTTCAGAGCTTAGTATGCTTGCCATATGCCCATGTTTATCCTCTTTTAAGTGTGCTTAAAAGTTGCTTCTTTATGCTTAAGTATTGGACCATGTGTGCATGAATGTTTGTGTGTACATTTACCTTGTGTGTTGTTACATACTTGGCCCATAAACATCTTGTTACATGCTTAAGTGGTAGTGCATTTGGCATGCACTCTTTTGGTTTTAGGTTGCTTAACATGTTATTACATGTTTGCCCCATGTATTGTTGCATGATTGAATGAAGTCACATGCTTGTTTGCATGCTTGAACATCCACATTGCATTTTGCATGCTTGCATGGTTAAGTTACATTTTGCATGCTTGTTAGCTTGCATACTTGTTCACATGCTCATGTTGCATACTTAGCTCACATGCCTAGGTTGCATTGCATTGAGCATGCATGCCTTGTCTCTTGATCAAGTGATAGAGCTTGGGCCTTATGTGTTTGTTTGTATGCATTTCATTCCATATTGAAATGGCACACTTGGTTTCTTGGGCCATCACGCATTGAAATGCGCGATTGGTGGTCCGAGAATCAAGGACCATCCTCCTTTGAGTCATGAACATGATAAGGAGGGTGTTGGTGCAACATTTGCCTGAAAATGCATTGCCATGCCTTGCTTGCCCTCTGCTGCTATCAAAACAGGATTCTGCAGGCATAGATGGCCGGTCGGCCATCTCCAGTGCTGGCCGGCCATCCATTGTTGGCCGAGAGCTCAATAGATGGTCGATGACCACTTATCCATGGCCGGTGATCATTCCCTATAGCCGGTGGCATCCCATAGTGTTCAGAGAGTGTTCCTTGGGATTCTTACAATTTTCAGAGGAAAATAGTGAAAACAGAGGCAGCTTGTGCATAGCATTAGATTTCTGAGCGGAGCCGAGCATGCGTGCATTGGGCCCTCTTCCCGAGGCAGTTTTACCACTTTATTAGCTTAGTTAATTTGCTTAACTAGTTAGTTGGTCTGTAATTATTTAATTAGCTCGTTAGTTAATTAAATTGTATTATTCTTTTGGTCCCTCCGAGCGAGGGCGAATTTGTAATAAGTGTGGGTGCGTGTGTGCATGTCTTCCGACCCCCACTTCTTTCTCCCTTTTACTTACCTGCTTTTGATGGTTAGTATTAGGGCATATTTAATTTAGCATACCTTATGCTATGCATGCACGCATCCATTCATTTGTATTGCATGCACCGGGCTCGGCGCATCATGCTAACTGCATAGTATTTCAAATCTAACTTGAATACGTGTTACTTGTTGCATTCCACATGCCACCCTACGATTAGACGAGCCTATTCTAGTTGCATTTTGTATGCGATGCGTTAGCCACTTAACATGGACTTGGATCATACATTGATTGCTAACAAGTTCTTTGTTTTGGCTCAGGGTACTCGGTAAGCTTTTTATGCTTTAGCATCTCGCATGAGTGTGAATGTTAACATGACAACATGCTTACCATGTGGCTATATGCTTATGTGATATAAATTGCCTGAATGCCTGTGGGTGAAGGTTGGATTGTTTGAATTGGAATAATTCATCGAAATCTGTATTTTAGCCTACTTGCGAGTAGCAAACCTCAAATCATTTCCAAACAAACGGACATGCGATGCTTTATTCCAACTTAGGCAATTCAGTCTATACTTGTTTTGCTGTGCGCATCACATAGTAATTCTAGGCTAATAACCGGTTTAAGAACACATAAAGTTTTCAAAACAAGATATCATGGTTAGTAGAGGCCGATCTTCGGATCGGGCGAGAGGGGGTGCTCATAGCTGACCTTCCCCAATCGTACCCAAGTTCCCGAGCCGAGGCAACTTTGGTGACGACGGACACGTGGCCTTAGGAAAACGAGTCAGGGTTTCCTAAATTCCCCCATAAAAAATATTTAGGTGGCGACTCTGTATTTGGCAAAGCAGTCCATGTTTGGCACCACTTGCTAAAAATCTACTTTCCAAAATGATTTGCCGGATTTGGACACTTTGGTGATTTATCAATCTCACACTGCACATTGTGAGGTCAGATTAAGAACCGACACAAATCGAGTCCGAACTGTGGAAGAGCACAGAGCCCGATGGCGCGTCCACAGTTTCTGGCGACTCTGCTGGGGACTTAGAGAGCATTGACTCGAACTCATGATATCATGTTTTGATTTCACTTATGTGTTTCTTTGCATTGCATGTGCATTGGTGCGCCTAAGTCACAGTGTTTTCCATCTGCTATTCTTGAACGGTTTGCAGGAGGCTCGCTTCGAGAAGTGTACCATAAGGCTAACCGGTTACGGGCTCTGCTAGTATGGGAACACAAACCCCGGTTTTTACCGGGGCACCCTTTTGACCAGTCGACCTAGTGCATATTCAGAATTCATAGTGACCATTCCAAGCTAGGACAGGTTGCTTACCCGATGTTAGGTTGTTTGAAACCGCTGTGTGCGTAGTGAAACCCTAGCTCCTGACAAAGTAGGACAGGGAAACCCTACCCCAACATAGGGGTGTTTTGGTTCTCTTTTACTTGCTATGTGCTTTTAGAGTGTATCTCTACAGGAACGCACATACCAGCTTGCAAGTTTTAGAATCAGGCCCAAGGGCATCAGTATCAGTGTTTTGGGGAATCAGTTATATCTGCGGGTAACTGATTCAGTGTTTTGGGGCAGTGATTTTGCGGAACAGTGATCAGTAGTAGAATACAGTTATTCAGCTATGCCTGTGTCTGTTCTGATAACGTTGAGCTGAAATGCTGCTTTCTTTCTCTTTCAGTTCAGAGATTTGGGTTCAGAGATTTGGTGCTCTCCTTCGCTAAGGCAAGGCAAATATCGGATCCGTCGATCACCGGTTACATCATCTCCATGGATTTATGATGACCCAAAGTTCAGAGGAAATTGTGGTTATGGCAGCCGCAATAGACCAAGGAATCATCTTGCAGGATGAGGCCAATGTTGATGTACCACATCCACCTAGGTCGCCTGTTGCGCACCAGATCTGGACCCCCCAGTTGTATCAGCCTCGTGAGCCCACCACGTTCGAGTTGATGGGAACGATTGGTGACCTCCAGAGGTCCGTGGCTGATCTCGCTTACGGAATGTCGGCTTCGCCACTAGCCACATCGTATGCCGGGAATTTTGTACCACAGGAGCCCCCGCTATTGGGACGGATTGTGATCGAGCTCAGCCAACCTGAGGTTGTCTCGAGCTATAGCAATGACGTATCAACATCAACCCAAACCCTCGATCAGGCTGAGGCTAGAGGTAAGAACAAAGTGGGAACAGATGCCGATCCCGTTGAACAACTACTGTGGGCAGCCGAGGCATTGAAAGTCGGGGGGATGAATAAGCAACAGGTATTCGCAGTTGTGGCCAAGACTGTGGATGATGCTTTACCCACTCCAAGGAAGTAGTGAAGGCCGCAGCCAACGCACGTCTAATGATAACAAGGCCGTAGCCAAGACAGCTGGCAAGGCCGCAGCCCAAGCCACGCAGCTAAGGCAGTTGGCAAGGCCGCAGCCCAGGCCGCAGACCAGGCTGCAGCCAAGGCAGCCAGCAAGGCCGCGACCCAGGCCGGAGCCAAAGTTGCAAGCTCATTTTTTTGAATTTTTATTTATTTGTAAAAATTAAAATAAAATATAAAATAAATAAAAAAAATATTTAATTATTGGATTAATTTCTACATTTTTCGATTAATTTCTACAAGTTTCTCATCCTTCAATTATTGGATTAATTTCTACATTTTTTTCCTTATCTTACTTATTTTCATTATTTTTTAAATATTAAAATTGAAATAAATTAAAATAACATATTTCGGTGGCCAAAAATTTTTTTAAAATTTTTTTTTATGGAGGCTTGATTTATTTTCTTTCAGTTATGATTGAAGATCTGTTAAAGAAAACGTTACTTTTTAAAAAAACCGCATTATGACTCCTTGAGCATGAGTGATGTTTCCTCCTGCCAGATGGAAAAGGGCTTAACAAGCTATTATAACGGGTTGCACCTCGCTTAAGGCTGGATAGCATGGCCAGGCCACAGGCCATGCCTATGCCTAGGCGCGCGCTTGTCTCATGCCATTGCTTGTCTTCTGGAATTGAAACTCCGTAGCCATGCATGGGATGTTGTCGAGTGGCGGCCCGCGATGGTGGCGGTGGCCACGCCCAGCATGCCATGCCACAACCTTGGCCAGTAGCATGCCATGCCTTACCCTTGGCTAGCAGCATGGTATGCCACGACCTTAGCCAGTATGCTATGCCACACGGCCTTGGCCAGATGCATGGCATGCGATAACATCGGCTAGCAGCATGCCATACCGTGGCCTTGGCCAACAGCATGCCATGCCACGGACTTAGCCAGAAGCATAGCATGCCACCACCTTGGCCAGAAGCATGGCATGCCACCGCCTTGGCCAGCAGCATGGCATGCCATGACCTTGGCTAGAAGCATGGCATGCCACCGCCTTGGCTAGCAGCATGCATGCCATGTCCCTCGGGTAATTGCCATTAGGTTGGCTTTGTCTTACTTACAAGTTGCCTTTCGAAATGCATGTCCCTCAAAAGTTTGCCATTTGGTTGGCTTTGACTTATGAACGAGTTGCTTGTGCTTTCCTAGTGGATGCTTTTTGCGAAAAGTATGTCCCTCGATACTTGCCTGTTGCCTTGGTTATTTGCGTTCGTGCTGACCGGTGCTTGCTCAGCTTCTCTAAATGTTTTCGCACGTTCGTCGGGCTTCTTAGTACTTCAGGTTGTGATTCGTTTTGGCAGGCTGGTGCAAAGTCTACGTCGTGGCATGTGCGTTGTGATTGGTTTGTGCGAGTTGGAAGGGTCCCTGCCTGTGCAGCGAACTCCACTGGTGCATTCCTCTTGTCCCTCAGGTAATTTCCATTAGGTTGTCTTTGCTGGGAAAAATGGTTTCTTGGTGACTTTAATTAAATATTAAAGTGGGTCCCAACCGTCTATTGTGTTAAGTCCAAGTGGGTCTAGATACTTTGCAATGAGGTCTTTACACCACAAATAAAATGGCCAAAAACCATTGAGAATTGAATGAGAAATTGCCCCATGAAGTTAGCTTCATGAAAGAGTTAATGGGGTTTGTAACTTCTGCGTTTATTGCAGAGTTTAATAGTGCATTAATGGGGTTTGTAACTCCTGCCTTTATTGCAGAGGTTAATGGTGCATTAGTGACCAGCCATAAAGGCTGGAGGCTTCTCCTCTCTCCCCTATACATGTATAAATTGAGACCCTCCTGTCAAGTCTCAAACACAGAAATTGTTTTCTTCCATTCTTTAGTCGGTTTGCTAGAAATTTCTATAGTGAGAGAGTGCTGCCAAAATTTTTCTTCGCTGAGCTAGACAGAAAGTGCTTCTGTCGTAGCTGGGTTTTGACCGTCGTATCCTAGGAGACAAACGCCGGAATTCCTCAAGAACTTAATCCGTGAGGCGGCGAAACTCTGTTTTAAGGAAACTGCTTCCGTGCAAGCTTTAGTTTGATTTCTCTACCATTTCGTTGTATCATGTATTTTTGTTTAATCTAGTCGTAATGTCCAACATGTGTTCTTGTTTTAATTTATGTTATCATGAATCTATGTATTTAAATTCACAAAGTAGACAACAAGCTTAAAATAGATTTTCGTGTTCATGAAACTAGATAATAGATTCAAAATAATTCGTATTAATACACTGTTGTTGCATCTGTTAATACAGAACATGTTTAGGTTCTATAGTCACTGAGTAGAATCATAGCTTTTTATATCACACCTACACTGTTTCGGGGAATCACTTTAGCCCACTGTTCCATATATGAATTGCATGATTAGTATAATACAAAACAACCACTGTGTCCAAGAATTTGAATTGTCACTGCTAATGGTGCATGGTAATAAGATTTGTTTATTGGCAACATGCATGTGTACAGTTCTGTTTCATACACAGAAATGATGATTATAAATTTTAAGGCTTGTAACTTGTGTTTTTATTTCCATGAATAGTGTGTGATTTAATTGGATGAATTAAATTTTGAATTAAATTTATTTTTTGGAGTTATAAAATTTGTGTAACTTGCCTACATTTATTTACATGGTTATTGTGAATTAAATTCTTATATAATTTATGGCAATTAATTTTAATTTAATAGTTAGAGTTGTAAGTTTTGTAATTTATTTAGGAGTTATAAGGCTTTGTAACTTGTATAGTATCTTAATTCATTATTTATTTTGCTATTCTATGATTTGCTACAAGGTTAAATAATATTTGATTGTATGTACAATTTCTTTAGATTAGTTGCATTGTATTTTGTCGTCGTTTGCTACTAACTTTCTTTGTAGGCATACCTAGCGTGAGAAAAAATTTTATGGACTACTTATAATCCTCAATTGGATTGGTTTATTTTTCTTTTATATTTGAAGGAAATTTTTTCCTTGAGATTTAGTTGGTTTGTTTATCAATTTGTAGTAGCAAGTTTTATTTGCTTGTATTATTAGAAGCATTTTATATGCATGTATTTGGTTGTAACAATTTTTAAATTGCTTGTAAGTTTGGAATTTGGTTTGGTTTTCTATAATAGAAACTAAAGTGTTTAGCCTTGGCTAAAGAATAGTTCTTATTTGTTCAGAAATGACAACTAAGACGGATTTGGTTTCAACCCTTTAGGGTTTGAGGGAGTATCTGGGTTTAATCATTTTATTCCCAAAGTGTTGGAAAACCACATTTGGAAAAAATCTTTGATTATAATCTGATTATTTCCAAAGTGTTTTGGTTTATAATTTGATTATTTCCAAGGTGTTGTTTTTGAGAAAAGAAATCCAATTTTAGCATTAGCTAAAATATCTCTGATTTTTATTCGAAAATCATGGGCTCAGTTCCGGGAGTACCGGTTAACGTTTATGAGTGGTGTAATTCTGGTAGCAAATTTTATTTGCTTGGAAATTGGTTTGTTATAACTTGGTTTATCCCCTGGAAATCTTAATTTTAAAATTGTTTCCCATCGACTAGGAGTCAACATACTCTTGGATGTTTTGTCAAAAGGTTAACTGGGTTTTAATTGGGACCGATGTGACCCCTCCAGTCTTCCTGGGAACATTCCTGACCATGTTCGATTTTAGGTTAAATGGTGAGACTAGTTTTGAATTAAATTTCCGTCTGAGGGATTTTCTAAGGGTTAAGTTTAATTTCTGGAATCACAGAAGTGAAATTCTGTTGTGATGTTTCAGAAATGGATTCAAAATGTGACTAACAGAAATGTTGTTCCACCTGACAACCTTAGCCTCGCGAGATTCTTAAAGGAAGATCTTGAGAGATCAAGTATGATTAAAGGAAATCTTAAGATTGCATTACAATATCTCTGAATTGATCAGAGGCAATTATTATGGTATCCTTGTGTTATTTATAGGATTTATGATTGCTATGTGACTTTGCTTGAAAGCAAAGATGAGACAACTTGTTATAATGGGTGAATATTTTTTGGATTCCAAACATATTCTTAAATTGGTGGTTCCTAGGAGGTGTTAGACCACTGGCTACACAGTTATGAGATTGTGGTTCCTAGTAGTGAACAGATTACTGATCACATTTCAAGACATCATGGTTACTAGTAGTGGAGAGGCTACTGGTCATATGTCAAGACATGATGATTCCTAGTAATGAAAGAGTCTATTGATCCTATGTCAGGACATTGTGATTCCTAGTAGTAGAAAGTCTACTGACCACATGCTGATAAATTAGTGATTCCTAGTGATAAGACTACTGGCCATGTTATGAAGTTCCATATAGTAGACTATTGAACACTGGATTTGTGTTTCCTAATAGTAAGACTATTAGCTTTAGAGTGATAGGCTGGACCAAATATATTTGGGTGCCTAATTCGGTTGATGACATTCTGGGAATGTATTTACTGTGATATGATTTTGAGAGTTTCATAATCATTGTGACACAAGGAATTGTTTAAAGACCCTGTATGAATTTTTGGAAAAAATGCCAAAAGCCTTTGTATAAATTCTACAAATGTGGGGTTGTCATGCAAAAGGCGGGAATACCTAAACCCAAGAGGGTTAGGATATGCCTAAAAATCCGTTGACTTTGTATTCAACGGTCATGCACAATATAACAGTGCATATCGATTTCTTGTGGTTCGGTCTGCTATTCCAGATATACACAAGAATACTATCATGGAATCAAGAAATGCATCTTTCTTTGAAAATGTATTCTGAGTTCCATGAAAGAGGTTGAAGATAACAATGATTACATAGTTAATCAAACAAATGATCACTTGCGTGATCAAGTTGATGATCAAGCTGAAGATATAGATGAGCTAAGAAGGAGTAAGAGGGCTAGGACTGCAAAGTCCTTTGGTCCAGAGTTTTTGACTTATATGTTAGAGGGAGAACCTCGAACTTTCCATGACGCTGTGACTTTACCTGAAAGTCCTTTGTGGAAAGAAGCAATTAAGAGTGAGACTGACTCCATCTTGCAGAATCATACTTGGGAGTTGGTTGATCTCCCCCCAGGCAGTAAGGCCTTGGGGAGTAAGTGGATCTTTGAAAGAAAGATGAAAGCTGATGGGTCAATTGATAAGTATAAAGCTAGACTCGTTATCAAAGGATACAAGCAGAGAGAAGGCCTGGATTACTTTGATACGTATTCACCAGTGACAAGGATTACATCCATTCGCATGGTGATTGCGATAGCAGTGCTACATGGTCTGGAGATACATCAGATGGATGTAAAGACAGCTTTCTTAAATGGAGATTTGAATGAAGAAATCTACGTGGGGCAACCCGAGGGGTTTTCAGCTCCAGGACAAAGTAAGAAAGTCTGTAAGCTTGTCAAATCATTGTATGGTTTGAAGCAAGCTCCTAAGGAATGGCATGAGAAGTTTGACAACGCTATGTTGTCAAATGGATTTAGAATCAATGAGTGTGACAAATGCGTATATGTTAAAGACACTGACAGGGGTTATGTCATTTTGTGTCTATACATTGATGACTTACTCATTGTTGGTAGTAATGATGAGATGATTAAAACTACCAAGAGATTGTTAAACTCTAAGTTTGACATGAAAGATATGGGCCTTGCAGATGTTATTCTAGGTATTGAGATTACCAGAACATCTAGTGGAACTGTACTTTCTCAGTCTCACTATGTTGAGAAGATACTTAAGAAATTTGGTAAATCAGATACAAGTGTGTCTAGGACACCAGTAGATGTCAGTCTGCACTTGACCAAGAATAATGATGAGAGTGTCTCTCAGCTAGAATATTCTAGGGTCATTGGCAGTTTGATGTATCTGATGAGTTGTACTAGGCCGGATATAGCTTACTCGGTTAGCAGGCTTAGTAGATACACAAGTAATCTCGATGCTTCTCACTGGAAGGGCATTGTGCGGGTGTTAAGGTATTTACGCCACACTCAGGATTATGGGCTGCATTATACTTGATATCCAGTGGTGCTAGAAGGCTATAGTGACGCGAATTGGATATCAGATATAAAGGACTCAAAGTCCACTAGTGGATATGTGTTCACTCTTGGTGGGGCAGCCGTGTCTTGGAAATCTTCCAATCAAACGTGCATATCTATATCAACGATGGAATCAGAGTTTATTGCTTTGGATAAAGCAACTGAAGAGGCTGAATGGCTTCGCCAGTTCGTTGAGAATATTCCACGTTGGTCTAACCTATGCTAGCTATTTGTATTCATTGTGATAGTCAATCTACAATTGGTAGGGCACAGAGTAATATGTATAATGGAAAGTCTAGACATATCCGTCGTAGACATAATTCCATTCGACAACAATTCTCAAATGGAGTTGTTTTTATAGACTATGTAAAGTCTAAGGACAACTTTAGGATCCGCTAATCAAAGGGTTAACTCGAGAGTTAGTAGAAACGTCGTCAAAAGGAATGGGGTTAAGGCCTTTGGAAGTTACCGGAATGGAAACCCAACCTAGTTAACTGGAGATCCCGAGATCTAGGTTCAATGGGACAACCTAATTGCGTGTAACAGTGGTATGTCACTAAGGAGGTTAAACCTCCAGCCATTCCTTCTATCAGTGATACCTGCAAGTGTAGAGGTTAAGCTGAGCTTTTAATGACTCTAGTGTGTTAATCTGTTGAGCTGAGTATAGCAGGATAGTCAAGAAGAGTCACCTATGTGAGTGTGAAGTGGGGCCGCTTCTAGAAGAATGGGGCAGGCAAAGATTCTTTGAAAACCACTCGCTGAACCAGGCTAGTGCCCAGGGCCATACAGGGCACACCAGTGAGAACAGAATGGTGGTAGGAGTAATTCCGTGTGAGATCTATTGTCTCAGTTTACATAAACGGCAGAGCAGTTCAAGATGTCATATTCACTGATCAGCCAGTAAACTCGATAGGTTTTTACTGGGAGAGGTTCAAAGCCAAAAGCTACCTTCTCTGATGTCGGGGTTAGTCCATTGAACTCTCTCCAAGTCTTCATTGTTGAACAATGTCCGTTTGTTGAGTCATTCGGTCAATTTTTATTTATGAGGGGGATTGTTAGAAAAAATGGTTTTTTGGTGACTTTAATTAAATATTAAAGTGGGTCCCAACCATCTATTGTGTTGGGTCCAAGTGGGTCTAGATACTTTGCAATGAGGTCTTTACACCACAAATAGAATGGCCAAAAACCATTGAGAATTGAATGAGAAATTGCCCCATGAAGTTAGCTTCATGAAAGAGTTAATGAGGTTTGTAACTTCTGCCTTTATTGCAGAGTTTAATAGTGCATTAATGGGGTTTGTAACTCCTGCCTTTATTGCAGAGATTAATGGTGCATTAGTGACCAGCCATAAAGGCTGGAGGCTTCTCCTCTCTCCCCTATACATGTATAAATTGAGACCCTCCTGTCAAGTCTCAAACACAGAAATTGTTTTCTTCCATTCTTTAGTCAGTTTGCTGCAAATTTCTACAGTGAGAGAGCGCTGCCACTATTTTTGTTCGCTAAGCCAGACAGAAAGTGCTTCTGTCATAGCTGGGTTTTGACCGTCATATCCTGGGAGACAGACGCCGGAATTCCTCAAGCACTCAATCCGTGAGGCAGCGAAAATCTGTTTTAAGGAAACAGCTTCTGTGCAGGCTTCGGTTTGATTTCTCTACCATTTCGTTGTATCATGTATTTTTGTTTAATCTAGTTGTAATGTCCAACATGTGTTCTTGTTTTAATTTATGTTATCATGAATCTATGTATTTAAATTCACAAAGTAGACAACAGTCTTTGCGTTATGAAATTCCTGTCCCTCGGCCTTGGCCATGCCACGGCGATGGCTTGCTTGCCATGCCAAAGCCATGGCCAGCATGCCATGCCACAGCGTTGTCCAGCATGCCACGGCCAGCAGCATGGAATGCCACGGCCTTGGCCAGCATGTCGTGCCATTGCCTTAGCAAGCATGCCATGCCACCGCCTTCGCTAGCATGCCATGACGGCCTTGGCCAGCATGCCATGCCACCGCCTTGGCCAACATGTCGTGCCACAGCGTTACTGTCACGACCCCATTCCGCCCCTAGTAGAATGGTGCCATGATGGCCAGTAATTTGGGATTACCAAAGGCCACTTACAAGAATCCACACACAAATCAGAGTATACATATGGGGCTTACAAATGCGGAAGCAATAAATCAAGGCTAAGTAATCCATAAGAGCAGTGCATAAGTTGAATGAAATGCCATACATCATTACATAGCTTTAATACAACAAATGGAGTACAAAATACATCTTGACCAAAAGGCTTCTCAGCCGTCAAATACAAAATACAATAAGATAACCAAGAAGCATGATCTTCAAGATGATGCAAAAACACGAATCCAAAATACATCGGCAAGATACATCAGCAAAACACATCGGCAAAAATACATCGGCTAATGCATCTAGGCGTCGTCGCCGCCCTGCTCATCACCTACATATATATATAGAGAGGGTGAGCTTGGATACTCAGTGAATGGCATAAATAATAAAGGGTTTACATGAATGTTATCCGAGATCTTTTAACAAGCAATACATGAAATAAATCAAGCTCATTTCAAATCTTTCAAGGCTCCAAGAGATGCTTACTAACATCAATGCAATACAAGAGATGACACCTCGGACAACAAGCCCACGCGGTAAAACCGTCAGTGGCAAGGCAAGACAAGACAAGCGAGATCTCAAGACAAAGGTGTCGTTGCATTATAGTCCCCGGACACTAAGGACTTGTGCTACAAATGCTTATAGTCCCCTAGCACGTACGAACTTTCCAAGCTTTGTGCTACAAATGCTTATAGTCCCCTAGCACGTACGGACTTTCCAAGAATGTCATCAAAGCAAAATACAATACTTGTTGCAAGTAGGAATAATCATTCATGCTTGTAAATAATTTCCGAATAAAGCAAAACAAGGTTTTATCAAGACTTTACAACATATCTTTATTAAAATACCACTCACATAGCTCTTCAAACGTCGGGGTCAAGGCAAGTCCAAGTCCTACAAACACATGGCAAAAGTCTGTTGAATGCACTTTCAAACAAGCTTCACATGCACACAAAATGACCTCGGCGTTCTCCAAAAACTAAGTCAAACCAAAACAAACACTGTTCCTCATCTCGGGGAACATGCTGGGCACTAACCAGGTCTTGGCCGAGGTCCCACACCTTCTCGCCGAGGTGTGGTCCCGAGGGCCACTTCCAAAAAATGAAGTCGGGAAAAATCTGGGTTTCCCCTCTGCTCAAGAACATCAAGAACATGAACATGAAGATCATGAAGGAGATGAATGCAAGAATCACAACTCGTCATTGTAAAACCTGAGATTTCATGCTATGAGTTTGAAAACATGGACCTGGGTACCCGTGATAGAAGATCTTACGAAAACAAACACAAAAACATGAGACTTGTTACAAACTTTCGGATCAAACGGGTTTTTTCTTCAAGAACTCATGAACTCTAACTTTCTCTTTCTAAAACCAACTTTGAATCAATGCATGACATGCAAGACAGATTCGATCGTGCAATGTAGTTAGATGATCAATAAGAACAACAAGAGTAAATCAAGATTCTAACCTCAAATCAAGGATCTAACGGTTTGAACTCTAAGAATCAAGCTTGCTAATCCACTTCTCACTCTAGAACTCCTCCTTCTTCTCCTAGAGCTTCTCTCTCCTCAAGAACAAGATATGAGACAAGAATGATTTGTTTCTAGGTCTTCCGGCTGTCTAAACCTTCAGCTCGGACACGTGGCAATGGTTGGTTGGCTCAGCTCAAAAAGGTGACTGATTGATAAGACAAGTCTCTGACAAAGCGTATACAACAAGCTAGGCGGCAAGAGACTCCGGCGAGTAATGACATCGGCTAACAACAAGACTCCGGCAAGCAAGGAAACAATGACCTCGGCCAGAAAGGACGACACTTGGCCCAGCTGTGCCACACCTCGGCCTAGATGTGCCACACCTCGGTCTAGGTCGTACCAGTCTAGGGCAAGATCACTTGGGTTCAAGGGTAACATCTCGGCCTAGATAATACACATCTCGGCCTTGGCGATGAACACCTCGGCCAAGACAATGACATCTCGGCCAATATGCCAGGATGAAGGTGGAGGTCAATCAAAGGGGTTCTAAGGCAGTTCTAAGCTTAAGGTGACCTCGGCTTGACTGGCCTAGGCTGACCACTCACACCGAACAAGAATCAAAACATGCAAACAACACTTAAGCAAAACAAGGACAAGGCCTGAAATGCAAACATAACAAGACAAAACATGTAAATGCATATGAGTAAGGCTAAGACAATGTAAGGGTCATTACATCCTACCCTCCTTAAAGAAGTTTGGTCCCCAAACTTGAGTTAGCTTGACTCGAGAATAATTCCGGATAGCGAACTTTCATTTCTTCTTCCATTTCCCATGTGGCATCCCTGCCGTAATGTTCTTTCCATTCAATCTTCACCATCGGTATTGTCTTGTTCCTCAACTGCCTCACTTGTCTATCGATAATACGCACTGGCCTCTCCTCATAGCTCAATTCTTCATCGACCACAATCCCAAAATGATCAATCACGTGCAGTGGGTTTCGAATGTACTTCCTCAACATCGAAATGTGAAACACATTATGAACTTGACTTAACTTCGGCGGCAAAGCAAGTCTGTAGGCAACCGGGTTAACCCTCTCAAGGATTTCAAATGGCCCAATGTAGCGAGGTGCTAACTTACCCTTCTCCCCAAATCGGGAAACTCCTTTCATCGGTGAAACTTTCAGGAATACATGATCCCCAACTTTAAACTCTAATTCCTTCCTTCTCTGGTCGGCGTAACTCTTTTGTCGACTCTGAGCAGTCCTGATTCTCTGCTGGATAAGTTTGATCTTTTCAGTTGTCCTTTGAACTAGATCGGGGCCGATCAAAGCTCCATCTCCTACCTCGGTCCAACATGTCGGCGATCTGCACTTCCTTCCATACAAAGCTTCATACGGCGCCATGCCAATGCTAGCTTGATAACTGTTGTTGTAAGCAAATTCTACTAACGGCAAATGCGTTTCCCAACTCCCCTTGAAATCCAATACACATAGTCTAAGCATATCTTCAAGTGTCTGAATTGTCCTCTCTGTTTGGCCATCGGTCTGGGGATGAAAAGCTGTGCTAAACTTCAACTCTGTCCCCAAGGCTCCTTGTAGACTCTGCCAAAATCTAGAAACAAACTTCGGATCTCGGTCTGACACAATGGACATCGGCACTCCATGAAGTCTCACAATCTCATTCACATATAGTACAGCAAGTCGTTCAACATTGAATGTAGTCTGAACCGGCAAGAAGTGTGCTGACTTCGTTAATCTATCAATTATGACCCAAATCGAATCCATTCCTTTCTGCGTCCTCGGCAAACCAATCACAAAGTCCATGGAGATATGTTCCCATTTCCATTCAGGAATTGACAAAGGTTGGAGAAGTCCTGCTGGCCTCTGATGTTCTGCTTTCACTTGTTGGCAATACAAGCACTGGGATACGAACTCGGCTATTTCTCTCTTCATGTTCGGCCACCAAAAGGTCTGCTTCACGTCTTGATACATCTTAGTGTTCCCTGGGTGAACAGTGAATCTGGATCCATGAGAGTCTTGTAAAATTCTCCTTTTCAACTCTGGGATGTCGGCTACACACAATCTTCCTTCAAACTTAAGCACCCCATTTTCGAAGGTGTAACCTGACCTCGGCCTGGTGATAATCTCGTCGGCTGCCTTCTTCAGGAATTCATCCTCCATTTGCCTTGCTTTTACTTCCTCAATGACAGTCGGCTCTACTGAAATCACGGTCAAACATGCCAGACTTCCTACTGACTTCCTACTCAATGCGTCGGCTACCGAGTTTGCTTTACCTGGGTGATACTGGATCTGCATGTCGTAGTCCTTTAGTAATTCAAGCCACCTTCTCTGTCTCAGATTTAACTCCTTTTGAGTGAACAAGTACTTCAAGCTCTGGTGATCTGTAAAAACTTGGCAAGAGGCTCCATACAAATAATGACGCCAAATCTTCAAAGCAAAAACCACGGCTGCTAGCTCTAAATCATGGGTAGGGTAATTCTTCTCGTGAGGTTTTAACTGGCGAGATGCATATGCTATGACCTTACCTCCTTGCATTAACACACAACCCAAACCCTTATGTGAAGCATCACTATAAATCTGAAATTCTTCCTTGCCTGATGGGAGTACAAGAACTGGTGCTGTAACTAACCTCGTCTTCAACTCCTGGAAGGCTGATTCTCTGTCTTCGGTCCATTCGTATGCCACTCCTTTCTGAGTTAACTGCGTCAAGGGTACTGCAATCCTTGAGAAGTCCTTTACAAACTTCCTGTAATAACCTGCCAAGCCCAGAAAACTACGAACCTCGGACACGTTGGTCGGCGTCGGCCAATTTACCACGGCTTCAATCTTGCTGGGATCAATAGAGATACCCTCTTCATTAATCACATGCCCCAAAAATGAAATGCTGGAAAGCCAAAACTCGCACTTGTTCAATTTAGCATACAACTTCCTGTCCCTCAAGGTTTGTAAGGCAAGTCTCAGATGATTCTCATGCTCGGTTGTACTCTTGGAGTAGATCAATATGTCGTCAATAAAAACAACCACAAATTCATCCAGGTACGGCTTGAAGACTCTGTTCATTAAGTCCATGAATGCTGCAGGCGCATTGATTACTCCAAAAGGCATTACCAAAAATTCGTAGTGGCCATACCTTGTCCGAAAAGCAGTCTTCTCAACATCCTCGGCTTTAACCTTCAGCTGATGATAGCCCGACCTAAGGTCAATCTTAGAAAAGACTCGTGCTCCTTGTAGTTGATCTAGCAAATCATCAATCCTAGGCAACGGGTACTTATTCTTAATAGTTACCTTATTAAGTTCTCTGTAATCAATGCAAAGACGAAGTGTGCCATCCTTCTTCTTGACAAACAGGACTGGTGCTCCCCACGGTGAAGAGCTCGGCCTAACGAAGCCCTTATCCAACAATTCTTGTAGTTGCACCTTCAATTCCTTAAGTTCGGCTGGGGCCATTCTATAGGGCGTCTTGGAGATCGGCTGTGTTCCCGACACAATGTCCACGGTAAACTCTATTTCTCTATCGATTAAGTGGCCAGGCAGTTCATTTGGAAAGACGTCGGGGAATTCATTAACAACTGGAACATCGGCTAAACTAACATTTTCATTCTGATTACTTAGTATACTACACAAGTACCCATGGCACCCTTTCTGAATTAGCTTATAGGCCTTAGTGGACGAAATCAAGTAAGGTGGGGACACTACCCCTTTACCCTGGAAAATAACCTCAGCTTGGTTTGGGGGTCTCAACGTGACATTCTTCGAAACGCAATTAATAGATGCATGATTCATTACTAACCAGTCCATTCCTAATATGACGTCAAAGTGGGTCATGTTTAATGGCATCAAATCAACTAATAATTCTACACCCTCAATCATAACAACACACGCCCTATAAATAGATGCAACAATCATAGTTCTCCCAGATGGAGCAGATACACACAACACATAATCAAGGGGTTCTTGTTCTCTATTCAACTTCTCGGCAAACTTAGCAGATACGAATGAATGCGTAGAACCCGAATCAATCAATATGTATGCATCTTGAGAGCAGATTGGGAGTATACCTGACACTACTGTCTCAGCATTTTGGGTGTCACTTGGCACTAGCGCAAAAACCCTGCCCTGCCTCGTCTGTGTCCTTCCGACGTTGCTTCCCTGTGCAGAGCCTGAGGTACTTCCATTTTTCTTACCATCATCAGTCCTTGACTTCGGACAGTCCTTCACACGATGACCCATTTCTCCACATTCAAAACAGGCACCTGACGCCCAACGGCAAACCCCGGAATGCAGCTTCCCACAGCTTGTACACATCGGCTTAGTATTACCTTCCTGGTTCGAGTTGCTGGTGCTGCCCACATTTGCTTTCTTCTTAGCGTTAAACGGAACTCGGCGATTGTCATAGTTCTGTCTCTTCCTCTGATTCTCTCCGACATTCTGATATCGGTTCAAGTTGGCTTCTGCAAGGATGGCCTTGTCCAAGACTCCAGCATAGGTCGGCATGTTGAGTAGGTTGACTCTATCCTGTATCGGTCCACGCAGTCCACTTTCAAATTTCCTAGCTTTCCTATATTCATCACTGACCATATGAGGCGCATACCTCGCCAATTCGGTGAAAGCACGGTCGTGTTCTGCCACTGTCTTGTTTCCTTGTGTCAAGGTCTGGAACTCTGTAGTCTTGCGATCTCGGACACTAAGGGGAAAGTGCTTGTTGTAAAACAGCTCCAAGAATCTGGCCCAAGTTAAGTCAGGATTTTCTTCTCGGGTCATCATCCACTATCTTCGGGCGTCGTCGTCTAACGTAAATGCGGCCAATGCCACCTTCTGTGCATCGGTGCTGGGAAAGATCTCAAACAGCTTCTCCATTCCCAAAACCCACGCTTCGGCTTTCATCGGCTCTATGCCCCCTTGGAATCTCGGCGGGTTCATCTTCTTAAACTCCTTAATCAAAGTCAAGGTTCCCTCCCCATACAAGGCTGGCTGTGGAGGCACTTGAGGTACTGGAGGAGGTGGAGGCGGAACTGCATGTCGGCCATTAGTCTGTTCGGCCTGGGTAGTTGTAGCACTAGCATTTTGTTGTCTCACTTGTCTCAATTCCCGAGTTAACCCTTCCATTAGTCTTTCTAATCGGTCCAGTCTGTCTTCTAATTGATCTCGGCCAACTGGTGGTCTTCCTCTCCTCATAGTGCTATGAGTATGCAAAATGTGACTTTAAAACAAAATGCGCAATAAGGTATGTATGCAAGCAACAAGCAGTCATGCCGAGATGATGCACATATTGTCAAGCAGCAAGCAACATGGTGCAATCCTAACATCTTCCTAAGGGAAATCCTATGCTCTTTAGGACTCAAAGTGTGTGAATAACGTTCTATGAGGAACTTGTGCTCTGATACCAATCGTTCACGCTAATCGGTCCTTGCTCGGCTTCTCTAAATGCTTTCGCACATTTGTCGGCCTTCTTAGTCCTTTAGGGCGCTTGGGTTGTGATTGGTTTGTACGAGTTGGATGGGTCCCTCCCTGTGCAGCGAACTCCACTGGGCGTGATTCAAATCATCTGCGAATCGATTAGATTCACCCGTATCTCTGACCTTCTCGTTGCCACGTTCAGCAACAACAGTTCTTCGCCACCTCCTAATTGGATGCCGGCACTAGTGCATAGCTGGGGACTCCTCTCTACCGCATTGCAGCTAGCCGATGCTAATCACACTGCTTTCTTCCAAATTTCACAACCCAACGACATGAATATCGTGTCTGCTCTGGACGCGGTTGCTGCACTTGGCATCTTGCTCAGAAGCGTCTAGGAATCATCATCATCAAAAGGCTCCCCAATCTTGGGACGGGTTGCATTGGAAGAAGGCCAATCCTTTGGCAAAGTGGAGGCAAGTGGTAAGAACAAGGTAGGGGCAGACATTGGTCCCCATGAACACCTTCAGTGGGCTATTGAGGCTTTGAAAGTCGAAGGGCTAAACAAACAACGGGTGATTGCAGTTGTTGCAAAGATTGTGGACGGCACTTTTGCCACTCAGAATGAGAGTAGTTTGAATCAAGCGACAAGCCGGGAGAAGGGTCGTCATACCAGGAATGTTCCTTTCAGCTCTAATCCCGTGCTCAGAAGAGATCAGCAAACCCAATCAACGCCTACCAATCCCTTTGCCGGTGCATCTAGCAAAACTCCACAAACCTCGAAGTACCAACCCCAAGGCCAGAGGGCCTTCAATCCCCTCTACATTACTTTTTCCAAAGCTTTCCAAATCCTTATAGGGCAAGGCCATCTCAAGCCCCTAGAGCCGCGGCCATTACCAGACAAACTTCTTTCTTCCCACAACCCGGCCAATTATTGTGTCTTCCATCAACAAACCGATCATGATACTGACAGTTGCTTTCATCTTCGCCATGAAGTACAAGATTTGATTGATAACAAGCTCATCGCCGCACCAAGTCCTGCAAAGTCTATCGGCACTAGATCGATGAATGTGGGGGATAATGTGATGTGATCGGGGGATGAACCACCTACTGATGGCGCTTAGTTTACTCCAGCTCTGGTGGATGGCACGCACTATTTTGAGCAATGTGCAAATGCTAGTTTTTCTACTTTCTAACTTGGGTATTGAGTCAGTCTTGTTGTGTTGTATTGAGTCAGTCTTTTTGAACTAAGTCAGTTAAATCTGTCTTGTTGTGTCGAGTCAGTCCTGTTTTGTTAGAGTCAAGTGATTTCAGGGGTGTTACCTCGAGCATCACTTGCTTGTTTTGTGTTTGTCTTTTACACTCTTGAGTTTGTTTCTGCCATGGGGCCAGTTGCACCAGAACATTTGAATGAAACAGCAGTGATTTTCACACTTTTGAGTTTGTTTCTGCCTTGAGCCAATTGTGCCAGAAGATTTGAATGAAACGGCAGAGTTTTTTACCTACTTTTATGTGCCTTGAAATCATTGCATTGACCTAATTTTTTCAAAACTTTTTGAACATTGTAATGAAAACAAAGAGGAAGGAATTTCTCGGGATTTGCAAAAATTTGATCAACTAAGAGAAAGAGAGGCATGCTAACCCCTTAATGAATGAAATCATGTTTGTTAATGTGAGTACTGAGAAGGATCCTGGCTTGATCTAGATTGGTTCTACATTATCTTCAGCGAGAGCGACTAGTCGCTTTCTTAAAAGATTTCAAAAAATGTTTTGCGTGGTCCCGCGAAGACCTATGTGTAATTGATTTTGAGATTGTGCAGCTTAGGATCGCTCTCGGCCTCAAGACTCGTCCCCTTTTGCTTTCAAACCTTGAACTTGGATTCAGAATGTTCAACGGTCAACCACAATGTGAGGCTTGTATGGCCAGATTTGAAGAAGCCCATGAACTAGGGGCAACAAGATCAGATGTCATCAAAGGAAGCTTGCAAAGCTAGATCAGAAGTAGCCCCTTGAACTAGGGGCAAAAAGGTCAGGTGTGCTCGAAGTGTCAAGAATTGGGACATTGCTCAAGCCAATGAAGATCGGTAAGAACGCCAAATCCCAGAAGTTGAAAGAAGAAAATTTTACTAAAGGACAATTGAGTTCCTATCTACAACACTAGGGGCAATTCAGATGGATGGACTCCTACATCATCATCGAACAGCAGCCATTCTCCTAGATTAAGATGGCTTCGAGATCTCAAACCGATCAACATGGACAAAGTTACACTTTTTCCCTTGAAAGGCTCGCTAGGTCGAAAACCCAGAAGGGCGACCCAGGAAAAAGTTAGAGCAAGAAAAGAAAGAAAAGAAAAAGAACAAAAAAAAATGAAGAAAATACAAAAAATGAAAAGAAAAAGAAAAGATGAAAAGAATTGAAAAGAAAAGAAGAACATAGCTCGCAAGGTTGAAAACCCGGAAGGGCGGCCTTAGCAAAAGTTAGAGCGCAAAAGGAGAGGTTAATACCCAAGTGTACCTTAATCTGGAACTACGTCAAGCTTGATTCCCATCTTTGGGATACGTAGACAACTTCATTCCGAAGACCAGCCTTAAAACACTTCAAATTCAACTGCCCTGTCCATGAGATTGAACGGGTCATCTTTGTCATTTCTGTATCCAAGAGTTCGGTTGTGATCTTCACTATGAGAACTGTTACAATGTGCTATGGTGCTATTCAGACAAGGGGCAACTTTCCGTTGCCGTGAGTTGCCATTCAAACAAGGGGTAACTTTCCGTTGCTAGATTTGGTGTCGTGCAGTGTCATTCAGACAAGGGGCAATTTTCCATTGTTTTGGATCTGAGGTTGTGCATCTCGAGAGTAGATTTTGTGTTGGTCGAGTAGTGGCCGTTTGCAAAAATAGTTTTTGAGAATTTTTAATGAAGTTGACTAATTCTCTCGAAAATTATTCCATTTTTCCAAAACTGAACCATTTCTTGGACCCAAAAAAGGAAAATTTTCAGTGCTCACAACTTGACTTGCATGATTTCAAATCAGAAAATCGAACAAGCATGTTAATCTAACTCTCATGTTGGTCAAAATTGTTTTAGTAGAAAACCAAAACAAAAAATGGTCAAAATGATAAACTAGGGCACAGTTGAGTCAAGCTTCTTGTCTATTCCCCCGTTGTCAACATACTTGCCAGAAAGGGCACATTGCTTGCCAGAAAAGGGCGCAACTGAAGCTAACCAGCGAAGGGCCAAAAGCTCTCTCATCCTCCAAGCAGCGAGGTATCAAGATAAGTGCGAAGCGCGAACTGGAACTGGAGCGGGATATTCAGTTCCCTCATCTGGATGATTAAATCAAAAATTGGCGTCTGACCCGGAATGGGGACGTAGAAAATGCAATGTGTGAGGCCAATCAGTTGCATACCAGGCCAGTGGGACATTGTTGTAATTCACCTTGGTCAAGCTAAGCCAGGGGCGTCGTCAACCGATGTCAGCTGCAGATCTGCTGCACATCCAACCGCATCACAACCCCTCTGTGGGAAAGCTCACTATTGTGAGCGGAAGAAGGAGAATCTAGTAGAACACTAGGGGCACAAGCCCCCAACTTCCTGTTTATCCATCAACCACCCAGGGGAGGGATAAAAAAATCAGAGAGATTAAAGAATAGAGAGATGTGCGTTGAGAGAAAAAATGAGGAAAGGGCTTTCTCAGAAAATAAGAGATTGAGTGCCAGAGTGATGTGAGAATCACAAATGAGAAAAGGGTGGGAAACAATACCCGAGGAAATTGGCTCCCCATGAACTGAGGGTTCTCTCGCCCTTGCAACAAATTTGAGTCTTGTGGTTGTTGTTTTTCTTTGTCTCGGTTCTTGTTTTGAGTCATTTCGAGTGTCAATAGATGTGTTTAAGTTGTTTTACCTTTGTTTTCCTTTGTTGAGTCGTTTTGACTGTGGTCAGTTGTAGACTCAATACCCGGTTGAGAAGTCATTCTCACTCTCAATTTTAAAATAAATTGTTTTGATGCTCAGAATGCTGTGCCATTCTCCACATTTGTACAAAACAGGATTTGTTCTTTCATAAACTGCAGGGTTCAACCCAAGTCATGTGAGAACAGTAAAACCAGGACCTATCTGAAGCTACATCTGTTCCGGACTACAAAGCCAAAGAAAAGAGGGAAAATTTGGAGCATCTTAGCATGTTTCAACTTCGGTAAGTTCCAAGATTGCATTCCAGGTGCACGCTTTCAGGTCTCGCCTTTCTCTGGTGTATGAGTGTATCTCGACCCCAAGCTTAAGCCTACTTCATGTTAGAATGGCAGTCTAAGAAGCACCTGTGGTTTTTACATGCAGATGTTATCTCTTGCCAATATGAATAGGGTGTCCCCTTTTCGAGCTGAGCGTGTTGCAAAATCCTCTGAGAGGTAAATCCGAGGCACCAAAGTACATATTTGATGCTCCTCTTTTGAATAGAATGTGCATTTTCATATACGCTACTGTTGCATGCCTGCCGCGCATCGTTTATGATTCTTGCATAGAATATGCTTCCCTCATGCATAGAATATGCTTTCAATATTGCATAGAATATGCTTGCCTCATGCATAGAATATGCTTTCAATATTGCATAAAATGTTCTTTCAAAGTTGCATAGAATATGCCTGCTTCCTGCATAGAAAATGCACTCTTCCACACTTGCATAGAAAATGCTCGTATCTTTTGCATAGAAAATGCACTCTTCCATACTTGCATAGAAAATGCTCGTATCTTTCGCATAGAAAATGCACCTCATTTGCATAGAACATGCATTTCATCGCACTTT